>OY720449.1:15930145-16305145 GCA_963082715.1 Harpalus rubripes
AACTGGCATTCTAATTTATGCTGTTTATTTTTAGATCATATTTTATATTTAAAATGTGTCTTTCTTCGAAAACTTTGTTGTGATTCACAATTCTTCTTAAAATTTAAGACTTTGAATTTGAAATATTTATTTTAGGTTTACTTAAAAAACATACTGAAATATTAATATATAAATATAAACTTTAAACAAGATAAATAATAACATAATAGATCACTGTTATCAAATATTTTTTATTTGCCTAGAACAATAAAAAAAAATCTGATGTGACCAGCACATTACCTTCCGTCAGTTCGTCAGTTCTATGTATTTTGTATTAATGTCATACAGAAAGTTCCTTGCAAAAGATTCTATTTCTTGTACATTACCTTAAGGCAGTTGTATGTATTTTATATAAATTCCATACAGAAAGCAAAAGATCCTATATTTCCAGTAAAATTATAACACATACATACTGTCAACTGCACTTGACACTGACACCTTTCAATCAGAATTTTCTTAATACATCAGCTGTTTCCAGAGTTATAGCATAGCTAGCTAATATATGATATTTAATTTCTTTATAATTTTTTAACTCTATATCCATTTAATATGAAATATGAAATGCATTCAAATCGCATAGAGAATAAAATATTCTTTACTATTTATAATAACATCAAACGTCAAAAAATGATATTTAACATCGTTTTTTCAAGAAAAACTGTTAAAATCTTCATATGAGGGTACTTCCGGTTGACCAATTCTAACCAAAATCTAATCAGCTCTTCACATGGATGTAACGAAAAGGAATACGAAAGAATTATAATTTTTTGAATTCTAGTATGGAAGTTATCTTAGACGAAAATTTAGTTACACACATACACACACACACAGACACACATACACACACACACGCACATACAGACATCATCGTGAAAATAGTAAAATCGTATTCTAGGGACCCTAAAATGTGCTTATTCATCAAAAACTCACCACCGAATTTTTTGACCAAAGACAATACCTTCCTTACCTAAAGGTGACGGAAGGTAAAAACAACTAATTTAATATAAGTACAACATTGAAGTACCATTTCTTATTTATTGACATTTAAATGGGGTTGTATATACTTACGCAATAGTATGTTCTTAAAAATTTTGCACGATCGTGTTTTTCTAATGTTTACCAATAGGCTTTCCAAGGCAGTAGATTTTTATTGGCAAATTACTGATCGGTAAATGATGTGAATTACTTATCTTTCAGGAGGCGGAGACAGTAAGTAAAAATTTGGTGTGGCCAACACAATAACTCCTGTCATTTACAGCCCGAGTCACAAAATAGCTATTTGTGTATTAAGAGCGCAAAATGGGACATTGTCGATTGAGAGGTCCCGCGGCATTCTCTCGAAATCGACAATGTCCATTTGCGCTCGAAACACACACAAGATTTTTTCTACAGTCGCCACAATGGGGACCTCCACCATAACAAAAATTTATTTTTTATTTATTTTTACTTATCGGTATTTTTCATTCTTCTTGAGCTATTGCTTCAATCTAACCTAAGCATTTTATACTTTCGTTTTTGTAAATAAATGCCCTATTTTATTTTCACAGCAGTGCAGCATTTTGTTTGGTTATGTAACATACCGACAAAGCAGTTATATGTCAGATTGACTTGTTAAGTGGGGAATATGTAACTACAGTGTCATTAATTCCTAACTAAACGTTTCCATTAAGAATGTAGCCAAGTAACATTTCTCAACATTGTATAGTTAGAAATTTGTGGAACAAGCGTTTTTTCTACTTTGTCGCTCTAGAGCGGCAAAGTGACATTTTGCTTTGACAAAAGAGAGCGCAAATGGCTACTTTGTATATAGACTGTAGAAAAAATATTAAGTTAATCCTTATTTTTGAATTAGCGAATTTTACTTTAATTTTGACAGGATTAAATCCCAATTACAGAGTGGGTTCATATTCACAAACATACATGCCTTAGTTGGATTCGAACTCAAACCCCGAGGGCCCTCATGACATAAAGCTTTGCTCTAACTATTGAGCCACCGGAGTAATAATAAAATGAAGATTAAATTTTAAATATCGGGATAGAATAGAATTCACTAATCCAAAAATGAGGATTTTTGTGAAACGTTAATTTTTATTAATCTAAATACATACCTGCATATTTACTTATGCTGGAAACTTTATTGAATTCCTTTTCTATTGTTGTATTTACTGTTTTCTTTTTAAAACGTTACTAATATTATTTTGAAATGATTAGTTCTTTGATAGTGACATTTATCTATCAGTTACATACATTTGAATAACTGCGGTTTGTTTAATTTAAATTATAGATAATTTCATTAATTTATCCATAAAATGTATAGAAAAAGTATTAATGCAGATCTATAGAAAATTTAATAATCTTTAATTTTTATAATAACAATAATATCGGAAAATAACATTTAAAGGTATTTTTCGAAAAAAAAAACTATTTTGAGCTTCTAGTAAAGTGCCATTTCCGGTTATCCGATTTACACCAAAATCTAATTACAGAAAAAGTTCGAAATACAAGGTTTCAAAATTTTCTGAATGATAGTATTTGAGTGAGAGTGGACGATCCACACATACACACAAACACACATACACAAAGACATCATCTTGAAAATGTTAAAATTGAATTCTAGAGACCTTAAAACGTGGTCATTTACCAAAATCTCGATATGCGATTTTTAGCACGATTCCTATACCTCCCTTACCAAGGGTAGCGGGAGGTAAAAAATAGCAAAATAATTTTCAAATTTACTTTTTTTAAATTTTTTGGGTCGATCGCGCAAAAAATGGAATAAGCATTGCGGTCAGTAAGTGCTCTTTTACCGGTATCGGCTGTTTTGGATATCTCGGTATCCAAAGTTCTCTTTAACCAGTAGGAAGCACTTCCTGCTCTCTCTAAATCAACCTCTCTTTAATTTAAATTTTCCTCTAAATCGAATTATTTTTTTGACATGTATAACCGTTATAGGATTTTATGTGTAAAAATTATTTTTTAATTCGAACTCTCTTTAAAACGAATAAATTATTTGGCATTTATCATCAATTTTAATGAAATTCACTTCTCTATAACACAAATTTAGATAAAATTGTACGATCTTACAAAATATTACATTTCATGTAGACAAAAAACATTCGTTCTTTTAAATTTAAACTGAATGTAAAAGAATGAATGTGTTTTGTGTATGATATAATTTGGAAGATCTTATTTACCAGAAAAAGGTGCAAGAGTACACCGAAATGTAGGTTGTGTAAGAGAATAGTTGCTGTTTGACTGGTAATTGTTAACACCTAATACTTGTTTTTGTTTATTATATAGGGTGTAACAGAAATAAGTTAATTAAATTTAACTAGTGACACAACTCATCGAGAGCAATAATATTTCTTGGTAATTTTTTTGTGATAAAAATTATCAAAATTTTCTCACAAATTTTAATACCTGCCTGAAACACTAAAAAAATACTAAGAAATATTGTTGCTCTCGACGAGTTTTGTTACTGGTTAAATATAATTTACTTATATCTGTTACATCTTGCATGTAAGAAAAAAACTGCCATAGTTATAGAATGTACGATTTTGTAATGGGAAAATTTGAATTTTTGTAAAAAACCCTTAAATATTTTTCATTGTCATAGCTATAATAATACAAAACCTTACAGGGAAAATTGAAAGTTTATAGCTCGGTTTATAGCTAGTAATTTGTATAATAACGAGAATGTTAAGGTAATAACAAATTCCAATTGATTAAACTTAAAAAAATGTCCTCAAACATAATGAATAAATTACCAAAAGTGCACGATAATTCCTTGTTGATTCATCGAAAACTTCACTAGCATTTACGCAACAATGGTTCCATAAAAAAATCACTATTACTGATTACGTTTATTCCACTTTACTCCACATTCTCTCACTTCATTCGTTCCGAAGGCCGGTTCACGATCGCCGATTGTCACCAACTGAAAGACGATTAGCTTGTCAGATGTCTAAATCGACCATATGTTGCATCGTTTGTTTGTTTTTGCCGTCAAAGTTGATGAGTAAAGTTCGGAGAACACTCCGACTTTTGCGGCGTTATCAAAATTGAAGACAACAATGCTTAGCGTTGATATTTTAATGCCAAGTCAGGCGAGACTTCGTGATTAGAATTGAAATAGTTGGGATTTTTTATAAGATCGTGGACTGAATCACCGTGGGTCATGGTAACGGTTTTTGCAATTGAAGCGCGTTTTACTACAAAGAAAGTGATGACAATTTAAATAACGTAAATGCGGAATACGTTTCTTTACTTTAAATTGCGTTTTAATAAAGGAAACGGAGGTGTTCCGATTCATAAATCGGTGAAAAAATACGAATGAGCTCAAACGCCTTAAGAATATTTTGTACAAAAAAATTATATTAACACGGTTGGGTCAGTATGTACATAAATGGATAGTTATCAGTCATGAAACATACCATTAGAATTGTGAGAAAATTTTAATAAGAAAATAATGTTAATATTTTGCCATTAATATTTAAGTTAGACAATATTTTTTACATTATTGTTATGTTACCACTAATATCCGAAATCCGATAATACGCATAATAATTAACAAGTTCAGGAATTATGCGAAACAAACCGCTTCACTGGCGGAAGCAAATCACTCCGCTTCGCTCCTTGTTGGCTCCCATTGATGTTTAATATAACATCCCTAATTAACCTACACCTACATTAACCGTGGATTTATGCCCAGTTGCAGAAACGTTAATCAACGCATTGTTCGGTTAGCGGTTCATCTAAACTAACAAATGCAACTCGATTTTTTGACAGCAATGATTTAAATGTCATAAGAAAAAGAAAACTGATTCGAATTTGTTCGTTTTGATGAACCGCTAATTGAAAAATGCGTTGATTAACGTTTCTGCAACCGGGCATTAATCAGTTGAAGGAATGTTGAGCAAAAATTAGTTCCGTTGGATCTTTTGTTTTCAGCTGATTATCTCGTGTTCTGCGAAGACCATTCAGTCACTAACTCTGAGGCGACTGTTAAGAAACGTTAATCTTTAAAATGAGTAAAAAAAGATTAATCTACATGGGTTTGATCTTCAATTTTATGAGATATAAGGCAGTGAAAAATGAGTTTTTACGGGGTTTATCTCTGCCAACTCGCAAAATATAAGTGTTACGACTTCGATTAAATGAGAATTTTTGTTTAACATTGAGAAGTATAATTAAATGTGCCTTTGTTTTTCAAAAAAATTCAAATAAAATGTTAACTTTGTATTAGAAATGGAAAAATATATTTCATGTAAAATTCTATTGTATTTTTATAGTCTATTTACTGGTATGGAAAAAATTTGTTGGATCACTATCTTTTTCATTTTTTCTTCGATTCTTTCTCGGAGACAGTTGAAGATCAAATGTGGATTAAGTTTTTTACCTCCCGCTACCCTTGGTATGTGTGTATGTGTGTGTGGGGGGGGGTGTGGGCGTATGTGTGTATGTGTATGTGTATACTATCATTCAGAAAATTTTGAAACCTTGTATTTCGAACTTTTTCCGGAACCCGAAATGACACTTTATTAAAAGCTCAAAATAGTTTTTCTTCGAAAAATACCTTTAATGTTATTTTTTCGAGATTAATGTTATTATAAAAATTAAAGATTATTAAATTTTCTACAGATTTGCATTAGTACTTTTAATAAATTTATAAAATTATCTATAATTTAAATCCCGGACCCTACGCTATTAACAAACAAAACTCCTTGGTTGCGCAGTTATTCAAATGTATGTAACGACAGATAAATGTCACTGTCATAGAACTAGTCATTTCAAATTAATAATAGTAACGTATTTGAAAGAAAAATGTAAATAGAAGAATAATAAAGGAAATCAATGCAGTTTCCAGTACATGTAAATATGTAGGTATGTATTTAGATTAATAAAAATTAACGATTCGCAAAAAAGTTTATGCTAATTCTCATTTTTGGATTAGTGAATTCTATTTTATCTGGGTATTTAAAATTTAATCTTCATTTTATTATGAAAAAAGGTAGTTACTTGGATAAGATTAGACTATATTTTAAGAAATAAACTACCAAAATTAGAGTAAAATTCGCTAATCCAAAAATAAGGATTAGCTTAATCTTTTTGTGACTCGGGCGGTAATGGCGGGAGGTATTGTGTTGGCCACAGCAGATTTTTTTACTCAATTTTGTCAGTACTGTATTAAAGTTTTGACGTCTGACTTCAACCCGAAGTTCAAGAACACTTTGTATATCTATGTATAATATTATCGAGGAGGAAATGTATGTACCTCCGTGGTAGTAGTTGATTACAATTATTATTGTTTATTTTTGTATTTAAAATGCAAGTGCACATAATTCTACGCGTTTATCAAAGAAATTTATTGCACACCAAAGAATTAAAATTACGAAACATGTTTGTTACAAAAATTAATAATGAGAGTAGGACATAAAAATTAACAACATATGCACGTAATTCTGATTTAAATAAGTTTTTTACATACATATACATAAAATTGTTTTTGATGCAATTAATTGCTTTGTCAACGAATGGATAAAACATGTGTGGATTTAAATTATGTAAGAACATTATACAAGTAAAGACATTTGTTACCATTACATTATATGTATCTTTGTTTGATTTAGAAAGGAACTATGTATGTATGTACGAATCTATTTCCTGGTGGTTTTATAATTTTGAAAAGCATATGCAAATGAAATTGAATTAATTATGTCAAGTTCAGTGTAGTACAAAACATTGTTAGTCTACATATTAATAAGCGAAAGTTTAAAAAAATGTATATACAGTGTGTTTGAAAAAGTGGTTACACCCATTTATCTGGCTTATTATTGCAGATACGCTTATTGCTTATAGGACATAATTTATTCAATATAATATCTGCGATTATATTATATGAAAAGTGTAATTCTGGGACTTCCGATATAACCGGAAATGATATCAACTTTGTAAATTTAAATACAACCTATACAAGTTTTTTATAAATTTAGATTGTATTTTTTATTCTCCTTACGACCATACCAAATTCCTTAGTATTTACCATATTCATTTTTTAAAAATAAATACTTTCTTTTGCTGAAATTTTATCATTAATGGATGTAATTTAATATGTGAGAAGGATACACCACAATCAAGAAATTTATCTACATTTATCATTAAAGTATATTAGCAACGAGATTTCAGTAGATATAATGCCTCTTTATTATTTCCAATTATTAAATACCCCAAAAGTAAACCCTCAATAGCTATGAGAGTAAACGCCTTTAAGGTGAAAGCATTTACGCACGGGGAAGTATTTTCTATAGAATACATACAATAAATGACAGATTTACTTAAAAAACTAGGTATCGATAGTTTACATGACCTTTTATAAATGAAACTAAAAAATCTGATGTGGCCAGCACATAACCTCTCGCCAGATATTTTTTTCTTTTTCTTTATATTCGTCATTTTTTCGCAAATTCCTTTTATATTCTTTTTTACGTATATTCTTTTGCGTTGTTGACTTTTTTTATTTTCACAATGATGTACAAATATTTTTTTGGCAGTGGCATGCAAATATTTTTGGCTGTGACATTTATGTGTCAATTACAAACATTTGAATATCTTGCCTTGAAATAGTTTGATCTGAGATTTATTACATCAAATTATTTTATATGCATTTCTTTAACTCTATATCTATAGAAGATATAATAATGAATTTATATTTATCGAATAAAAATTTTAACGTTCCTTAATATAAGTATTTATATAAATTTTCGATAAATAATATTTAGATGATTTTTTTCTTGTAACTACTACTTCCGGTTGTCCAATTGTTACCAAAACTTAATCTACTCTTGCCATTATTGTTAGATTGAGGAATCCGTAGTTAAAAATGTCTTAAATCTTATAGTATTTGAGAAATCGTGGATCCAATATCCGCACACACACACATCCGCACACACACACACACACACACACACACACACACACACACATCATCGTAAAAATGTTATAATCGGATTCTAGGGACCTTAAAACGTGCTTATTCACTAATATTTGGATAGCGAGAGGTAAAAAGGTATTTGCAAAAAGGGTGCCCATCATTTCTTGATTATTGACAGGTGCTGCATGAATTCAATACCTCTCTTGGCGAGAGGTAAAAATGACCAAACACAAACTACTTTTGTAGTAATTCTAACCGGAATTTTCGCATTATTTAAAATAGTTGCACACATATTTTTCTTAAATATATTTAATAATTTTTGTATATTATTTAGGAAAACAGTTTAATTCTCTTAATAACCCTAAACAATTAAAATTTTTGAATACTTCCATAAAATCTTTTTTGTGCAACCGGACGCGAAATAAGCATTTCGCAGCCGCAATACAGGCCGCGAAAGTAAATTTCGCGACCGTTGTTATGGTAACGGCCGCGAAATTCATTTCGCGGACGTTGTTATGGTAGCGGCCGCGAAATCAGATAAATAATCACTTTGACACTCGAAAATTGCATGGTTTTGTTTATCAAATGTTAATCCCATAGCCACCGTGAAAGCTAACTTTCTATATACAATGAAACTGTTTAAAATTAATAAAATTTGTAATTACATATTTTTTACGGTTGCACAAAAAATATTGTGTACACCTTGTCCGCGAAATCCTTTAGCGCCCTCAAGATTGTCTTGCCTCGGCCGCAAGCGGCCTCGGCGACAATTTTTCTCTCGTTACGCTAAAGAGTGATTTCGCGGCCTTGATATACAAATAACTATTTTGTGCAACCGGACGCGAAATAAGCATTTCGCAGCCGCAATACAGGCTGCGAAATTGGATTACGCGACCGTTGTTATGGTAACGGCCGCGAAATGAATTTCGCGGCCGTTGTCATGGTAGCGGCCGCGAAATTAGGTAAACAATCACTTTGACACTTGAGAATTGCATGGTTTTGTTTATCAAATGTTAATCCCATAGCCACCTTGAAAGCTAACTTTCTATTTATAATGAAACTGTTGAAAATTAATAAAATTTGTAATTACATATTTTTTACGGTTGCACAAAAAATATTGTGTACACCTTGTCCGCGAAATCCTTTAGCACCTTCGAGATTGTTTTGCCTCGGCCGCAAGCGGCCTCGGCGACAATTTTTCTCTCGGTACGCTAAAGCGTGATTTCGCGGCCTTGATATACAAATAACTGTTATTTGAATAAACGTTTGTATAAGAATGTCATGATAGAATCACCTTAACCTTAACGGTGCAGATGTATTGTGAATGAAAAACAAATTGGCACAAATGAGTAATAAGCTGTGAAATATTTATTTATTTATAAAAATAAGTAGGAGTTGAAAAAAACTATTAGTAAAAAACAAAGTTAAAAAATAGGTACTAACATAGTCTTCCACAAGGTACGATCGATTACTTTCACTTGAGGTTATGTTATGCACAGGGAATTTATCACAGACAACTCAATCGTCATTCACTGAACGCACTCGACTGATGCGACTATCGCGGTCGCGGACGCAGCATGGGACATCGCTCGGAGGATGTTTGATGTTTAACGTTGAGTGGTTGACTTATTAATTCAATTCTACTCTCTTGACCCTGCGGGCCCGCTTCTCAATGCACGAGATGCATACTGATTTGTCTGATATTGTCATTAACAGTTTCTTGGGGTACTCTGCTGCATGTGTATGGTAGTTGTAAGTTGTAAGTGATAAGTAGAATTGTAGTAAACATTCAGAAGATAGATTTAAATACTGATTTTTAGTAGGAAATTTTGTTCATTTGTTGGTCACATTGAATTATTTATTTTATATGATTTTTTACATTTACATTTTCAAGAGACAAATTATAAAACGCAAATGGTGAGAAATTTCTATAAAATTTCTTTGGGGAGGTAGGTTTTACAGTACACACAAGATTTTTACGAATTTATCATATTGTGCTAAAAGTAAAGGATCTTGGTAGAACATAATAAAGCCGGACTAGAAGATGACCATTTAATTGCCGGTTGAACTATTATAACCTGTCATTTGACTCACAATTTTTGTAAGTTTTAGTCGAAAGAATTTTGTAGTAATTTATTAAAACTCTTATTATCCTTGGTTCGTAAGTATTAAGGACGGCAAGTGCAGTTTACCGCTAGATCCAATACTAATCGAAAGCGGTATAAATGCATTTAACGTCTACGATGCTTCTTATACATATATTTGGACGATCGGATAGTTTATTGCATTCTTACACAATTGATCGAATAAAATTAAAATATGTTGTCAAAATTGATACTACAAGTAGTAGTTTTACTAAATGCAACTATGATTTGTATTTATTCTACTGCTGTCGCTATGTGAAAAACAAAATAAAGGTTTAGATAAATGTATCCTTCGAATAAAAGTTATTTATGATATAAGTGTTAAAAGTGACATTTTATTTTGTGAAGGAACTTTGGAACACGACCTTCGAACAATACAAAATCACTTTTAACAAAATATCACACTATTTTTTCTACAAACACTATTTTTTAATTTAAATTTTTATTTCTAATAATTTTTTTACATTCACTTTTAACACTAGTGTCAAAAGTAACAATGATCTGTCACTTTTAATACTGGTGTTCTAAAATGACATTTTTAACGCTAAAAAACATTAAAAAGCCCACTTTTAATAGATTTGTAGAAAAAATATTTTTGTTGTCTTTTCACTTGCAAATAAAATTATTCGAAAGAATAACATCCGTTATTCGTGGAATAAATTATTCGGTAGTTGAGTAGCGAATAACTGTTTATTCGCAAGTTCGTTACATTTACACATAGTGCAGATTTATTAACTAATTAGATATATTCAATATTTTTAATAATTATGATGATATTTTGAACAATGTATTAATAAATAACGTGTGAAATCGCACACACCATCAGACAGCGACATCTAGGTATTTAAAAAAAAATAAAACCTTATAAATTCTACCCTTTTAATAGGTTTGTCCTACAAGACTTTTTGGAAGCGTTCATAGGGTCTCGTGGCCGCGTGCCTGATTGTTTGGTCGCGAATCTGGGAAACCGGGTTCGATCCCGACCGACGCCAAATATTTCGAATTTTAAATGGCACAAAATTAACCTTTGTGGTGCACTTTCTACGCCAGCAATGAGTCCCCGTGAGATGACGCCTGGTAAACTTCCGTACGGTACAAATATGTCATCACCATTACCGAAATCTGCGTACAAAGCAGATTGGCACACCCAGCAATCGGTAATATGCCGTGATGATATATTTATTTATTTATTCATGTACGCATTCATGAACCCTTTATGCGCATATCTTGACCATGTACTCATTCAGACATATGTAAGAAACTTTGTATGGTTTTAAGGGACAACGGATTTGTCATATCATAATTAATTATTGTCTTTTCTGCAGAATAAATATTAGTCAATAAATTATCTAAAAACAAATATTTATAATTTATCATATTCGAGGAATCGAGGTTGGCCAAATATGAAATCCATTTCTTCATCAGATAAAAATGATTCTGGATCAGATTAAAATTCCAAACACTCATTATGTTTCGATATTTTCTTCGCAACTTCTGGTCAATTTGTGCTGACAAATGATACATACTCGGGTACATAGCACAGACCACTCCGCGGATGCGTTCATGTATGCGTCCGAAGTATGCAGGAACAATTATACAAACAGTCCGATGAACTGTACAACAGTCGGTTGGAACGATATTTTTAAAATGCGCATGCTTATGACGTACATATGACAGTCCGGACTAGCTGTAGAAACAAACCTAATTCAGTCTTTTATTCATTTATTTATGTGTACTTCTCTTTCCAATTACCAGTGGTAACCGAGGATGAAGCCTGCTTCAGCTGGTAACAACAAAATAACCTAAACATTCAGTAATCGTTCCGATATTTAACCGGTGAGTAGAAAAAGTAGCTGCAGTTAATCTGGTTTAATTTGCGGAATAAACTATGTACCTTACTTATGAGTTATATGAGAGAGTATATCCAGTCATCATCTTAAAATTGCCAAATTGATTCTGGGGATCTTAAATCGTGCTTATATACTAATATCTCTTATGTGAATCATGACACACTATTGAGAAGTAGGATAAATCTTTTTGACATGTACAAGACTATAATTAGAAGTGCATAAAATTTGGGAATTTTTGTTTTGAAATTTATTGATTGTGCAATGCACATATAAAATATAATTTACATAATCTTCTAACCTGTATGTAGGTATACGAGTATGTTAACAAAAATTGTTGTGAAAACCCCTATAAATTAAGAATATTAAATGTCATCGTCACAAGAACAACGAACTAGAATGATGGAGATGGAATTTAGTTGGAAATTTTTATTTATTTATCTGCATATCTTAAATTCAATAACAAGTTTTTTCTTATTTCAAACTTAATGGATTTTCCGTACTTCTCTTATGGTAAAAATCTTATATAATGACAGAATATATCTCGACATGTTATGATATTTTATACAATATTAGTTAATTGAGTACAGTCAAGAATGATGTACTTCTAATCATTCATCAAGTGAAAACGAAACCTCACTTTGGAATTCATTTCACGTTAAGGTAAAAGTGCACCTACTTGAGATTATAATCAACTGATATTGGCAAAGAATTCTTAGAGAGTCCATAATATATTTCAAACAGGACAACGTTGTTAGAATAGGAAAAGAAGTACTTGACCTTCCGCTGTTTCCTGAAGACGTATATGTAGAAAACTGTGTTTACATCAAAACTTGTTAGCTATTATATATATATATATATATATATATATATATATATATATATATATATATATATATATATATATATATATATATATATAGGCATTCTACGAAACAATAATCTCCGGTATATAAAAAAAGTTGTATATTTTTGTCATATTATCAAAATAAATATGAGTGTATACATTTTTACTTCCTTGTACAAAGTAAAGGAAGTATTGTATTCGCGAAAAATTTCAGTTTCCAGATTTCAACGGAAATATCCATTTTGACCATCCCTGAATCCATTCTGACTAATTTCGTCGTGACGTCTGTACGTACGTACGTATCTCGCATAACTCAAAAACGGTAAGCCGTAGAAAGTTGAAATTTTGTATTTAGGACATCTATAACATCTAGTTGTGCACCTCCCTTTTTGGTCATTACATAATATCCAGAAATGGCACTTTATTTGAAGCCTATAATAGGTTTTATTGAAAAACTATATTAAAATATAATCCAAAACTTTTCAAATTTGGTATATAGGACTTTTATATCAATTGGAATAACATAGCAGATTTTGGTTAAAACAGGCTAACCGGAAGTGATATATTACCTGAAGTTGTTAACAGTTTTTCTTGAATAAAATAGTTTCATTTTGATTTTAGAAATAAATGCTTCAAATAAGAATTTTAGAGAATTAAATTCTGCGTCTAGCACATCAAGTATTATTAAATTAGTCCTTTGTATAAGCGAGATATGTAAATTTAAAACTTATATACTTTTTGGTTTTTGTAATGAAGCTTGCTATGGATTAGGACAAAAAATAACAAAAAAATAAAAAATAGATGTCAATGTCAAATTACGTCAAATACGTGCAATTTTATAATTGAGTCTATACTTCATATTAGTATTGCGTACAAGGAAGTCGTCTAGTGTTCACATCAGATTTTTTTACTAATAATGTAAAACTTTTTCATTGATAATATTAATAAAAACTATTTTCGCTATGCCTTGATGAAGCTGTAAGTGGCAGCGAAACGTTGGCCTCAGACTAAATAATAAACAAATTTAGACTGCATTCCTGCTATTATTCCTCCCATCAACATCATCAGTCGTTTATTCCATTTTACATTAATAACTAAACCTGATTTTATAAAAGTATTTAGCAATGCGCCTCTCTCGTTCCTAAGATGACACAAAAAATTCGTAAATAAACAAAAACCAACAAATTCTGTCAATTTTGCATTTTTGATTTCCTTTAGGTATTCTGGGATTGATAAATCCAATGTACAAAATACAACTATAAATATTAATATTCAATAATAATATTCGTGACTAGTTATAGGGAAATTCAACTTTCCTGCCGCAATTTTGGCGCGAAAATAGTACTTTCGCTCTGATTTCAGAAAAAAAATATTTCAATAACCGTACACAATTGGAATTTGTAACAAAAGCTAAAATACATTATTTTATTCAGAAAAAATCTGATGTGGCCAGCATATTACCTTCCGTCAGTTATATGACGTATTTACGAAAATTCTACCGGCGAACTGTAACCAGTAAACAGCTTTTTATCAGGTTATAGCTACTGGAATCGATATTTTAATAACGCAACTGGTAATCAGGGTAGATCCATAACCTATGAAAAAATCTGAAAATTTAAAACAGGTTAGAAATTTGACATAGTTAACAAACTGAGTAGAGCCCTACTTTGAACACATTTCCACTTTTACCGCGCGCGCTTCGTTTTGCATCACTACTTTTTTTTGAGATTAGATTCCTCATGAATCCGGTAGATGGATCTGGTAGATATTGAACAATTTTCGAACACGGTAACTTTTTACCACTCATGCTTTCGAACACAGTCGGTAGATACGGTTTCTACCGGTAGAATTTTCGTAAATGCGTATGTATTTTCTATAAAATTCATACAGAAAGTTCCTTGCAAAAGATTATAAATTTCTTGTATGTACATTACCTTTCGACAGTTGTATGTACTTTATACTAATTCCATACAGATAATTTCTGACATCTTGCAATCATAATTTTCTTAATATAGTATCTGTTTCTAGCATAGCTGGCTAATTTATGAAATTTAATTTCTTTATAATTTTATAACTCTATATCCATTTAATATGAAGTATAGCCGCCTCGGTAGCCGAGTGAGTTGAGGCAGCGTGTTTCGGCTCGAAGCGACCATCACCGCTCGGTTCTTGGGGTCGTGGGTTCGATTCCCACCAGGGGCTTGGATGTTTGTAACTGTCCTTTCATCATCTCATCTCCATCAACGCAACGCAAAAAAAAAATGTTACAAAAATAATGTAAGGTAAAACTAATTCACCCTCATAAATATCAATTGTAATACTTTATCGAAAGTTAAATACAATAAAGAATTATTATTATTATTATTAATATGAAGTATAAAATGCAGTCAAATCGAATAGAGAATGTTCTTTAATATTTATAATAACATTAAATGTGAAAAAATTATATTTAACATCGTTTTTTCAAGAAAAACTGTTAAAATCTTCAAATGAGAGCACTTCCGGTTGACCAATTATAACCAAAATCTAATCAGCTCTTCATATGGATGCAACGAAGAGGAATACGAAAGAATTATAATTTTTGGAATTGTAGCATTAAAGTTATCGTAGAAGAAAATTTTGTAACCCACACACACACACACACACACACACACGCACACACGCACACACGCACACACGCACACACGCACACACGCACACACGCACACACGCACGCACGCACGCACGCACGCACACACACACACACACACGTGAAAATAGTAAAATCGTATTCTAGGGACCTTAAAACGTGCTTATTCATTAAAAACTCACCACCGAATTTTTGACCAAAGACAATACCTTCCTTACCTAAAGGTGACGGAAGGTAAAAATAGTCAAAAAAATGAATATCGAATGATAAAATAAAAATTTAAACGGTTAATTATTTTTTTCTAGTTTCTTTTGCCAAAATGACAGTCGCATATTCAAAAGTTTGTTAAGAGGTAGAGCAGTTCTGTTCTATCACAGATATATGATTTATCTAAAAGAGGAAATGATTCAAGAAATCCCCAGAAATATGAAAACCTTGAGGGCATATTATTATGACTATAAATTCTGAATATTAAAACATAATAATGAACATAAAATACTAGAATTAGAACTAACCTATACACGGTAATACCTAACATCCTTTTCTTAATCTACATTGAGTCACCTCTCAGTATATAATTATTTGTTTCAGTGCATTAGAACGAAATGTCAGTGAATTGCATTTTCAAAACATTAAAAAACCTTTTTATTCAAAGCAGGAAATCTAAATTTAATATTAATTACCGGTTAAAACAGCAAGATTTGTCGTAGTTACTATCTTAGACCGACGTTTTGCAATCCTAATTCGCTTTACCTTACGTTCACTAAGATTTGCTGTTACTCCTTGAGTAATCTACGTATTTGGATAAATTTGCAATGTAGAAATCACCCACGACGCACGATTGACCATTCCGTCTCCGCACATTTGCTATTTTTGATCGGAAGGCTCGATAAACTCGTGAAGGAATTGAAAGCAGTCGTGGATATTTTCCCATTCAGGGCTTTTAAGCCACTTACTCAAGTACAAGAAGTTATTTCCAGAACAAGTAATCTAAATTGAAATCTGAAGACAATATAAATTATTATTACTAGCCGGTATTGTTCTTTCGGACAATAAATTATTGTTGCTCAAGTTTTGGCAAAAATCTGTCACTTAAATATTTTGTTCGTGATTTGTAGATTTGATTTTGCCAACAGCGATGAATAATATTGAGATATTGATACTGATATTTTTAATTTAGAACTGTGTGTGTAATGAACCATATCATTTTGTGCATGAAAGATGAATGTTGTTATTGCAGTGTAAATCAAATTAGATACGCGTCATACAAATCTACCACAACCGAATAAAATCGCCCTAATTTACTAAGATAGTTGTTAACATATTCGTTAGGTAACAACTGAGAGTTAACAACGATTTTTAGCAACTCTTGTAACAACTGTCATTCAATTGGTATTCAGTAAATACATAATTAATGACATTGTTAAAAACGGTCGTTTTGAACAATCGTTGTTAAATATAGCAGTCAAGTTATTAACAAGTGAGTTAAAAGGCATGTCCATTCTCAATATTTGTACAAAGTTCTACTCTATTCACAACCTAAAGTGACAGATTTTGATTCGTTTGACGTTTGAGTTTTTAATAATGAGTGATAGAAAATTTAGGGTGCAAGATGTTCTGCGGAACAATATTCTCTAATAGTAGACTTCATGATAATTTTGGACTAATTAAATAACGAAGCTAGTTTTGCATTTCAGTTCTGATAACTGCTAGTTAGAAATTTTGCAAATGATTGATTGACTTCAAAAATTTAAATTATGCCCTGTAATCTCTTTATAAGACCCTTTGCTAGGCGTAGAAATTAAGTGTTGGGAGAATCTGATGAAGTTCTCCAGTTTAGT
This sequence comes from Harpalus rubripes, assembly GCA_963082715.1. NCBI lineage: Eukaryota > Metazoa > Arthropoda > Insecta > Coleoptera > Carabidae > Harpalus > Harpalus rubripes. The sequence goes on from OY720449.1 coordinate 15,947,423, forward strand.
ATACACTCTAAGAAATATCGTCGGTGTAAAGTAACCAAATCGATTGGTGAAGTAATTTAGTGTTAATTCTAACACTTAAATAAGTACATTTTTCGTCCGTGTTAAAAATACGGTTTAGTTAAATTTTGTCCGTGTTATTTTAATAAATTTCAAATATGTTAACCACATATGGAGTAAATGAGATATATTACTCAAAAATATGGTTACTTTTAATTACCAACAATTTTTTGAGTTACTTATGCTCAACTTAGTGTACATTTGCACAATACGGTGCTGCAACTACACTATATTTCGTTAAAAGTAAAATAACACTCAACGCTGTTAATATGACGTGTATTTACTACAAGTAGCGATCAAATCAGTACCAAAGTGTGGATTGTGCAACTGTGATATGATTGTGATATACGTATTCTTGGTTTGATCTGTGAGATGTACGAACGTGTTTATTGCTTCAAAATAAGTATACAATATACCATGTGATATAAAAATGAATAGTTCTAAATGAATTTAATGTGGTTTTTTTTAATACCAACTAACTTCCTCGTGCCAGATATTATTGAGTCTATGGATACAATATATTTTGTTTAAACTCTATAACCACTAAAATTGCAAAATTAGATGTGTCTGAAATGACTTTAATATTTTTAAATATTTTTTGTGCAAAGAACCATATATGAAACGCTTTCATGTTTCGAGTTCCGATGGAAGTTATATTATTAACATATTTTTGTACAACACAGATATTAGCCAAATATACGATTTATTTACTTATGTATTTTTTGATATAATAAAATTATATTATTTATATTTCAATGATATTCTTATTTACCTTATTTAACACATATCCTGTAAACAATTACTCAAATACGAGTAAATGAATACACCAAGAGGTGCTACTGAAACGCATACTTTACACTATTTACTGTAGAAGGTAATTAACTCGTACATTTAGTTAAAATACGAATTTCAGTGTAAATTTTAACACGCACTAATATTTTTAACTAGAAATTTTGTGTTAAATATTAAACCAGTTTCCAGTGTACTTTTTAACCAAACAGATACTTTGTTACAATTACACGTAATCTGGTGGACCTCCTGGAACCAATTTTAGTGTTAAAATTGGTTAAAAATTTCTTAGAGTGTACATATTTATTTAATTCGATGCGATCGATTTCGAAATTTCAAGAATCTTATCACCAGGAATGACGCATGACCATCGTTTAGAAGTTTTAGCAGTAAAAATAATAGAAATTAGACATTGTTGAAATAGATGTTTAAATTTAAATGTGTAAGATAAATGAAAATAAATTTCAAAAAATTGAATTTAGATCTTTTCGGAAGAGAATCTGAAAATTTGTTCAATATTAAGAATTAAAATATTTAAGTTTGGAATAAATGTCTTTTTAAAGTTTTAAGTTTATATTTAAAGTAATGGAAAGAATTTTGTAGATATTTCTAACAATTTATTCTATAAATTGTTGATGAGCTTGGGCTCGTATGTGTTCAATTTTTTTTCTTTTGTTGAGGAAATATACAATATAAATCTTCTCTTACGTGGGCATCTCCTTTAAAAATCCGGTGAGTGCTAAATTAGTTTGTCGGATGAGTATTAACGTTCATATTCCACTCCTGTCAATTTACTAAGCAATTACTTGAAGAAGTGAAGCGTAGATCAGTTTGACAGCGCGAGAAAATATTCTCATTGCGTAATCGGATATTTCAGGTGCGACCACAGACCACTAGTTAATCTTCAATGCAGAGGAAGATCATTTCACGGTGTGAAAGTACAGTATTTATTATTTTACATTTGCGTCTGAGTGTAGCAGACTAAAAAGAATTCGTTTCTGTGCAAGTAACTGGAAAACCACAACTCATAGTTTTGTAATCGATGTTTATTACGTGGAGTAAAATTGTACATATGCAGATTTGTTTAAGAAGAAGAAAGATAAGCTCCTCAGAGATTCTAAAACTGTTTACAAATATTAGATACTAAGTCTACATGCAGTTTTAAAACTGTTTACAACACACTTGAAAACTAGTTTCAAAACTACTCATGTAAACACGTAAAATTTAGTTTCGATATTGGGCATGCGTACGTAGCAGGGGTGGCGGGTTTTGATTCCTTCCGTGGATGCACAAAAAAAAATATACTATACTTCGTTTACCGAAACGAGAGAATGTGGAACAAATTCTTGAACAGAGACAAATCATTCTTTTGGTCAAAAGAGAATAATTTTAGAGCCGAACCAATAGAATGAATGAGGTCAAGCCAAACAGAAAAATGTTGATTTTTTCTTTCATAAATAAAAAATTTACCTAAAATTATGCATATATACATCAAAAATATTTAATATTATTATACTTTTCATTCATGATTTTCTTTATAAAGATTCTGAGTTTGGTTTTGTGACGTCACTGTTCTGTACACAAATACACGATAGTGAGGCACACCTGTACTCGTGGTTTTACTATAAATGAACAGATCTGCCACTTTTTTCTAACATAACCTTAAATAATCAATATTTTGAAAGTAACGTCAATATTGTTGTTTTTTTTTTTAAAAAAAGTGAGTATAAATAACTAAATAAGCTAAATAAAAATTATAAATAAATACAATTTATGTTTGATTTAGATATTACAATGGTTGTACAATATTGTTCTGTGTCGTCCTGCGAGAATAACTCGTTGAGAAGTAAAAATATAATTTTTGTTTGTATTCTTATGGCTCAAGATGGTATAAGGCAATAAATACTTCAAAAGTTTTGAAAACTACGGTTGGTTTCAAGCGTGGTTTCAAAACACAATGACATAAACGTCAAATGTAGTTCCATTTTTGCTCGGTAGACGTCACTAGGGCCGCAAAACTGTGACGTCATTTGAAATTTTATATAAACTTTAAAAAATTATTACTGTAAAATTTAAACTTATGAGACATAAAATATATATTTTCGTAAGTAATTTTAAATGTACTTTCAGAAAAAAAATAAATTGGAAAATGTGGTGTGACCCCATTGTTTCTGTTCAAGAATGGGGTCCTGCACTCTGATTTTTTAAATTATTTTATATAAAAATTCTTTTAATTTCTAAGCAATTCGTAACATTAAAAAGTCTTAGGCCCGGTTTTATAAAGCTCAAAAATCTTCACTTAAATTTTAGTTGTCAAATAATTTTATTTAAGTGGAGATTTGGGTTTTATAAAGCATTTTTAAATTTACTGAACAAGTAAATCTACCAATTATTTAAGTGGAGAATTTCATGCTATTTAATTTAAGTAACGATTTTTATTGATGTACTTTCAAATATTTATAAAACTTAAAAGATAATTATTGGATCAATTTTTAATAACTTTTCGCTTTTTTGCATCAGCGTTATTTAAAATTATAATAGGAGATAATTTAATGTATCTAAACCGACGGTATGCAAAATAATACAGAGTAACGCATTATACAGCCTTATTAAAATTATGTACATTAAAATGCCGAAAACTGTTGAACAACGGTACAAAATATGTAGAGTCTTTTAATATTAGTCAATTTCCCAACTGTATAGTTTAACTTAGTTTGTCTTCAGCTTTATGTTTCTTGGCTTTAAATTTTATATTTTCATGTAATAATTTTATCTGTTTTCCCGTTCGAATACCAGTTTGTTGTATAGCATTATATTCTTTGCTTTACCCACGCTTCGTTTTTTAATTTAGCAATTACATCATCTGTTTTCTTATTTCCTACTATACTTAAATATTTTTTTACTACATCCAAAACATCACATTTTTCTCTATAAATAACTTTTTGCCCTGATCCCGTCTTCTGCCCATATTTCACCCGATTTCACCTTATTTTATTTTCTGTCAAATGCATGTCAATACGTCAAATGATCAAAAACATAAAACAAAACCATAAATACTGTCATAAGAATAATCAAGCAAATCATAAATTTAAAAAAAAATTATTTTCACACAACGCAACGAAAATTATATCTCCACTTACATATCTAATGGGTAGATTTTGTTTATAAAATCCAACATGTATTTACTGAACAAGTAAATTTATTCATCACTTAGTTACGATTCTATTAAATTTTTGTTTATAAAACCGGCCCTTACTTGTTTTTAGTTTAAAGTTTAGTTTTAATGTTAACAAGACGTCAGGACGACACCTATTGCTATTTCTTTCTCTCGCTCAAGCTCTATAGAAGGCAGCGAGAGAAAGGTAGCACTATTGTGACGTCACATTACCTTCCGTCAGTTCTATGTATTTTGTATAAATGTCATACAGAAAGTTCATTGCGAAAGATTCGATTTCTTGTACATTACCTTAAGGCAGTTGTATGTATTCCATACAGAAAGCAAAAGATCCTATATTTCCAGGAAAATTATAACACAAACATACTGTCAACTGCACTTGACACTGACACCTTTCAATCAGAATTTTCTTAATATGGCAGCTGTTTCCAGAGTTATGGCATAGCTGGCTAATATATGACATTTAATTTCTTTATAATTTTTTAACTCTATATCAATTTAATATGAAGTACAAAATCCATTTAAATCATATAGAGAATAAAATATTCTTTAATATTTATAATAACATTAAATGTGAAAAAATGTTATTTAACATCGTTTTTTCAAGAAAACTGTTAAAATCTTCCAATGATGGTACTTCCGATTGACCAATTCTAACCAAAATCTAATCAGCTCTTCACATGGTTGTAATGAAGAGGAATACGAAAGAATTATAATTTTTGGAATTGTAGTATTAGAGTTATCGCATTAGAAAATTTTGTCACACATACACGCACGCACTCACGCACGTACACACACACACAGACACACACGCACGCACGCACTCACACACACACACACACACACACACACACACACACACACACACACACACACACACACGACATCATCGTAAAAATAGTAAAATTGTATTCTAGGGACCATAAAACGTGCTTATTCATCAAAAACTCACCACCGATTTTTTTGGCCAAAGACAATACCTTCCTTACCTAAAGGTGACGGAAGGTAAACATTGGAAAAATAGCAAAAAGAAATATTTGGAGTGAAGAGGATCTGTCATTAATATCAGCCAAATGCGAAATACGCATGTGTAGAAACTGTTTTCAAACCAAGCTGTGGACTAGCGTTGAAAATTACATGTAAACAGTTTCACGTAATTTTGATTAAAAACTGAATCCATTTTCAAAACTGCACGTAAACTTAGTAAGAATTACTGAACAGGATACTGTGTGCAAGATAATAAGATCAGCATGTTAAAGGAGCTTATTTTTGTCACATATTTTGTTATCATATAGAAAATCAAGAAGGTATTGGTAATTCCAATTTATATGTACAATAAATTAAGAAAACAAAAGAATTGACGTAGATAATATTTTATACATAAAGGTCATCATCGTGTTTAGAATATTAAAGAAGATTTACATGTCTTTACCAACATGAAACAAATAGAATTCAATTTATTGGATTGCTTACAATATAGTTATTTATGAATTAAGGCACTGAAGTTCTACTTTTTATCACAAATGTGGAATTTACATGCCGCGGCCCGTAGAGCTGAATAAAATAAACCATTTGAGTAAAAAAGGAAACTTCAGTGCATATTCAATCTTATTTGAAATCGAAAAATTGTGAAAATGAACGGAATATTTATTTTTATAGGTTACGTTTACATTGTACATATGTCTCTCTGATAATTGTTTTTTATATAGAAGAACAACCAAAGTCGAATTGTAAAGGAATCTATAGGAATTGCCATCTATTGAAGTCGTACTCATTGTAATAATAACCAATGTAGACATAGTAAAAAAATATTGACAATATTTTAATTATTATTTCTTTATTGAGTAAAGAATATGTGTAAAAAACGATTATCAAATGGATTATTATTATCCCAAAAATGATTTTCACGACCACAAACATTTCTTCTAAAATGTAATTATGGTTGTTAATTATATATTTGATGTATGAATAAATGGTTTGTTACCTATTTTCAATTTCTTCCTGCACAAATATAAATAATAAATTAACTAACCCTTCCATTTGCTAACATTTGACATTAACGGACTGAATAACAACAAGTGAATCATTATCGTTCACGAACTACGTAAAATAACAACAATACGATTTCAATACAACGACATTGGTTTTACAGAATACGGTTTTTGAAAATTATCGTTATTTAACAGTTTTTTCATCATACCGATACGTTATGGTATAACGACATTCAGGGCCGATCCCAACCTATCAGCCGCCTTTGTTCTTATATAAAAATAGATGGCTGACTGAATATTAAAAGAGGGGCGCGTTTAAAATATTTTAAATTTTCGTTTATGTTGATTATAACAAAATATTTTGATATTTAAACTATTTAGTTTGGCAATTCTATGAAATAAAATTATTTTTAATTTCCTCTAACAGTAATTCCGACTCGAGGGTTGCTTACACCTGAGACGAACGAACTAGAAATACATCCCTGAATCCTGTTGCTAAGGTCATTTTAAATGCCTCCTGGTATTGAGTACAAATGAAATATTTTATGTAACGGAATACGAGTACATAAGTGTCAGTTTCCTTTCAAATCAAATATAGGTAAATGTTTTAAAAAGAAACCACATCTATTAAATAATCTAAATGTCAACTTTCATTCGCTTGAAATACCATACCTATTAGGATGGATATTAAAAGTTAGGATGGTTTTGCCGCCCCCATGCTTGGCGGCCTTTGTTCTGGGAACAAAATGAACAACCGCTAGGATCGGGCCTGACGGCCCGACGACATTTTTACAGAATAAGTCAAAGACAGTTTAATTAACAGAATTAATGACATTCTGCAAAAAGTTAAGTTTTTAACACTGAAATTTTCTAGTTGATTTTAGATCGCATTTTCAAAATTGCGAATTGTTGACATATGTTCTTACATAAAGCTGTTTTTTAATACACTGGAATAAGGTGTAAGTAGAATAAAGATTCGTATAATCGTATATTTGTAAATTATAGAATTTTTACTTAAAATGTGTTCATAATTAGTGTTTAAATTTTACAGTATTATCAGTTGTTCTACACAATAATATATGTATAAGTACAAAAAATATAAAAACATATTATGATAGTGCATTATTGTTCTAAATTTTGTATAAAAATTAGTTACCTAAAAATTAAACTTATAACTAACTAATTATTGTAAAATCTAAAATAAAATGGCAGCTATGTATTGCCTTGTACAGGTTATCTACAAATTATAAATATATCTCAATAAATCACTAACATCCCATCGAATCTTGTAAAATTTGATCGTTTTTGAAAAACGAGACCAATACATTTCTCACAACATTGACCCACAGAGAGCTAGGATAATTTATTCAGTTTCACAATATTGACTTTTTCTTTTTTCAATATAAATTATCTGTTGCGCAAATGGCGCTATTGGTGTATAAGAATCAACAGGAAAGGAACTAATAAGGCCCAGATGGACACATTGGTTCCTGGGGACTTATTGTAGAACCCTCCGTAGACTTGTAGGCCTGCTGTTTGGATGCTTTGCTTGCAGTAGTCTCCGTCGTAAACCCAACCAACGAATTCTTGGGTACGGAGATTCTCATTACGAAGCCAGTCTTCCAAAGGGCGGAAGTATTCGCGTAGGGCGCTGCCGTCCATACGCGCTTCTCCAGTTGCCTGGAAGAGGGCTTCATTCCATGGAACGGATGAGCCTTTCTCCATTAGTCGACTGAAAAAAAATAATTAAAATTAAAACAGAAACTACTGGATATAGACGATGTTTTATGGTCTGCGTTTTATTTTGGAAGATAAAATCTTAAACATGTATCGTCGTCAATAATAGGAATTGACGTAACTCATTTTCGATAATTGTATAGTGGTTAACACGATTTTTTAACAACAATAATTTATTTTTCTACAGTCTACATACAAAGTAGCCATTTGCGCTCTCTTTTGTCAACGGAAAATGTCTCTTTGTCGCTCATGCGCGACAAAGTAGAAAAAACGCTTGCTGCCCAAATTTCTAACTATACAATATTGAGAAATATTACTTATCTACATAGTTAATGGAAATAGTTAGTCAGAAACTAATGGCACTGTAGTTAGACATTTATCGCCTTCACAAGTCAATCTGACATATAACTGCTCTGTCCAAACAAAATGCCGCACTGCTGTGAAAATAAAATAGGGCATTTGTTTACAAAAACGAAAGTATAAATGCTTAGATTAGATTGAAGCAATAGATCAAGACGATAAATTAAAATTAAATATAATAGTTATTTGTATATCAAGGCCGCGAAATCACTCTTTAGCGTATCGAGAGAAAAATTGTCACCGAGGTCGCTTGTGGCCGAGGCAAGACAATCTCGAGGGCGATAAAGGATTTCGCGGACAAGGTGTACACAATATTTTTTGTGTAACCGTAAAAAATATGTAATTACAAATTTTATTAATTTTAAACAGTTTCATTGTATATAGAAAGTTAGCTTTCACGGATAAACAAAACCATGCAATCTTCAAGTGTCAAAGTGATTATTTACCTAATTTCGCGGCCGCTACCATGACAACGTCCGCGAAATGAATTTCGCGGCCGTTACCATAACAACGGTTGCGAAATTTAATTTCGCGGCCTGTATTGCGGGCGAAATGCTTATTTTGCGTCCGCTTGCACAAAAAATAAATTGTGTGCACAGTTGTGCTGACGCCTGTAAAAGTTTGTCGCAAACGCTCCCAATGAACATCCACTTTTCCACTGCACTAGTTTAATGTACTTGAAACAAATAAATAATACAAAAACTTATAATATTCATTACAAAAATTGGTATTAATTTTTTGTAAAAACGAAAGCCTAAACAATATCTTGAAGTCATATTTGAATACGTTCCTATCTTTACTGCAAAACTATTGAATAGTACCGTAAGTACAAAGTGTACATTTTATATTTTTTGTTCTGGTGGAGGACTGTAGAAAAAATCTTGTGTGTGTTTCGAGCGCAAATAGACATTGTCGATTTCGAGAGAACAACAACCTCTCAATCGACAATGTCCCATTTTGCGCTCTTAATACACAAATAGCTATTGTTATTCGACATTGGTTAAGTGAATAAATAGTTCATTATTATTTTTGTTTAAATTTTGCTTCGACCAGTGAAACTACAGAACCACTAACAGACAAGTTCTAGCGAATATTAAGACCGATGTTTGTTGTTTATTGTAGCTGTCTTGTCAGAGTATTTGCAACCTACAAATGAAAATGTGTTCTACTCGTAGAAGTGCAATATTTGTGAAAAACTTTTTGGGGGAGTTAAAATAGTGTATATTTGTTTCTTTTAGTGTCAGACTAATTCTCGTGATACCAATTTTTAATGTGTGATGGTTTTCAGTGGACTAAATAGTGAAATAACTGAAATTTTGTTCCAGTAAACGTTCCTGGTAGCAGTGATAGCTGATTTCCTGAGATGCGGAGATTTGCGATGCCTCTGTTGGCCAAATTGGACTGATAGTAGGCGAGGTTAGTTCAACATTTATCTCATTCTATTTTATAATTGTTTTGTAGCTTAATAATATTAGTTAATCTGTCATTAATAACAGATTGTTTCACCGGGAATAGATAATAATTAGAAATTATTTCAACAAGTTTAAAAAAAGTAGTTACTGCTACAAAAATCTATGACACAATTTGGTCATATTTATTTGTCTTAAATAATTTGACTATGTTTCAATTAACATATGAATATTTTTTATATGTGAATATTTTCACAGATTTTTTGTTACCTATACTCTATCCGTTTTAACTATAGAGCGTTGGGTGAGATAGGGCCTACGATTATAGCTCTCTGATTGGTTCAATCGTGAACCGAGTTTACACAGTAAAATAATTGACGCGAAATTTAAATTTGCTTGACAACTGTATCATTTATTTTGACGTGTGACTTAAAATAAATAAAAGTCAACAAAATCAATAGTACACGATTTATTACATATTATTAATTACTGTTCAGTTCTGTTTGTTAAGTATATTATTGTTCTTTTCGTTTATATAATTTTCATAGTGTTTTGGCGTTATATTTCATATTACATAGTTTCCATTGTGCGCGTTTTCTTAGTTTTTAGTTAGTAGTTCGCTAGTTTTGTTATTGTCCTCTTCGTTAATATTATGGATAAAAATAGATAGATATGTAGGTACATACAAGACAAAATTACAGAAAAAATGTCAATTAGAAAGATTTTTTTAAATCCAGGAATGGCGCCAAAATTTGAATTTTTTCTTTAATACATGTAAAAACGACCGCGCTCGAAACGCCATCTAGTCTCTAGTTAAAACGGATAGAATATAGATGGTTATTAATTTAGTTCAACATGATGTACATTGGTTGGCTTTTTCTCTGTATATGAAAACTATGGGAAAATGAGATGAGAAATGGGTGAAGTATCTCATTTTTCGCATTTTTTGACTTACGTCATTTCGTGATATTGACAGCGACATTACACCGCGCTTATACATATTTTCGATTGAATTAATCTTGTATTACTGGAGCTTTTTTCCTTACTAAGGCCTGATATTTTCATTTCTGTCTATGAAATTAAATGTTAGCTAAAATAAAAATATAGAGTCGCTACTACAGCATAATTTGTAAAAATTATAATTACTTATGCCAATTTTTTGATGTTACATTTTTCTTTTTAACTAACAATTGAGTTAAATAAATATGAAACAAATATATCATCACGGTGTATCACCTATTGCTCGGTGTGCAAATCTGCTTTGTGCACAAATATCGTTAATGGTGATGACATATGTATTTACCGTGCGGGTGTTATCTCATTTAAAATTCGAAATAATTTTGGCGTCGATAAGGATCGAACTCGGATTATCAGATTCGCGACCAGACCGTTAATACAGTTGAACAAGAGATGAAAATACCGGGTCTAATGTCTTGTTAGTTGCACTACTGACACTTACAGCCGTATTGATAGTAACTGAGATAGACCTGGTTTAAACTAGGTCTAAGAAGACTAGGTTTAAACTAGGTCTAACTTAGACCACCCTGGACTTATTCATAGTAAATTTTAGACCCATGTTAAACCTAGTCTACGTAGACCGAGTTTAGCCCTTGGATCCATCTGGATATGCTCTGCGATGAATATGAAGTAAGCTTCAGACAAATATTCGAATATTTTCAAATGTCATTTAGTTGTCAGTGTAAAAATTAATACTTAATATTATCTAAAATAAGTATAGTACGTGGCACAAAAATAGGTTTATAGAAGCGTATATTCATATGTACGAGTATACATGAGGGAAAATGGACAGAAAAAAAATTATAAATTAAAATATGAATATTTAATAAATACAATGGTTTTGACAATATATCAGAACTTTTATTTGGGTATGAAACTGGTTGCAATTTACAGGAAACGTATGAAAAACTAATTAAAATCATTTATTTATACTCCAAATTTGTCGAACACATTAATTTTTATATACAAATATTTGACAACTACATGTGAGGTTTGAAATGTTTTCGTTTCTGGATCTATTGTTATTTTGTCTAAATATGCTTCGTTACATATAGCATTATTTAATTCAGTATTATCTTCAGCTAAATCTCTGTCTCTCATTATATTTTCTAAAATTAAATAAAAATTTCAATTATAACAAATTTGCAAATATGATAAAAGTACCTTCAACATTGACATCTGATCTTTTGTTCATCTTCTACATCATTTATGTTGAACAAATATCTTGAATATCCTCAATTTTATTCATTTAAATGATTGATATTAATATCAAAATTGTCAATTTAACAATTAATAAAAAAAATATCTTACGAATGCATTCTTTTTAAAGCACACTATATATGCGTTACAATGACAGAACTTAATACTAGTTTAAACTAGGGGTACGCTCGGTCTAAATTTTATACTAGGACTAAATCAACCATTACTATGAATAAGGAAAAACCTTAGAACTAAGATAGACCTGGTTTAAACCACTTGAATCAATTAAAACTAACAACTTAGACGAGTGTTAAACCACAAAATTCGGAGGTTTAAATTTAAACGAATGTTAATATATTTAAGCACGTTTAAGACGCGAAACGACGAATTTAAAATTAGCATACCACTAAGCTTAAAAAGTGTAGGCTGTTCAATCGAGCAATAGAAAAGAAAGTACATCTAATAAATTAATTATAATCTTCTCGCGTGTACATCTTTGGCGAAGTGATTTTGCATAACTTATATGTCTTTATGACTCACCATGAATATATTCATTAATATCTCATTAGATATTAGATGAAACTGTAATGAAACGGATATTATTCTCTGATTTAAAACTAGATCGGCAGGATACGTCGGACCTTGAATTCACCTGCCAGGCTTTCGATTCCAGTCGCTCGCCAAGATTTACTTGAGCGCTACATTTCGTAAATCGCACATTTCTCAAAACAACCAACGTATTCAATGTCTACTTCACAATTTACGCGTTGCTAACCGACCAACCGAGCTTTGTTCCATCGTTTCGTATGTGCGTAACCAGTTGCAATAAATTAGTCTTTGTGAAACGAAGAAAGTTGCATTAGAATTATACATTCAAATAAAAATAAACTTGGAATAACTCTTTTGAATTTCATAATTTATTCCAATGGGCAAGCAAATAAAATATTGTTGATTTTATTTTTTTTATCAAGTTACTGTTTTGTTGGTTTACTAATCACGTTTGGTTCATATTGAAAAAAGTGTTGCATCTTCAAAGGTTTGAAAAAAAAATATCATTATTACCCATTGCTGGGTGTGCCAATCTGCTTTGCACACACACAGATATCGGTAATGATGAAATATATGCACCGTGCGGGTGCTTACCAGGCGTCACTACACGAACACTCATTGCTGGTGTGGAGAGTGCACCACAGGTGTCAATTTGTGCCATTTGAAATTCAAAAAATTTGGCGTAAGTCGGGATCGAACTTGGTTCCCCAGATTCGCTACCTGACACTCATGCACGCGGCCACGAGACAAAGGTTTGAATATAAGAAAATGAGCCAAGTGAAAAACAGTGTTATACTTTTGGAGCACAAATTTTGCATGAAATTATGATTGGCGTATATTTGGATATGAGCCGTCGTATGAATCGGTCATTTTAAAAATCGGCCAACTATAGTTTCTAAATTTTACAGGAGGGAATCGTCTGCACTTTTCCATATCAACGAAAAGAAGCTCTACATTTGTGCTAATTATGCAAAATCTGTTACGAATTCGTAATTAATTTTTAACATATTTATTAAGAAAACTTGATATTATGTCTGTAACCTTTTATTTTTGCAATATCATTAATTTTATATCTGTGGCAAATATCTAAAATTGTTGATTTTTGGTTAATTTTGGAGTTAATATCTTGAATAAAGAATAAATATTTAAAAAAATTAAAAAGTTACGTACCTAATTTTATGTTTTCTAAGGATGATGGATTAAATTTTATTACAAATGAATGACAAAGACAGTCATAATTAATAAAAAACAGACGTGTTTTGGGTATTTTCAACACTACAGTATAAATAAAAATCTGGTGTGGCCAACACAATACCTCCCGCCATTTATAGCCCGAGTCACAAAAAAGATTAAGCTTAAGATTATATTTATTTTTGGATTAGCGAATTTTATTTTAATAAAATGAAGATTAAGTTTTAAATACCGGGATAGAATAGAATTCACTATTGCAAAAATGAGGATTACTTTAAACTTTTTTGCGAATCGTTAATTTTGATTAATTTAATTCTATCTATTTACTTATACTGGAAACTGTATTGAATTCCTTTCCTATTGTTCTATTTACTTTTTTCTTTTTAAAACGTTACTATTATTACTCTTTGACAGTGACATTTATCTGTCAGTTACATACATTTGAATAACTGCGCAATCAAGAAGTGTTGTTTGTTTAAAGCGGGGGCTCCGGGATTTAAATTATAGATAATTTTATAAATTTATCCATAAAATATATAGAAAAAGTATTAATGCAAATCTGTAGAAAATTTAATAATCTTTAATTTTTATAAGATTAATCTCGAAAAAATAACATTTAAAGGTATTTTTCGAAGAAAAACTATTTTGAGCTTCTAGTAAAGTGCCATTTCCGGTTATCCGATTTACACCAAAATCTAATGGGCTCATTCCATTACAGAAAAAGTTCGAAAAAGGTTTCAAAATTTTCTGAATGATAGTATTTGAACTAGAGTGGAAGATCCACACAAACATACATACGAGTACATACACATGCACAGATATTATCGTGAAAATGTTAAAATTAAATTCTATGGACCTTAAAACGTGGTCATTAACCAAAATCTCGATAAGCGATTTTTAGCACGATCCGTTTACCTCCCTTAGGAAGGGTAGCGGGAGGTAAAAAGTAACAAACATAACATCAAGTTTATTAAAAATGACTGTGATAAAAAATAAGTTACAAATTCGTACCAGATTTTGTACAATTAGCAAACACTTAGAGCCTGTTTTCGATTACTTGGAAAAGCGTAGACGATCCAATTGAGGTGGTTTTATCATGGAACAAACCATTTACGTCAAATTGAAATGAAATTTAAATATGTTATTTTTCATGAGTTTTTACACAAATATGCAAAATTCTAAAAATTGTTTATCATTTTGTGCTATTGCTCATAGCTCTCTGTAAATACTTAAAATTATTACTTTTATTTTGCCTCTCGTTCGCGAACGTTACGCACGTAAACAATAATTTTGGAGTTATTAGATGCAGTTTTTAATTTCTAAAATTACAGGTCCATGAAAAAGTAAACACCCGTTATTTTGCCACTGATGCAGTACATTCAGTACCGCTCAGCTTAGTACAAAAAAAGAACAACAAATTACTGAGTTTATTTGAAGTGATCTGACATTTTGACCCAAAAAAAATAATGTCCCGAAATGCGAAACATTATGTAGAAGCAAGGACGAAGGACATCAGTTTTTTCAGAAACTTTCAGAAATTAAATGAAGCAATTTTACGATTACCAACGATATTAGGGAATTAAAAATACAGAAACAACATCGCATGTCTAATTGAGTTCCTTATTATCAAGCGGTGAATGTCCGACTTTTTATTTGATTCCGTGTTATATATAGCTTTGCAAAAAACACAGATTACATGTTTTCTTGTAGGTGGAATGTTCCAATTTTCTTAAGCAATTACGTCCACTACATTCGCTAACCAACTGTCAAAATTTCCTCCGAATCGGAATGAAATCAAATCGTGAAATAATCAACTTGATCTTGGCCAGGACTCATGAAACAAGTTTACATTTTCTCCTTTCTCCGTCCTTCACGGACAATCAATAAAACTTTTATCAATACGCTAATTATAAAATTAACCGCATTTTATTATGTTTTTGTATCATTTCTTACAGTTCTTTGGAAACCTTTACACGAGTGAACAATCACTTCGCTGATTAATCACGTGGGAGATTGATGAATTGGCATTTTATCTAAGTTGAGATTTTTGGTTTGCGTAAGATTTCAGGAGAAGATACACTGGATAACAAGACCGGAGAGAAAATAACGAGTTATATTCCTTTCACTATTTCCATATCATGCAGTTTTTATTTATTTTTGGTTTAACATTTACATATTACTGAAAATTTTATAGCGTAATAAAATTTTTGAAAATATATGTTCCCATATATAATTTTATTGTCGCTAATTATTATTAATATATGTTTTATAGGTGTTTCATCAATGACTATACTTCGTTTCAAAATGGGCGGCATGAAACCACTCAAACAAAAATAATATCTATTTACATTACATTTATACCCGAATAAATCATTCTGTCAGACATATTCCAGTGGCGCGACAATAATTGTTTCCGAAAGGATAGTCGAAAAGACCGAATTGGATAGAGATCAACCGTTTCTGTTCTTATTTAAGTTTTCGAGATCAGCTGCAGTCACCTTATATTAATATAAATATAAACTTTGATAAAGAACTTTTATTTGCTGATAATATAAAATATAAACAAATCTCTCTGAAAACTTATTTCTATACGGCAATGTAATTTTTCAAGAGGGATTATCGAAAAGTTTATTCAGGTGTTGCTATCCAGAGAAGTAAATTTTGTTCCAGGTACAAAGCGGGCCAGAGTCTATGAGCACCCTAGTCAAGTCTAATTTTGGCTAAAGTTTAGAATACCTATCCTCAAGAATTTTATATTGATGGTAATAAATAGTTGGAAAACCATTAAAAAAATCTGATGTGGCCAACATTAAATCTCCCGCAATTTATTTTTTATTAATTAAAATATACCTACTTACATAATTAGTTATTGCGGAAACTGTATTAAGATCCAGTCCATATAACTATTGTTCTATTTATTATTTTATTTTTAAAACGTACTATTATTAATTTGAAATAATTAGTTCTTTGACAGTAACATATATCTGTGTAACCAAGGAGTTTTGCTTGTTTAGAGCGTAGGTTCCGGGATTAAAATTATAGATAATTTTGTAAATTTATCCATAAAATATATAGAAAAAGTATTTATGCTAATCTGTAGAAAATTTAATAATCTTTAGTTTTTATAATAACACAAATCTTGAAAAAATGACATTTAAAGGTATTTTTCGAAGAAAATCTATTTTGTGCTTCAAATAAAGTGCTATTTCCGGTATCTGATATACACCAAATTCTAATGGTCTTTTCCCATATTAGAATAAGGTAGGAATACAAGGTTTCAAAATTTTCTGAATGGTAGTATTTGAGTTAGAGTAGAGGATCCACACACACACACACGCTCGCGCGCACTCACACACACACACACACACACACACACACATCATCGTGAAAATGTTAAAATTGGATTCTAGAGACCTTATAACGTGGTCATTTACAAAAATCCCGATATGCGATTTTTAGCACGATCCCTATATCTCCCTTACCAAGGGTAGCGGAAGGTAAAAATATCTATAGTAATTTTGGTATTTGTAACTATTCGAGTTCCGTCAAATTGAATTCTGTGCGTTAGGTTATCGTTACATTATAGCATTTTTTGAAAATTTGAAAGCGAAAAAGACACATTTTTTACAAATACAGTCTAAGAAACTAGTAATTATTTTGTCGCGAAATACATGAAACCACTCAAACAAAAATAACATTTATTTACATTACATTTATACCCAAATTTCGTCAAATTCTGTGCGTTATATTATTGATACATTAAAATATTTTTTGAAAATTTGCATGCGAAGAATTTCACAAATACTGCTTTTAGAATAGGCAAAATATGACTTTAATACCTTTTTCCGCGCTCTAATTTTGCGTTTCTTTGCTATATTTTAGCTAAAAAAATTAAAATTTCAGCTTTAATTTTACTAGTGGTTTTATTTACCTCATACTTGAAAAAAGCCAATACTATCCTTGCAACTTCCTCATTTTGAAATGAAGTACGTAAAATTTCTAATGTATCAAATAATAATAAAATATTTTTTATTTAAATATATAAAACTTGAACTATTTTTATTACCTACATATTTTCTTTTATATGAATCTAGTATTTTTCCATGTGATTTTATTATTATAATTTTGCAAAGAAATATCATTTTGTTCGAGCCTTATGTGGCTCACCTTCAAAACATTTACATTATTATAAATATGAAAATGTATTAATAATTATAATCATTTTTATTCAAGTATGTTTATTAAGATTCATACTTAATGAATGTATGCACTTGTAAAAAATGTTTAGCAATATCTATAATAACTGTTTATATAAGAATTGATGTGAACATGTGATTTGCAATTGCATGTTGTGCTCGTCACTGTAAGTCAGAAGGATCTTGTTTCGAATCTTATAATTTTAATGTATGAAACAATAGAAATGTTGACATAAGGGCTTGTTCCTATAAACTAAGGAAATACTGATAGTGGCTATTTATCTTCAATGCAACGAAGTTTTTTAATACCTTGTCTCATCTGTCTCTGCTAAATCTACGTCCCGGATTGTCTGTAACTGTTGGTCGTTTTGGTATTCCCACCCAGACATTATTGTATACTTTTCTGCTAAGAAATGCCCAAAAGTCTTCAATCAGTCGCGCCTGAGAAACATTTGAGAGACTGTATTCTCTCTCTTTCTTTTGTATAAAATGTTTGCTGTTTAATGCTCTAACCAATGTTCTGCTAACAATTATTTTAAAAATTCTAAATCGTGGAGTTAATTCGTGCGATGTTGTTCTAACTTTCTTTGTCTTGAACACTGTAATGAGCTTGCTGATTGGATTTGGAGGCAAAAGTTCGGGTTGTCCATTTTTTGGTAATTTAATATATAATACATGTTCTTCACATTCCCGTATAGTTCGGTAAATAGTCGTCTGTATAATATTTTGATCACCAAAAACGTTAACAATTTCACGTTTCGGCTATCTGTCTAACTTTGTGTGTTTCAAGTTTGTAAAACTTCTTTCAAAACATTATCTGGCAATTTTAACCTAGTGTATTATAAAACTGCTATCGGCCTAATTCACTAAGATAGTTGTTAACATAGTCGTTAGGTAACAACTGAGAGTTACCAAAGATTTTTAGTAACTCTTGTAACAACTGTCATTCAATTGGTATTCAGTAAATACATAATTAACGACATTGTTAAAAACGGTCGTTCTGAAAATCTTTGTTAAATATAGAAGTGAAGTTATTAACAACTTTCTACTCTGTTGACAACGTAAAGTGACAGATTTTGATTAATTTGATGTTTGAGTTTTTAATACTGATTGATAAGAGAATTCGGGTACAAGATGTTCTGCGGAACAAAATTCTCTAATGGTAAATTTCATGATGACTTTGGGCTAATTAAATGGCAAAGCTAGTTTTGCATTTCATTTCTGATAACTGCCAGGCGTAGAATATAAGTGGTAGAAAAATCTGATGAAGTTCCCCAGTTTAGTATACATGTTTATTTAAATCCTATGGTTGAATGCAATCGATTTCGAAATGTCAAGAATCTCATCATAAGGCATGGCATGACCAGCGTCTAGAAGTTTTAGCAGAAAAAATAATACAAATTTGACATTTTTAAAATGGCTGTTTAATTTAAATGTGTAAGATAAATGAAAATAAATTACAAAAATGGATTTAGATCTTTTCGGGAGAAAATCAGAAAATATGTTCAATATTAATATATTAAAAATTAAAACATTTAAGTTTGGAATAAATGTAAATCTTTCATCTTTTGACATGAGACCTTCGAGCATATACTGACTATGCTTGAAGCATGAGACCATCCAATTGAGAATTAAATTATAGAATGGATTACTAATATCTCGTAAATTTCTTTGCATACATCTTGTCTTAAAATGTATATAATTGTTGGTCATAGGTATATATTAGTATATAAATAGTTTACCTTTGCTCCCTCTATTTCCAATAAAATTTTATTTCCTAACACAAAATTTTCAAGAAATACCATTTAACGATTGTTCAATACTAACAACGGGAGAACTGCAGTTGCTAGATTAACAACTCGACGTAACGACTAGTTAAATTTTAGCAATTTGATGTAATAGAGAATTGGGATTTTGAACTTAGCAACTGACATTCAATTTAACAACTGAAAATAGTTGTTAACTTTAACAACTTTGCTAAGAGAATTAGGCCGATTATGTATTTATGAGGTCCAGTGTCAACTGTGTATGACCTTATTCAGTAAAAAAAATATCAAAATTTTTGTTATATGTATATATATTAATAATTATTTTCATTGAAATAGCATCCGAATTTTGTGCGTTGGACTGGACATACGTAAGTGGCAGAGAATTACCGAACGTAAGAATTTATCTTCGAATCAAATTTATAAACAGCAAGTTCTATTGACATTACAATCCCAGCTACGATCAACTAATTAAATTAACAAAAGATAAATCTTTTCGTTTCTTCCTTGACCGAAAACAAACAAAAAACACCATATCCGTCCTATCAATCAGAAGTCATATTGCAGAGAGTTGCAAAACCTCGTTATAAGCATATTCTGCTTGCGACATACTTGAAGATAATAACAGCGCAGTACGCCTATCGTTTCAACTCCGGGTTGAACCGGAATACGACCGGAACTGTTCAGGTGATGAAAGACCGAAAGACTGTAGGTTATCTTGCGCAACGAGGTTCAAAGAATAACGCGGTTAATACTACGAAAATGAAAGCTTGTTATCAAAATATCGGATTGTTTTTATGTTATGTTTTGTCGTATTGTTATATAAATTATGTAACCAAAATGAACTAGGAAAGTATTGTTTGCAATTAATTGCAATTTTCATATGTGGAACTTGTTTTTATAAAACGTGAGTTTATAATTTCATTCTTAAGAATTGCACAGGGTAAAAGGACAGTGCAGTTTCACTTATATTAATGACGTCAGACTTGTTACCATAGTACAAATATAGGTATTTTTATCAGGTTGATTCATAAGCGATTTTATTGAATACAATTTATCTTTTAATAAAGGAAATATAGGAATTAATGGAGAATATATTCTCCTCCATTGTTTACTATTTCCTGAAAACGATTTTATGAATTTCGGATGGTCACCGTGAACGTAGGGAATCGTTCATGACAAAATGGCTCTCCATGAAATGAGAAAACCATTTCGTGGTCAGTGGCGTAACTAACAGGCCCGCATGGCCCGCATTGCGGGCGGGCCCCCGGCACTAGAGGGGCCCCAATTTACATGATTTATAATTTTGTTACTACTGCGAAATTTTGAATTTAATAATTTTTTGTAGCAACATACAAATTTCTTTAGTCGTTTATTTTTTTGAATGTCAATTTCCAAAAGTAATATTGGCTAAAGGGTCCTTTATCCGCTATGTCAAATCAAGCTCTTTATTTTCCACCACATTTCGGCCGGTAGAGTTTCGATTTCTTGGCAAATATTTTCCTGCAACTGATCCAGGGTTTTCCTTTAAAATAACCCCATAAAAAGACGTTTGGGGCTGTCAAATCAAGACATCTGGCGGTCAATGTGTATTACAAAACGTGGGATTAAATAGCGATAAGAGAATGATTTTCGCAAAATTGCTGTTATTTAGACTATATGATACTGATCCATCTCGCTAATACCATATTTTGTCGCATCCAAGTTCTTTCATTTGTGATACCAAAAATGTAAGAATCAATTCCCTGTAACTTTCACCAGTGGACTGTGAAAAAAAAAATAACGGGCCAATCACGTTTTCATATGCCACAACATACAATGACTTTGGTGGGATGTAAAAGTGCCTAATCTTGGATTTTCAGGCCTCCAATATTGGTTATTTTGCTTCTTAACATATCAACTCAGATGAAAGTGAGCCTAGTCAGAATTTCCACAAGTTCTTGTGGTATTTAGTTCTTCATGATAAACGATAAAACGATACAATTAAATGCGGGCCCCAAAAAATTTTGCGGGCGGGCCCCCGAACTCTTAGTTACGCCACTGTTCGTGGTGTACTTTCCACAATAGCATTGTCTCCGTAAACGGCACAAATGGTTCTAGCTTCATCCGATGCCTTAACTCCTCTGTTAAGGAGGTTCTACCATTATCCCTAGTACGGTTACCAGCTTTTCGCAACACATCCTGTTACAATGTGTCTGATGGACACATGTGTTATCTGTGCTGTGTTAAAAAACATTAATTAGGGAAAGTAAATATAAAATCATATCTCTTTACCAACAAAAATATATTTATTTAGAAATAATATTCTTAGATATTACAAAAATTCGGTGCTGTGCATAGAACACAGGCACAGACACCAGTTTGTCCTTATAGACGCTTGCAAATTTATATAGGTTTGTTAGCTGTCAACGTTATCTTACATTTTTATATTGCTTAAAAGAATGATTTAAAATACCTTAATTTACAAAGTTAATGATGGAGAGGTCCCAATCTTATTGCATTTATTAAATTTTCATATTTGAATGTGTCCGACGGACACAGAAAAACCGGACTAGGGTATAAGCATTTACGACAGTTTTTAATAAAATTCAAATACTTCATTTTTCATGAGTGTTTACATATTGAATTTATTAAAACAGCCAAAATATTTATCACGGCATATTACCCATTGCTGGGTGTGCCAATCTGCTTTACACAGATATCGGTAATGATGATGACATATTTGTACCGTGCGGGCGTTTACCAGGCGTCACCTCACGGGCACTCATTGCTGGCGTGGAGAGTGCGCCACAGAGGTCAATTTAGTGCCATTTAAAATTCGAAATATTTGGCGTCGGTCGGGATCGAACCCGGTTCCCCAGATTCGCGACCAGACACTCAGGCACGCGGCCACGAGACACCATTTAATGTTAATATAAATATTAAAGAATATTTTATTCTCTACACGATTTGAATGCATTTATACTTCATATTAAATAGATATAGAGTTAAAAAATTATAAAGAAATTAAATATCATATATTAGTCAGGTATGCTATAACTATATTAAGATAATTCTGATTGAAAGGTGGCAGTGTCAAGTGCAGTTGACAGTAAGTATGTGTTATAATTTTACTGGAAGTATAGGATCGTGTGCTAGAAACTTTCTGTATAGAATTTGTATAAAATACATACAACTGCCTTAAGGTAATGTACAAGAAATATAATCTTTTGCAAGGAACTTTTTGTATGACATACAAAATACATAGAACTAACGGCAGGTAATGTGCTGGCCATATCAGATTTTTTCTCTACTTGACACTCCATTTTCTTCTGACAATAATATACTCAATTTTGCAAATTGAAAGATTATATAATTTAACAATAGTAACATTAAAACAACGAAACCAAAAACGCTACGAACTTGTACATCAATCCAATTATTTCCAGTTAATTCTCGCGAAGTTTAAAAATCAGGCAGCAAATTTAGATTAATAAATGGTAACATTATTCAAATTTATTTAAATAGTATATTAAATAGTTTTATTTGTCATAAAGTATTCAATACAGTAAACTATGTCTCACTTTATTTTCTTGGTAATTAAGTAATAACAATAAAACTTTATTTTACAGTGAACGTTAAACTATCAGTTTATCTTAATTTGTGTTATAGACCGAACATGTAATTAAAAATAATAATATATGATTCCTAACCATGCATGAAAGTAAACAATCCTTATTACCGTTGTTTATGCTTCAATACAGGTTAAATATTATGAACGACAATCGTTAACATTATATAAACTGACAATTTTATAATTTTTTAAAGTTGTTTACACAAATTTCCATTACCTTTGCCTTTTACTTTCAAAATGGAAAAAAATTACCGTTACAATTATTAATAGGACAGAATGTGTCAATACATTTATTGCATTATATGTGTGAGATTTTTAAATGTGTATATAGATAACAGTTATAGAGTCATTTACAGACATGATGACGTAGCATTTTTAAAGGTTTTTCTACACCTATCCTTGTAAAATTAATTCAGAATCATAACATAAATTAACTCTGGATCATGATTTATAGTTCATACCTAACATTGTCAATAGCATTATAGTTCTATAGTTGACTTTCATATTAGTTTTTGATTGGCTAATGTTCAGCCTTTTTTCTACTTAAACCTGGTAAATAATTAATTTAATAGAGCTGTTGCAAAAAAAATTATATGCTTTCTAAGTATAATTTATTTTTTAAATATTGTTCTTTAAATAGCCTTAAATTTGAAAATATCATGAAATATCTATTAGATATTTTACAAATAACTATTGAAATTTGTGTAATGTTTCGAAAAAATCGAAAATATAAATAACGTAGGTGATGGCCAACTATTTTCCTATTGGCTATAAATGACGTGTTTTACTCGTATGCACTTTGACGTCTCAGGAGTGAGGGGTTGTTTTTTATGACTGTCTTCTGCGTCAATCTTTTTATTTAATTATTTATGAAAATGACAAAATATTATTTTTGTTATTACTATGAAAAATATTGCATAAATTTTAATTTATAATAAAAAAAAATGTTAAATCGGCTCATTATTTAAGTCAATTGGTATTCGCGGTCAGTTGGTATGTATAGGGCACGAGCAGACACGTGACTCGATCGACCTTGATCAGTTGATTTGTGTGCGCATGTCAATTTGACAAGAACATTGTCAAATTGACAAGACCAATATTTTGACTTATTTTGATTTTGAATCAGTAAAACACATGTAATTAAAAATAATAACATTTCAGCAGTTAAAAATCAAAATAAGTCAAAACATTGGTCTTATCAACATGACATTGTTCTTGTCAAAATGACATGCGCAAACAAATCAGCTGATTTTAAGCACGTCAAGGTCCCTCGAGTTACGTGTCTTCTCGCGCCCTATAGTTTAGTTCAAAATCATTTTTTGACTTCTATAATCCCTGCAATTTCGAGTACAATAGGTTTTATTTACAAGCTTTTTCGGTTCCGATTTTGCTAGGTATACTTACAAGAGCCCTACTTGTTAATATTGCAATTTCATTAACACAATACATAATTATGTATCCCAATTGACTCATTTCGTTGTCAATAAACTATTATGCAGTCTAAACACTTCTCTTTATAGGTGAAATGAGCAGGTTGTATTTAAATTTTCACATGGTAAATTATCAACAAATAGTGGATTACGGTCCTCGAGTAACAGCATCCAGTGAAACAATTTGTTAGTGGTCGTTCTTGCAAGGCATTTTTACTTAGAAAATTTCTACAATGAGTATTTCTTAGATTAATTCTCTATATAGTCGTTGTGTAAGCGATTATTACCATATGCGGTTTTCGCGATTATACTCAAAATTGCAGGGATTATAGAAGTTAAAAAATGATCTTGAACTAAACTACATTAATTTGTAGTAGGTAGCGGGTGCGGATTAAGAATTTTGGCGCCCGTGGCCACCCAGAAAATTGCCGCCTTTCTAGAATATTACAAGTAGGTATAGGTATAGGTATAGTCTTATTTCACGAATAGGAAGTTTGATCGAACAGTAGGTTTCACTCTAGTTATATACATTTTTTTTCGTCTACAATAAAATCGTGAAAAAAATTGCCATAGCATTTCATGTTTTTACCCATTTGCTATTTGCTTTTAAAAAAGATGCACCTTTCTTCCTGCTTTTATTATGTCCAAAAAAAATCTACTTACTTTATGAAACCCATTTCGATAAAAAAACTGCATTTTTTTAACGGGCGTAATAAAATTAGTTTTTGAATACTAACCAAAAATTATAGATAATAGACATTTGAATATTAGAAATGGTAAAATATTATTTTTTCAATGTTTCCACTTTTCGCTTTTGATTTACTTTTGAAGAAATGTAAAAAGGGTTTGAGTTTTGAATAATTTAACAACTGTAAAATTAAAGATACCTTACAATTACCGGCTGGGCTGGCTAGATCTTTTACAGGGCCATGTGCCAGATTTTTATCGCGAGGCCTTTGATAATAACAGAAATACACGAGAATCAATTAATTATAATCCCGCTTTTTTTTAAAAAAAACTTCAGTTAAAAAATATTTCTAATTCAAATAGGTATTTTTCTATATATAGGTAGTTTCACTGAACATCAAAGACCTGTGCCATCAGATTGACAGCTTTTTGATTGTCATATAATTTTTTTGTTGGGACTAGCACAATACTTATTGCCATTTTCATTTTATGTTAGGTACATAAGATTTTGAGATTGAATTACCACCGCTTAGACATTACTATGTGGTAAATGCAGAAGGGCGTCAAAATTTGAAGACTAAAATATATAATTATTTACAAATAGTCATTTTCATTATTGTAATCCAATTTTCTTTATTTTAATCAGTAATTTTATTGTTGTAATCAAATCTTACTTTATAAACTGAAGAGCTATTAGATATAAGTTCTCCCTTTCGTCGCGCTCTTTGACCGGCGAATATTTATTAAAATTTACATTTCAAAAAATTTGCCGCCGTAGGCACGTGCCTACTCTGCCTATGCGTAAATCCGCCAATGGGTAGCCTCCAAACTTAGAAATGTCCAATTTTGCCGAAAAAGTTTATAATTTTGAAAAATCCAATTTGGACTCATTTCAAAATTCCTGCCTCGATCTTTCGTTGCATTGTCCGAAAACATCTTATTCGTACCGTAAAAATTCATTTACCGGACTAATAACGTAAATTACTATTTCGCGCGGCTCATTTGATAAAAAAAATCCAACTTAGGGCATGTTCTAAACATCAAGGTCATTTACTACAAATTTTAGTTACTTCGAGTTCGAGGGTTTATTTAATCCTAGGTTACATTGTATTTTGTAATGTTGGCATAAAGATATTTTGATAAATGTCATATTTGTTTTTGTTTTGACTAAATTCCATAGTATTTTCAGTAAAGAAAAATGAACGCATAACATTAAAACTCTCATTAGAGACAAGCTAAACGACAAACGCGCAGATGAAATGTCAAACCAAAATAAAATGTAATTATATAGCCCACTTATAAGCAATAATGTTCATATAATGTGAACGTGTAAAGCGTAAACCATTTGATCAAAAATTATGTTGTAAATATTTGTCCAATAAAAGTTCAATTTATTTGATCGTCTAAATCCACCTTAACTCATATTAACAAATTCGGACTATGGTTGTTTTTCAGTTTGTTAACAAAATTATGATCGTGTCAAACGGGTTTAAGATGCATCAAATGAGAACATTAAGAATTCGATATTCTAATGTGCACGGTTATCCGCGTCGAAAACATTCTTCACCAAACTAATTTCTGAAGCCAATGAACGAAACCTGTCCACAGCTTCAATTAGTCTACAAAGAATTCATCTTACCTTAAGAGATACCCCGCCTCCTTGCTCCTATAGATATCGCACTTATGCAACGGCCTGTTGGGGTCATTGGGGTCATACTGGCCCGCTAGTCTGCACATGGCTCTATGTAGCTGGAACTGTAGGATGGTCCCGACGAAATACCTGCAACACATCACGAATCACTAATCTACGAGAACTCTACGTTGCGTGCGAGCAAGTTTAAGGACGGTCACATCATGGTTTCGCTTTCGTTTGCCAGATCCGGAGCAGGAGAAATGTTAGAAAATGGGCCGCAATAAAATGTGGTTCAGTTTGTGCTGTCGTAAATGGGCGGTCATAAAATATACCTATTGTTTTTTTATTTAAATGTGTTGCATAGAAAGTTTTATAGTTTTTAAAGTTGCAATTGTATGTGAATTAGATTTTGTGTGAAGAATATTTTGCCCTTGGTCTCATTTTAAAGTATGGCTTAATCTTCGGTTATTAATTCGTACTGAAATATTTGTAATATGAATTTTTTCATACGAAATTACATTAATTAAGTAGAAAAATTAATGGTCCATGGGAAACGAAATTTATCTTTATGAAATACTTATATAAATACGCAACATTTTATGTATTTGTACTTAACAATTGAAATAGTTTATCTAATAGTATTAAAGTACGTGTTTTATAAGACATGTTTTTTTCGCACGCGTCAAAATTTAGAAAACGAGCGTTAGCGAGTTTTCTAATTGACAAGTAATAAAATAATATCTCGAACACGAAAAGAGATATCGACCTGTGGTTTTAAAATTCTGAATCTACACTCTTCAAACTACTTAAATACAAATTTTCAGAATTTTTATTTTTTAAAAATTTCCACCCTTTTTTAAACCACATCATCCTCATACCCAAAAATGGGTGTGCGGTACACCTTCAACGACTTCACCAGTAAATTCCTCGTACCAAAAAACATAAGTATACCAATTTTCATCAAAATATTCCAACGGATACATTAATTATTAAACATTCCTTGAAATTATCAAAAACTGAAAAAATCGCAAGGGGTACACCTTAGATTTTTTGCGATTTTTGGCCATTTTCAGACTTTTCATTCTGGAGATTGTAATAGTTGTTCCAAAATTATGAAAATTGGTATGCTTATGTAATTTTGCTCGTAAAATCTAATGGTGATATCGCCAGCGGTGTATAATTGACCATTTTTGAGATATGACCCAAGAATGGGCATTTTTGAGCAAAGTTTTGAGGCCGAATATCTCGGACACGAAAAGAGATATCGACCTGTGGTTTTAAAATCTTAAATCTACACCCTTCAAACTACTTAAATACAAATTTTCAGAATTTTTAATTTTTTAAAAATTTCCACCCTTTTTTAAACCACATCATCCTCATACCCAAAAATGGGTGTGCGGTACACCTTCAACGACTTCACCAGTAAATTCCTCGTACCAAAAAACATAAGTATACCAATTTTCATCAAAATATTCCAACGGATACATTAATTATTAAACATTCCTTGAAATTATCAAAAACTGAAAAAATTGCAAGGGGTACACCTTAGATTTTTTGCGATTTTTGGCCATTTTCAGACTTTTCCTTCTGGAGATTGTAATAGTTGTTCAAAAATTATGAAAATTGGTATGCTTATGTAATTTTGCTCGTAAAATCTAATGGTGATATCGCCAGCGGTTTATAATTGACCATTTTTGAGATATGACCCAAAAATGGGCATTTTTGAGCAAAGTTTTGAGGCCGAATATCTCGGACACGAAATGAGATATCGACCTGTGGTTTCAAAATCTTAAATCTACACCCTTCAAACTACTTAAATACAAATTTTCAGAATTTTTAATTTTTTAAAAATTTCCACCCTTTTTTAAACCACATCATCCTCATACCCAAAAATGGGTGTGCGGTACACCTTCAACGACTTCACCAGTAAATTCCTCGTACCAAAAAACATAAGTATACCAATTTTCATCAAAATATTCCAACGGATACATTAATTATTAAACATTCCTTGAAATTATCAAAAACTGAAAAAATTGCAAGGGGTACACCTTAGATTTTTTGCGATTTTTGGCCATTTTCAGACTTTTCCTTCTGGAGATTGTAATAGTTGTTCAAAAATTATGAAAATTGGTATGCTTATGTAATTTTGCTCGTAAAATCTAATGGTGATATCGCCAGCGGTTTATAATTGACCATTTTTGAGATATGACCCAAAAATGGGCATTTTTGAGCAAAGTTTTGAGGCCGAATATCTCGGACACGAAAAGAGATATCGACCTGTGGTTTTAAAATCTTAAATCTACACCCTTCAAACTACTTAAATACAAATTTTCAGAATTTTTATTTTTTTAAAAATTTCCACCCTTTTTTAAACCACACCATCCTCATACCCAAAAATGGGTGTGCGGTACACCTTCAACGACTTCACCAGTAAATTCCTCGTACCAAAAAACATAAGTATACCAATTTTCCTCAAAATATTCCAACGGATACATTAATTATTAAAGATTGCTTAAAATTGTCAAAAACTGAAAAAATCGCAAGGGGTACACCTTAGATTTTTTGCGATTTTTGGCCATTTTCAGCCTTTTCCTTCTGGAGATTGTAATAGTTGTTCAAAAATTATGAAAATTGGTATGCTTATGTAATTTTGCTCGTAGAATCTAATGGTGATATCGCCAGCGGTGTATAATCGACCATTTTTGGGATATGACCCAAAAATGGGCATTTTTGAGCAAAGTTTTGAGGCCGAATATCTCGGACACGAAAAGAGATATCGACCTGTGGTTTTAAAATCTTAAATCTACACCCTTCAAACTACTTAAATACAAATTTTCAGAATTTTTAATTTTTTAAAAATTTCCACCCTTTTTTAAACCACATCATCCTCATACCCAAAAATGAGTGTGCGGTACACCTTCAACGACTTCACCAGTAAATTCCTCGTACCAAAAAACATAAGTATACCAATTTTCATCAAAATATTCCAACGGATACATTAATTATTAAACATTCCTTGAAATTGTCAAAAACTGAAAAAATCGCAAGGGGTACACCCTAGATTTTTTGCGATTTTTGGCCATTTTCAGACTTTTCCTTCTGGAGATTGTAATAGTTGTTCCAAAATTATGAAAATTGGTATGCTTATGTAATTTTGCTCGTAAAATCTAATGGTGATATCGCCAGCGGTGTATAATTGACCATTTTTGGGATATGACCCAAAAATGGGCATTTTTGTGCAAAGTTTTGAGGCCGAATATCTCGGACACGAAAAGAGATATCGACCTGTGGTTTTAAAATCTTAAATCTACACCCTTCAAACTACTTAAATACAAATTTCCAGAATTTTTAATTTTTTTAAAATTTCCATCCTTTTTTAAAACACAATATCCTCATACCCAAAAATGGGTATGCGGTACACCTTCAACGACTTCACCAGTAAATTCCCCGTACCAAAAAACATAAGTATACTAATTTTCATCAAAATATTCCAACGGATACATTAATTATTAAACATTCCTTAAAATTGTCCCTAAGTAAAAAAAATAATAATAATTTCGACATTATAATAAATTAGGTAAAAATGGGTTAAAGAAACGTAATCTAGTACCAACCGTCTAAAACAAAAAATTGCGTATCGAAATGAGGGTCATTACGAAACGCAATTGCGTATCGTAATGACTTCATTATGAACGCAAAATATAAAAAAAGGATTTAAGTACTAAAAAATAAGGGCTGGTAGCACGAGCGTGGTTCTAACACCTGTTTTAACAAAAACCATGCCAACGATATGGCACATACTTCAGGGTTATTAACAAAATCAGTGTTGCCAATATACTGATTAACTCGAAAATGTATTGACAACCATATTCAATAAATTTGTCTTCATTATTTTAAATTGTTTATAGTACAAAGAAGGCAAGACAAAAATCGTATTAAACATTTTCGGCTTATTCAGTACATTGGCAACATTGATTTTGTTAATAACCCTGAAGTACGTGCCAAGTTGTTAGTATGGTTTTATGAAATAATTGCGTAGGCTTCCACAGTCTGTCATGAGAAATATACGTTTTCCGGGAATGGACTGTGTCATATTTTGAGTCAGAGCTCAACGTTTCGCCCGCAGTCGTATGGGGCATCTTCAGGAGCAAGGGGGTCTTAAACAAGGTTACACGACGTGTCAACCCCGCTAGAGGCCGAGTTTAAGCAACAAGAGGGGGAGACTCAGTTTACAAGGTTACCCGACGTGTAAACTGAATCTCCCCCTCTTGTTGCTTAAACTTGGCCTCTAGCGTGGTTGACACGTCGGGTAACCTTCTTTAATACAGTACTATCCCCCTTGCTCCTGAAGATGCCCCATACGACTGCGGGCGAAACGTTGAGCTCTGACTCAAAATATGACACAGTCCATTCCCGGAAAACGAATATTTCTCAGTATGGTTTTAGTTAAAACCGGTGATAGAACCACGCTCGTGCTACCAGCCAAGGAGTTTAATGTTTATAACTTTGCATGATATTCTGAAAAACTGTCAATTGTAGAGTATTTACAACACAAGAATTAGCAAAAAATTTACAATTTTAGGACTAAATGAATATATTTTAAGCTAAATGTAAGTAATTATATTTGAGTGCAGTTTCTAGACTAGTCGACTAGTGATACAAATAATTATTTTGTATCAAAAATAGCATATTATGAAATAATAAGTTTCATAACGCAATTTGTTAACGCACGAGTCCAAGTTTGAAATACGAGCCGCTCCGAGTTTTACAAAAGACGAGTGCGATGATAGGTAATTTTGTATTTCTATTAGATTTTTAAAAAATGTGACTTGTCAAAAATTAAGTTTGGTGTTTTATCAATTAAGTTGTCATGACAAGCGCGTATCCATGACTCCCGCCAATTATTCTTACTATGCGCAGATCTCCATTGCGCATATCTTCTATCTCTTTAAATTGAAAAGGTCTATTATAGGTTATGTTTCATTTATATGGCAGTTTTGAGTTTTGTAAAAGGATAACATATAATAGTCATCTAATTTTTTTATGAAAAAAAAATTAAACTTTATTTAGTCAAGTAGTAGTAGTCGTACAATCAGAAAAATATTTTAACTCATAAGCAGAAATAAAATGAATAACAATATGAATAAAAAATTGCAGCTATCAAATTATGTTGAATAACTTTAAAACAAAAATGCGCCTATATTCTCTCGAAATTACATGTTTTAAATTAGGTTTGTTCGTTTCGCACCCTTGCGTCTACGGTTTACTGCCGCGCCTATATGTACTTTGTATGGAGGCGGCAGTAAACCGTAGACGCAAAATAGCGAAACGAACATGCCTATTGTGTCGTGGCCGCCTGCTTGAATGTCTGATCGTGAATCTAGGGAACCGACTTCAAATATTTTAAGTTTTAAATGGCATAAAATTGACCCTTGTGGTGCACTCTTTACGTCAGCAATGAGTGCCCGTGAGATGACGCCTGGTAAACGCTCCCACGGTACAAATATGTCATCATTACCGAAATCTGTGTATAAAGCAGATTGGCACACCCAGCAATGGGTAATATACCGTAATGATATATTTATTTATTTATTTTATTCACTATTAAAAAAGTATACATGTAATGTTAGCCACTGTATCAATAATGTTGTAATAACGTCTGAAATATTAGGAATGTAGGTAATGAAAATATTCATTCAAAACGTATAATAAAATTTAATAACATAGAACATAGTAAAGGAAATGTAATATTTTAATTTAAAATTGAAATATTCATCAAGGCTATAAGAATGAAATATGCCTTTCAGTTTCAATAACTTTCTGAAATTGTTATCGTGACGTTTGGCATTTCGCCGAAATCTCCACCATTTGTGTGGAAGTAAATAAAATATTTCATAACATTTTTATTACATTCAATATTCAATAAACATCCGGAAATCCACACACAAACATATGACGAAACCAGGAGTCTTGATATCAAAACAAGACTACCAGTGAGTGAAAACAGATTATGTAGAGGACATTCTCAAGTTTTTCAGTTTTCAGAAATCGATGCTATCTTAATTATTTTCTGCTGATTCTTCGTCCCAACTCGTGACTTCCGAAATTTGGACATGACACGGTGTCATGACAGATGTTCAATGAGCAAAAATGAGAGAAATTTACGAGAAATTATATTGCGATATGACGGTAATTGAAAAGGAGAAATATCGTAATATACGTAAGAGAAATTATTGATTTGATTAAATTATTTAATAGTGAACCAGGTCTGAAATATAAGGTGTAATAATTTAGTTTTGCTTTATCTCAGGTTTCTCTTTCTGAGGTAATGTCATATTGTTACCAGACACATTGTTATTATTGTCTTATTTATTTTGTTCCAACATTGACTGTGGGAATGTTTATATAACATATTGTTTATGGGTAATTGTAGATCAATGAAGCTTGCACTTTTAAGTACTACCTTTGTACCATAATAGTTATCACATTTAAAACATAGATTTTAAATTTACAAAAACTAAATGTTATTTAAATATTCCGGTATTTAATATTGTAACGTTTTTATTTATTCGGGTGAAGTGTAAATATTAGACAATTATTATTAATTAAACTAAAGGTTTATAACTATAACTAAATATTAAAAAGGTATTAAATAATAACGATTACTAATATTGAACAATTATTAAAAACTAATTAAGACTAAAACAATAATCAACTAGATAACACTAACACTATTTATTTATTTAACCAATTAACACTATTATTCATTTATACGATATTACTGATTATTTATTTCCACTATTTACATCACTTTTTTATATCACGTTCAACTGTTCGCCTACCGACCTCCACAGCGTCTATATACTCAACTGACTCAACAGCGTCCGCATATTCAACTGCTTGGACAGAAGTCACACCTTTCACCTCATTGTCTGTCTATTTATGTAACTAACTTTCTCTTTCCACAGCCTCAGTATCACCAACTATCCGTATGCCACAAGACTTCAACACCAATGCCGAGTATCCACTCCAACTCGCTGTTACTGTCCTTGTATACCTAGCTTCACAATACTCGTCAACACTACTGAGTATTCACATCCACAGCTATCCCAGTAAACCAATAACTTCCCGAGTCCTCTACTCGACACTATACAGCATACCCTCAACACGATACTGCTGTGCTTCACTAACACTCTATGTGAATGTCTCTATATGTCTCTCCATGTAACTAACTAACTCCCGAGCATAGCTACGTCCCTTTTATGCAGCTGCCATTACCTTATAGAAAAGCTCTAGAATGTTCGACCGTATAATAACAATGAACACAAAAGGTTCAAGCGACCGGAAGTAATTAAACACGTCGCGACTCGTCTGTTTACGTCACCCGGCCGCTAGCGCGATTACGTCACCGCTATAAATAGGCACTCGCTTACAGCGGCGACGACGGCGGGCGTTCCACGTAACAATATTGGGTTATATTGCCCAGCTTACAGCTTTAATTGTATTAGGCATTGCATCTACAAGCTCTACACATTTTTCTCTTAGAGTATTGTCCCAAATGTTGTGCATTTTATTGGACGTACTGGATTTTTACATACATACATACATACATAAAATCACGCATTTCCCACTTAGTGGGTTAGCACAAACCCGAAAGAATAACAATAACATCATCCAAAAAATCAGTCTCTCTTTCAACAACATTCGTACTAACCTGATATCATAGGTACAACATATATTCCTCACTCTTAACATATTAAACTGACCGATTTTCGGTAGCGAAATACCGCAACCGGACCACAATAATAGTTAAGAAACAATCATCCTTCGCCACACATTCCTGTCTAAGCACACTTCTTTCTTGGATTTTTACGAAGTTTTTTATATTGTGCCAAAAGAAAGGGTCTTGATAGAAAATAAATTTTGACTAGAAGATGAACAGATGAATTATTATTTGGCCCACAGATTTTGTAAGTTAAGTTTACATTTAAAGTACTCGAAAGAATTTTGTACAAATTTTTCACCATTTATGTAGGTTTTATAATTTGTTAAAAATGTAAGCCAGTGTACAACAAAACATACCTTGCAAGACATATAGAGCAATACTCACAGAAATATTTGCAGGGTTTAGGTAAACAATGCCTAATAGAACTAAAGCTGCTA
The DNA here is from genome assembly GCA_963082715.1 of Harpalus rubripes. NCBI lineage: Eukaryota > Metazoa > Arthropoda > Insecta > Coleoptera > Carabidae > Harpalus > Harpalus rubripes. The sequence continues at coordinate 15,982,386 of OY720449.1, forward strand.
TTACTAATAATAAAGATGTAACTGTATATTAAATGGAAAAAATTTTGTATAAATTTCTCACCTTTTGAGTAAGTTTTATAATTTGTTGAAAATGTAACCCGGCCCAAATTTTATGAATCTAGGCGTCGTATGCATTGTAAAATACCGTGAGATTCAGCTAAGATGTAATATTTACTATTCTGTTATTAATGTATTACTATAGATACTAGTTACATATATTACACCATTCCAGATAAAATGCAATATAGGTTTGATAGATTGTCAAGGCTGTCAGTGTATATAATTTACTGATTTATAAATAACTTAAGAAAGTAATAAGAACAGTATCAATAAAAAATCAATATATTTCAAATCACAAATTACCTGCAACATATTTTCAAAAACTGCACCATTAACAATTAAATAAGTACCTAATATTTAATTGATTCGCCAAAAATTATAAACTGATTATTTTCTTCTTTTATACATAGTAAATTCCCGCTACCCTTGGTAAGGGAGGTATAGGGATCGTACTAAAAATCGCATATCGTTTCAAGGTCCCTAGAATCTAATTTTAACATTTTCACGATGATGCACTCCTCCACTCTAACTCAAATACTATCATTCAGAAAATTTTGAAACCAGGTATTTCGAACTTTTTATATTATGGAAAGAGCCCATTAGATTTTGGTGTAAATCGTATCACAGAAAATGGCACAAATGTTATTATAAAAATTAAAGATTATTAAATTTTCTACAGATTTGCATTAATACTTTTTCTACTATATTTGTTCAAAAAAGTTATATTATCTATAATTTAAATCTTAATGCCTTTTTCGTATGATCCCCTTATGTAAATATCCATCAATTTTAAATTTTGTAAATATTCTCGAGACTGTAGAAGGATTTGGTCTAGGACGTTCAGGGCATAAATTCGCAAACATTACTTAAACTATAACCAGTATTGTAGCATGTAACCATTCTTTAAAACGTTATGTTAATTTGACAGTGACAACATTGACAACCTATGTTGCATTTTGTCTGGAACGATGCATTATATGTAACTAGTAACCATAGTAATGTTGCATCTTAGCTGAAACTCACGGTATATAGGTGGTATACGTATAGCAAAGAAGAGAAATGCATTTTTTCCAAGATCGGAAGGTGGAAAACGTAACTTTTACAAGAATAAAATATTTCGAAATTTTATTGTATTAAATTAAGTTTAAATCATTTCAAAAACAACAGAAATTTGTTGATAGTCAAGTCGTCTGTAAGCAAATATCTGTTGACAGTTTTTTGAAAATTACTTTCAACAATTATAATTTAGTTCGGAATCCTCTTTGTTCATTTCGAAAGAACTGTAAGAAACAGTTGATGTTGCCAGTGTAGCAGTTTTTAATTTTTTACCTCCGAAATCCAAATAATTATATGATACAGCATTCATAGTATATTAAGCTACGAATTTATAATGATTAATACAGGATCATGAAATTTATGCGAGTGTATTAATAGTCATTATACGTGAGTGATATATGTACAGGGTAATTCATCGGTCTGTCCTCTCTTTATAACTCTTTTATTTTAAGTCAGATAGAAAAATTCTTCAAATATAATTTATATGATATATTATTATCTATCTACGTACCATATGCATTTGTATACAGGGTGCTCCGTTTAAGCGCAACAATATGTAACTTTATATTTCTTAATGGAACATTCTATATTTTTTTATTTATTTTAATAGTAAATTAGATTCCCTTTAAAAAAGTATTAAATAATAAGGGGTCTAAAATTATAAATTAAGAAGTTATTTACGTTCATAAAAAATACTAGTTCAGAGTGGAAAAAACCATAGTATATTACAAAATTTTGATCCTTTTTTATTAATACTTATTTTAAACATTGCACCAATTCCAAAGAAGCTATTAAAATTTAGTGCCAGACTAAATAATTCAAAATTATAATAAATGCTCGAAATCTTGTCCTTCAATTTCAATAGATTTTTCTATTATAAATATTATATTAACCATCTCATCTTTACTAAAATTTGAATTATTCATTTTCACATCAACAATGATAAACTTAGAGTATTTTGACAACTTGTTTGTTTAAATTTGAAACAATTGATCAAATTATCCATAGCTTACTTTTTAAATAATGACATGATAGAAACATATCATTCAACGAATAAAGGTAAATAACTTCTTAATTTATAATTTCAGACCCCTTATTACTTAATACTTTTTTAAAAGGAATCGAATTTACTATCAAAATAAATAAATAAATAGGGTATTCCATTAAGAAATATAAAGTTACATATTGTTGCGCTTAAATGGAGCACCCTGTATACAAATGGATATGGTACGTAGATAGATAATACTATATCATATAAATTATATTTGAAGAGTTTTTGTATCTGACTTAAAATAAAAGAGTTATAAAGAGAGGACAGACCGATGAATCACCTTGTATACTATTTTTTCTACGGCTAGTCATAATAATTAAAAATAAATAAATTGGTTATAAAATTCATCTTGTATCATAATGATAATCTGTATCAAAATGGAAAAAAAAACATCTGTAACAATCATAATCTGCATCGAAGTCAAAATGTATATTATCTATGTAATGAGTATCATTCAACAGATCACGTACACTTAATAAGTATTAAAGCATAGGAATAGAAAAAAGTCATAACTTGTCAAAATAATAAAAAATCCTCTAGGAGCAAAATGCCTACATTTTTCTCTAAGGCAAAATTATTTAAATTTTGATAATAAATGGACAATTTATAAAACGGTATGCACGTTATTTACAAGTACAAATGATATCTTGGATGCATGCAAAATGCATGTAATCATCGTTATTCCAAATGAATGAAATTATTATTGAACGCTCTAGTGCGCATGTAATAGAATACTTAAAAACTATTATGGTATAGATTTTAATTTTAGATAATATTATATTCTGATTTTATAATATGTGGAATATTGATAGTTTTGTTCCAGTTTTTGTTAATATTGTATATAGAAAACTAATTAAATATATCGATAACTAGTACAAGGTTCTTTATTATTTATTTTATTATAGTACATCGTTTTTAATTGTTTGTCATAAAAAAATAAAAAGGATTTCGTCAATTAGGGAATTTAGTTTTTGTCTTAAACATTACTTTACTGCAAATTTCATTATATGGAACGAATTTTGAGGCAGTTTTATTGTAATATCACTTCTTTCATCAGAAAAATTCTTTTTTGTAAGAAGAATTTCCATTGATTGTTGTATTGTTCTAAGATCGGTGAACATAAAAAACTATAAATAATCAATAATTGCATTTTGAAAAACCTAAACCCAAACCTGACCGCACAAGCATGTCGCAACATGTGCGTTGATTTGATGATACACTTGAGCGTCTAACGCACTTCTTTGTAGCGTGTTACGTAAAGGACACGCGGTTTGGCCTCCCGGTCATATTTGTTAAATTACTTTCTCAATCGTGGAAACGGAGCAACTTTCGAGGCAGGAGAAGAGTTTTACACAATGTGGTGCATATGCCTCTGTTTGGCCGGTGTCCCCAGCGAAAGTTACGTGGGGCTATAAAAGCACACGGCCGGCAGCACTCGCCATCCAGTTCACTTGCTGAACTCCTCAAGCACCTTCATTCGCACACTATGAAGGCATTGGTGAGTTGACGAAAAAACTTAGTGAGATTAAGAAGTGATACAGTGAAACAGTGATTCAGATTTTGAACAAGTGCTAAAAAAATACGAATGGATAGATTTTCGATCAGTTTATACGTTTGGCATCAAATTTTAATCCTCTTCAAGATGCTACAGTTTCTTGAAGACTGCTGAAGTTTGTCCAAAAATTTTAAAAATTATAGCGTTCGTATTTTTTTTATTTACCTCGCTAGTGCCTTCTGGATTGATTATTTGTATTTGGCTTTTACTTATTCGTATATATCTAAAGGAATTGATATTCTGGGTCAGATAAAAAATTAAAATATAATTTGGAGTCTAGGTTACAATAATTATTGTAAAGTTTAAAAAATTAAAATTGTTCTTAACCTTATTAAAAATCAAAGACGTTCAAATTATTAATCATGTTTACCATGCCAGATGTCGGTATAAATCGGATGCAATTGCATAATAGTGTGCTCTGTCTAAAATTATTTTTATTTTCATCTTGACCCAGTTGTATTAATCGAATGATTCCGACAAAATAGAAATATCTTCATTGGCAATGTTTGTCCTCTCAGGTAATCTTATCAGTCTTAGTCCTGGTCTTCGGCCTGGTGAGGTCCGAGGCCGAGGAGAAGAAAGAAGTGGAAGCTACCGCCGACAAGAACCAGAAGAAACGTGGTCTCCTTAGTTTAGGCTATGGTTACGGCGCTGACATCGACCACGGATATCTCGTTGGACAGGGAGGCCATGGATTGGGTGGTTTATCCCTGGGCGGTGGTCTGGGCGGTGGTCTAGGCCTGGAGAGTGGCTGGAACGGTTATGCGGGAGGATACGACCTTGGTTCTCATGCCAATGTTGTCAAAACCATCACTTTAGTTAAAGGAATTCCTTATCCTGTCGAAAAACACGTCCCTTACCCCGTCAAAGTAGCAGTAGATAGGCCTGTACCTTATCCAGTTGAAAAGCCTTTTGCTGTTCCTGTCAAGGTTTACGTGAAAGTACCTGTTGATCGTCCAGTTCCTTACAAAGTCTTGGTACCACAACCTTACCCTGTCGAAAAGAAAGTACCAGTACCCGTTCATGTTCCTCAACCATACCCAGTTATCAAACACGTCCAAGTACCTGTACACATTGAAAAACCAGTACCATACCCAGTAAAAGTACCAGTTGATCGTCCAGTACCCTACCCCGTTGATAGACCATACCCTGTTCATGTGAAAGTACCTGTACCTCAACCTTACCCAGTCAAAGTACCAGTAGACAGACCATACCCAGTACATGTAGACAGGCCTGTTCCTCAACCCTACCCCGTCAAAGTACCAGTTGACAGACCATACCCCGTACATGTAGACAGGCCTGTACCTGTTCCAGTTAAGGTTCTGGTACCTCAGCCATACCCTGTGAAAGTCGCTGTAGATAGGCCCTACCCTGTCCATGTCGAAAGGCCTGTACCTTACCCAGTACACGTTAAGGTTCCAGTCGATAGGCCCGTACCTTATGCAGTTGAGAGGCCTGTGGCTGTACCGGTAAAAGTACCCGTGCCGCAGCCCTACCCAGTGGAGAGACCAGTAGCCTATCCAGTTAAGGTTCCAGTAGCAGTTCCAGTACACCACGAACATGTCCAAATCCAACAAGAATATGGAGTTCCTTCTGGATATGACTATGGACACCACTAAATCTCACCCTTGGGGCTGTAGTACCACTTTGTAAATCTCTGTATCTATATTATATTTATAATGTATTTTTATACTGTTTTATGTTCTTTTAAATAAATTTTCTTTTTTTTAAACCGTCTTGTTATTTCTCACAGAGTGCGTAACAAACAGAGTGTTGTAACGTTTTGTTTACAGTGAATTTCGGTTTTGAAACCTTTCATTATGCTTATTTTGTCGCAATTGTCTTAATTCGCACGATGTGGCATTGTAGTATGACCTGGCGTGAAAGGGCACAGTACAGATACAACAAAGACGAGATAATAATCTTGTCGTCATCGGTTGCCTTTCAAAGACGCGCTAATGCTAACGTAATATTCACCCAGCTAATTGTACGGTGACTCACTTTTCCCTCGAGATTACGTTCCGGAAAACGATACACTATACGTAACCCGTATCCAATTTTTATTGATTAGACAATTGTGCTGGCAGTACATAATACATTTCACTTTTACTCTTTCGTTTTTGAGATAATCAGTACAAGCTTATTTACAGATCGGGCTTGTCAGCGGTACAGTCAATCTAGTTTATTAATGTTTATGTCACATGCAGATGAAGTAGATAGACTTCTTTTTCTTTGATTTGTTGCTCAATCAGTCTTGTGTTTAAGCCCACACATATCATACTGCTGCTTATCTTCTTTATTGAAAGTGAAGTTAATTTATGAAGAAGGATGTAAGGAACACAACATTGAAAACGTATGATGTCACGTTTTGTTTTCATTATTTCTCAATTTTACATTTTGTTCTCATGAACTGTAGATAATTCACTTAAATGTTATGCTAAATTATAACAATTTTTTATGGAATTTTATGGTGCTTTCGCCTTCAAATCTATGAATAGAACCAGATTGGCATATTCAGACATGAGTAATAAAGTAATGCTGTCAAAAATACGAGGTTAAACGGTTATTCTTTTGACCGGTTAACCCGTTACTGCGGTTTACAAAAAATAGACAATTGCTTGAATGTTTAGTCGGTAGTCAGAAGATCGAATCCATTACCCGGTTCCAAAATCCGATATCGGCGGGTATTGAATTAGCTAAATAGTTTTAGCTACTCGTTTCCAATTTTTTTTTTTTTCGGTTATTAAAATCACTAGTACTAAGCTGAGATGATATTTTTATATGTGTAACTTTTGCTTTGCGAAAACTAATCATTGTATCATCAATGCCCCTATAAATTATAATTGTGGTAATGAATTAATGATCATGTAAAACAATAATTTTTTATGATCAAATATCTGTTTTATTTGGTACTAAAACCTTCGTAGCAAATTTATTAACTTCGCAAGTAATTACATTTAAGAAGATAACGCATAGCATGTGGAAAATTTGCCAAAAATAAAAATCATGTTCCAATTTCAATACATTTACTGACCATGACATAAAGACAACCAAATCACTGATATTATGTATAAATATTAATGTCGTAATAATAATTATATCCAAGCATATGTTACCTAGTTTGAATCTAGAACATGTCTAATACTCGAGACATGACATGACTACTTTTTCATAAAGTTATATGTGCCGGAAACAAAAACAGTCGAATATTAAAAAAATTTAACGCCTTATTACGTCATGTTGTCATGGTGTTACTAGAAAAATCATTTTGCAGATGTTATTTTCATTATTGTAAAGCTTGCATCACACTTTAGAATTTAGACAAAGCCTAAAGTTCAGTTAAGTGGAGAAGAAGTTTTTCCTTAAGTAAAGTACTGGGTAGTACCTTGATAATCAGTTATCAAAGCTGACCTAGAAACAACACAGGAGTCATTTTGATTCTATTTGAACATAAGAAAAACGCGGCAAAATTGCAGTATTATTTTAAATACTTATTTATATGCCATTTAAAATTCAGTTACAAAAGTTAAGTTAGTTAGAAGGATCGTCGTAGGAAAAAATGTGGAACCAGAGCGAGCATTTTAGAATCAACTTTAAATTCGAAAGTTTTTATCCCTAATAATTAGTTTGAAAGCTTTGGCAGTTTTGAAGATTGTTTGGGATCTTTTAATAAATGGAAGGAAAGAATGGTGAAGTGTATTAAAGGGAATTACTTTGAACATATTTACAATAAAATTCAAAAAAATATGAACAACGTGTATTTTGAGGAAACTGCAGATCCAAATTATATTTGCAAAAATCTGATGTGGCCAACACAATACTTCCCACCATTTACAGCCCGAGTAACAAAAAAGATTAAGTTAATCCTTATTTTTAGATTAGCGAATTTTACTCTAATTTTGACAGTTTATTCCTTATAATATAGTCTAATCTAATCCAAGTAACTACATTTTTTTAACCCCTCAACAGGATTAAATCCCAATTACACAGTAGGTTTACATTCACAGACATCCATTCCTTAGTGGGATTCGAACCCAGAGCCCCGAGCGCACTCATGACTTAAACATAAATATTGAGCCACAGGAGATATAATAAAATGAAGATTAAATTTTAAATACCGGGGTAGAATAGAATTCACTAATTCAAAAATGAGGATTAGCTTAAACATTTATATTTATATATATATATTTACTTATGCTGGAAACTGTATTGAATTCCTTTTCTATTGTTCTATTTACTTTTTCCTTTTTAAAACGTTACTAATATTATTTTGAAATGATTAGTTCTTTGATAGTGACATTTATCTGTCAGTTACATACATTTGAATTACTGCGTTTTGTTTGTTTAAAGCGTAGGATCTGGGATTTAAATTGTATATAATTTTATTTATTTCTCCATAAGATATATAAAAAAGTATTAATGCAAATCTATAGAACATTTAATAATCTTTAATTTTTATAATAACATTAATCTCGAAAAAATAACATTTAAAGGTATTTTTCGAAGAAAAACTATTTTGAGCTTCTATTATACGGTGCCATTTCCGGTTATCCGATTTTCACCAAATCTAATGGGCTCTTTCTATTACAGAAAAAGTTCGAAATACAATTTGAGTTAGACTGGAGGATCCACATACACATACACACATACATCATCGTGAAAATATTAAAATTGGATTCTAGGGACCTTAAAACGTGGTCATTTACCAAAATGCGACTTTTAGCACAATCCCTATACCTCCCTTACTAATGGTAGCGGGAGGTAAAAATAAGACGATTTGGAAAATATAGATCGAAACGTCCAATTAATATATAATAAATCAAGACCTATATTGCCAATATCGTCTTATTTTTTCTTCAAGAATTCTAGCGTGACGCTCCTATAAATATAGCAAAATTTCGTTCGATTTATCGATCAGATAATGATCAAATTTTTGTACCCAATGATGCATTTCAATTTAATAACCATGAACTTACGGATGAAGCAACCATTTCAATGAATACAATCTATCTTCACGAAAACAAAGAACTTCTTCAGATTCTTCGGTTCGAGGAGTGGCCAAATAGTTCCTTCTGAGTCAAGGTCATTGAAGCTATATCCTCCAGGAAGTCAGGCGAACGGTAACCGCTCTAAAGCTAACAACAACAACGAGCAACGCTGCTCAAGGTTCGCTTGTGTAACATAACATTCGATCATGAATTGCATGTTGGAAAGAATTCGAATGCGGTGCAAAAACTTCACTTTCCAAGTGTAAATAATCATTAGAATTACACTCGGAGCTGGGTCAATGAGGTGTTTAATTAATACAACTAATACAAATACACGTATTTTTAAATTAACTGAAACTGTAAAAAAATATATATATTGATATTTTCTTTTACTTTTGATATCCTTTTTTGATTTGACAGTGAATTTTCAGGTTCATTTAACCCTGTAACTGCGACTAGACCTGAGAGACCTAATTTTAAATTTCATTTATTTTTTAAACGTTAACTAAACCAGATAGACACGATCCTTTCCATTACAGTTAACTATAACTTTTATGTTTGTGATATTTAGCTACTTTTTCTAAAATGTATTATTCATTATAGCGTTACATAAAAACATTGTGAGACATGTTTTGTAAATGAGTTTCAATCATTATTATTTTCATACTTTTCTTTATTTCTAATTAACAGGTTTTTGTATGTATATATATATATATATATATATATATATATATATATATATATATATATATATATATATATATATATAAATATATATACAGGGTGTTTCCTTTAAAACAACAAGCGCTTTTTTGGGCGAACTAACAACTTTAGAGAAAAATGTTTTATACCAAAAATGATCAAGAATAAGGGGATAATGTAACAATAGTAACAAACCGAATATTTAACCAGTGGTTTTTAAATGGCACCCTACATAATTTTTTAGACCTTTAAACAGAATATTATTTTCTGATTTCAACGATATAAATATAGCATAGGGTGGTATAACAATTATTTCCAGAAAAATGGTTTAAAAACTAGAAATAATGTAATAAAAAATGGGATTACTATCAGCGTAACTAGGCAACAGACATATCAAAACCTGTGTACTGCATAGCCTATTGTAATATTAACCTTATTTTTAATACCATTTTTCAAGAAATAATTACTATACAACCCTATACCATATTTATATTGTTGAAATCAGAAAAAAATTATCTATTTAATGGCCTAAAAATTATATAGGATACCATTAAAAATAATAATAATTTTGTTCTGCCGTTTGAGAACCACAGGTCGAATTTTCGGTTTGTTATTATTATTAAATTATCCCCTTATTCTTGATCATTTCTTGTATATAACATTTTTACCTTCCGTCACCTTTAGGTAAGGAAGGTATTGTCTTTGGTCAAAAAATTCGGTGGTGAGTTTTTGATGAATAAGCACGTTTTAGGGACCCTAGAATACGAATTTACTATTTTTACGATGATGTCTGTATGTGTGTGCGTGTGTGTGTGTGGATGTGTGTGTGTAACAAAATTTTCGTCTACGATAACTTCCATACTACAATTCAAAAAATTATAATTCTTTCATATTCCTCTTCGTTACATCCATGTGAAGAGCTGATTAGATTTTGGTTAGAATTAGTCAACCGGAAGTACCCTCATTTGAAGATTTTAACAGTTTTTCTTGAAAAAACTATGTTAAATATCATTTTTTCACATTTGATGTTATTATAAATATTAAAGAATATTTTATTCTCTATGCGATTTGAATGCATTTTATATTTCATATTAAATGGATATAGAGTTAAAAAATTATAAAGAAATTAAATATCATATATTAGCTAGCTATGCTATAATTCTGGAAACAGCTGATGTATTAAGAAAATTCTGATTGAAAGGTGTCAGTGTCAAGTGCAGTTGACAGTATGTATGTGTTATAATTTTACTGGAAATATACGATCTTTTGCTTTCTGTATGGAATTTGTATAAAATACATACATCTGCCTTAAGGTAATGTACAAGAAATAGAATCTTTTGCAAGGAATTTTCTGTATGACATTTATACAAAATACATAGAACTGACGGAAGGTAATGTGCTGGCCACATCAGATTTTTTTCTAAAGTCATTAGTTCGCCCGAAAATGCGCTGCTTGTACAGCCTATATATATATATATATATATATATATATATATATATATATATATATATATATATATATATATATATACGGGGTGTTCACTTTTTTTTTATAGGACATAGGAAATACAATGTTAAAATTTTCATTATGCTATAGTTCGTTCCCTATGAATTTTAGAACAAAAGTAAATACAAAAAATGTTCAGAAATAAAAACTGCATCGAACAAGCTTCAATTTATTGACATAATTCGTTCCTGTTATGAAATAAACGTAAAATAAAATTTATAATTTTTAGCTATTTACAGTGTGCCATGGAAAACAAAACATACAATTCAAACAGTCGTACTGTTTGAGTTTGACAGATGACATTTGTTATTGTCGTAAAGATTTAATAATTATTGCCTTCATTTAAATTATTTATCAGTAATTATGGATACATTTACTAACTCTGAAAAAAATTCAATGGATAAAATGGTATTTGGCTGGAAATTCGTTAAATCAAGTGAGAGATTTATTTAGTGCATTATATCAGGCCCGGCCTATTCCTGCACGTGGGACTATTAGCAGAATTATAAACCTTTTTAATGAAACAGGAAGTGTTATTCCTATTTGTAATAACTTAATGACAATGACAAATGTTTTGTTTTCCATGGCATACTGTAAATAGCCAAAAATTATAAATTTTATTTTACGTTTATCTCATCACAGGAACGAATTATGTCAATATATTGAAGCTTGTTCGATGCAGCTTTTAATTCTGAACATTTTTTGTATTTACACTTTTGTTCTAAAATTCATAGGGAACGAACTATCGCATAATGAAAATTTTAACATTGTATTTCCTATGTCCTATAAAAAAAGTGAACACCCGGTATATATATATATATATATATATATATATATATATATATATATATATATATATATATATATATATATATATATATATATATATATATATATAAAATTGGAGTAAATAAATGTATTTTTTTGAAATTTGCAAATTTCTAATTTATTTATAATGTACTAATTTTTAAAGTAAAATAACGTGCAGTAAACTAAGTATTTTTTAAATTAATGCCTACATTCCAAAGAATTTTAAAACGCTAATTACAATGTCAAAAACGTCAAGATTTTTTTGTGTATTAAATATCTTCTGGGGTATATGATACCCCTACGCACATGTACTAAGTAAAAAGTCTACCACCCAGTCGCCGAGATAGAACCGCAACTCGGTCAACGAGAGTCCCTAAAGTCACAAGACGCAAGTAACAAAAGATGCAAGTCGCAAGTAAAATTAACAAAAATTCTTAAAATGCTTCTTGAGAATAATTTCAGTATACTGAAGTAGTGTAAGCGGAGGACGCAACTCAAGGTCAACGTAACGATATTGAGCCCTCTGAGAATATAGAACTTATTATAGAATCTTTTTTGGAATCAGATTTATTATTTTCCAAAAACAGAAGTGAAATTTAGACAGCGGTTTCTGTCGCTGTTCATACAGGAAGGCGTAGTGAAAAGGACGTCTTGAATGAGGATAAAGGACCTTCTTGCTTTATATTTAGAAACTGTAAGGACGAAATGTCTAGTTTCATTTTTTATTTCATCTAAAACCTTACAAGATGTAGTAACAGTCATTTTAAATAACCCTTAAAATATTATACGGGTCTGAGAGGCCCAACCAGTGGAAAACGTATGCAGTAATTTTCAGCAAGTATAGGGTTAAAGTCATTTTCATAATGATGTCTGTGGAAGACTTTTTTTGCTTTATTAATTCCTATAAGTATTAATTTTGAGAAGAATTCTTTCACTTTTGGTTGTAACTGGTGAATCAGAAGTAATACTTTTTACCTCCCACTATCCTTGGTAAGGGAGGTATAGGGATCGTGCTAAAAATCGCATATCGACATTTTGGTAAATGACCACGTTTTAAGGTCCCTAGAATCCAATTTTAACATTTTCACGATGATGTCTGTGTGTATGTGGGTGTGTGGATCCTCCACTCTAACTCAAATACTATTATTCAGAAAATTTTGAAACCTTGTATTTCAAACTTTTTCTGTAATGGAAAGAGCGCATTAGATTTTGGTGAAAATCGGATAGCCGGAAATGGCACTTTACTAGAAGGTCAAAATAGTTTTTTTTCGAAAAGTACATTTAAATGTTATTTTTTCGAGATTAATGTTATTATAAAAATTAAAGCTTATTAAATGTTCTATAGATTTGCATTAATACTTTTTCTATATATTTTATGGATAAATTTATAAAATTATCTATAATTTAAACCACAGAGCCTTCGCTTTAAACAAATAAAGTTATTTGGATTAATAATAATTAACGATTCACAAAAATGTTTAAGCTAATCCTTCTTTTTGAATTAGTGAATTCTATTCCCGGTATTTAAAATTTAATCTTTTTTATTATATCTCGGGTGGCCTCATAAGTCATGAGTGCGCTCGGGGCTCTGGGTTCGAATCCCACTAAGTCATAGATGTGTGCGAATGTGAACCTACTGTGTAATCGGGATTTAATCCTGTTGAGGGGTTTAAAAAAGGTACTTACTTGGATAAGATTAGATTATATTTTAAATAATAAACTGTCAAAATTAGAGTAAAATTCGCTAATCTAAAAATAAGGATTAACTTAATCTTTTTGTTAGTCGGGCTGTAAATGGCGGGAGGTATTGTGTTGGCCACGCCAGATTTTTTTGAAGGCGAAAACGTGCGTATTACTGCACAAGGACCGCTACGCTTCGAGATTTATTTAAAAATTCCCCCGTATTATATTCTTTTCATTATGCCCTTAATACATAAATAACAAAAGTATTTGCATAAGCGCTCTTGAACTTTAAATATTTTTGGAATCACAGCCGTGAAGAACTATTTCCCAATCACATAATTTATGATCCATTCGTACAAGAAAATGAAGGTTCTAGAAAATGTTTTAATTCCTCATAAACAACACATAAAATTTTTATGAAAATTCTTGATGTCTAAATACAATGACGAAATAATATCTGGTATCAACATTCGTGAAGGCTGCCTCCTGAGAAATTTTAAACAAAACAAGTTGCTAATTATTTTTAAAAATATCTTGGTGATAATTATTCAAATTTTCTTGATTCTGTCGCAATATGGCCTCAGTTTCATAATGATTTCAAAGTTTTATATCTTAATTATTTTGAATACGTTCAAGATAAAATTTTATAGATGTATTTGGCGCGTATGTTTACTTCCTCTTCCTCATTTTTTGATCGATTAAAAGTGAACATAAATGGATATTTTATTACACAAATATTGATATTTTATTAGATGGTCGTGAGGATTATATTATGGTGTTATCAAATAAATAATTAAATATATCATGACGGCATATTACCTATTGCTGAGAGTGCCAATCTGCTCTGTACACAGATTTCGGTAATGATTATGACATATTTGTACCGTGCGGGCGTTTATCGAAAATTATTAAATAAACAAAAACAAAAATGGTATTATGACCATAAACGAATCATTATATATACAGGGTGTAAATCGAAAATAATAATAATAATAATAATAATAATAATAATAATAATAATAATAATAATAATAATAATAATAATAATAATAATAATAATAATAATAATAATAATAATATATTTATTGCCAATAGTTCACAAGAAAACCAATTACAGGACAAAGACAGAACAAATGAAGTAAATAAATAAATGAAAAGTGGGCCATAGGCGTTTAACATGGGAAATCAGTTTTTCTTTGCGCAAATGTTATTAAATTATTTTATTAAAAAATTAAATAAAACGAATATTCTAGCACTTAATATAACTGAAAAAATTAATTATAAATTATTATTTTAATGAGCATTTAGTCAAGGTAGTCATGGATCATTAAAAAAATAAATAAATGCGTTGTTTTTAACTGTCATTTAAGAACTAAATTTAGATTAGAGTAGTAAACTAACACAAAACAGAAAAAGGTAAACTATATTACTTTTAACTGACAGTTTTATTTGAAGTATTTTTGCATAGAATGATTAGGTAACGTTTGCGCAAAAAAACTGATTTCCCATGCTCTACGGTTCACTTTTTTATTTACACCATGTACATGCGCTTCTGCTATATTTAATGATCGTAATTTTATTTGGTGCTTAGGGCAGGAATACTTTGGCTTCATGCAAGAACAACCAATGTAATTTTTGCCCAATATTAGACTGACTGTCTAGCCGGCTATAAATCTATAGGTATAGGACAATCAAAGTCTAATTGTAAATGAAACTGTAGAAATCGACATCCAACGTAATTTTTTGTCATAATACAAAATTTCAATAATAACCGATGTAGATAAGTCAGTAAAATGTTGAAGGGCTTTAGTACCACATACAGTTTAAATGAGAAAATTAGTGACATTTGTATCAACAATAGTGTAGAATTTTAAATTGCACTGAAATGTACCCAGGTGTCATTAGCACTGAAAATTTTTTGTTGATTTTAAATCACTCATTCCCAAGATACGAAATGTTGACACTGATTATTCTTGCATTAGAATTAAGGGAGAATTATTTTTGTATCATTGCCCGATTCGAACTAATACGAGTATAATTAGATTCGAAAATAAATTCATTACGCCCGGGTGCAGTTACACATTGGTAGACCGATAGATTCGAACCAAAATACTTCAGGTTGCATTGATTAAATGCGCGAGACTAATTCAGAGTATTTTGATTTAGATTTCTAGAACTTGGTCGTCGGACTACTTTCTCAAACAGCATTCTGCTGCGATCTAACGGTAATACTGTAAACCGTTTCGTTTATATACTTTCGGTTTCTACGCTAGATGGTTTCGTACAGCGCATGATCCCGTCTTCGCCATAGTCGTCTCATGTGTGCGGACAGTAAGGGCACTGCATTTTCACATTACATTTTTTCTGTTGAGGGCGTTTACCAGGCGTTAACTCATGAGCGTTCATTTGTCGTAAAAAGGGACTTTTGTTTATTTGAAAATTTGAACTAAGATTCAAGTTGCTGAATGAAACCGGTTACGTATCGCATATCTCAAAATCTCTACAATCCAAAATGCAGACAAAATCCGTCATAATAGCAGAAGTCTTTTTGGAATATTTTTGATCAGCTCAGTTGATAAGTGATTTGAGATGAACTGAGCTGAGATGTATATGAAAATAACAACGTTTCACATATAGAATTATTAATTCTAAATTCATTATTGTATATGACATGATTTCTGTTTTCGACCAGGAAGACAACTTTCAAGATAAATGTATAACCTACAAATTACCAAGGAATGTGAGTACACTCAGTACCGCTCAGCTCAGGACAAAAAGAACAACAATTTACTTTATATATGAATTGAGCTGAAACGAACTGAGATTTTCTCCAAAAGGAATATAGCTATACAGTACAGATTTTGGTCTTTCGGAATTTGGGTGACTGAGTGTCCGGTCGCGAATCTGGGGAACCGGGTTCGATCCTGACCAACGCCAAATATTTCCAATTTTAAATGACCCCTGTGGTGCACTCTCCACGCCAGTAATGAGTGCCTGTGAGGTGATGCCTGGTAAGCGCCCGCACGGTGCAAATATTTCATCATTACCGATATCTGTGTACAAAGCAGATTGGCACACCCAGCAATGGGTAATAAGCCGTGATGATATATTTATTTATTTCAAAATTTTGAGCTAACACGATATTTGTCGTTGAAGAAAAAACTGTCGTAATTTTGAAAATAACTGACGTGATTTTGGAAATAACCCTCGAGAATGTGTAAATTAACTAAAATTGTAACGACCATGTTAAATCAATTATTTGGTTCATATTAAGTATTGTGTTTAAATTATAAACATTAATATTTCAAACATCTGAATATCTAGTGCACGCATTCTTATTTTACAAGATCTACATATTTATTTACACCTTCAATTTACAATAATTAGCAATGTAAAAGTCACTCATTTTATATATAATAAATATGGACGCAATTAAAGTCAGAGAACAATTATATATACTAATTACAAAAATGGTGCTTAGCACAATGGATAGTTTTTTTTTAAATTAATTGTTCTGAGATTAAAAACAGCAAATAAAATGTTCTTGAGAATATTGTTATGATTTAGCACGCATTATAGTGCGTAAAAACAATACACAATTAAAAGAAAACATATATTAAAGTTACGTGATATTTATAATTTATTACATTTTCATATAATTATAAAAAATATTTATTATTGAGAAAGGCAAACATTAAAAATTTCTAAGAATTTATGCATGAAGTGTTAGATGTAACATTCTATAATTCATACGCTGAAGATAATTATAAATGGTGCAATGGTTTTATATGAAATTAGAAGCAATGTAAACTTCACCACTAGTGAAAAGTGTTCTTGCTTGGTATGTAATTACTATAACACTTCGTTGAACATTTATATTAGTTCATTAAACCGTTAATAATTATTTCAAAATCGTGAAGAATTTATTTGAAATTACATTTGCCATAGGCGTATCAAGCTACATAAAAATACACAAAAAATCTGATGTGGCCAACACAATATCTCCCGCCATTTAATTTTTATTAATTCAAATATACATACTTACATATTTACTTATGCTGAAAACTGTGTCCCATTCAATATATCTATGGTTCTATTTACTATTTTCTTTTTAAAACGTTTCTATTATTAATTTGAAATGATTAGTTCTTTGACAGTGACATTTATCTGTTAGTTACATACATTTGAGATATGAACTGTGTAACCAAGGAGATTTGCTTGTTTATAGCGTAGGCTCCGGTATTTAAATTATAGATAATTTTATAAATTTATCCATAAAATATATAGAAAAAGTATTAATGCAAACCTGTAGAAAATTTAATAATCTTTAATTTTTATAATAATATAAATCTCGAAAAATAACATTTAATAGCTACTTGTGTATTAAGAGCGCAAAATGGGACATTGTCGATTGAGAGGTTGTTGCTGCGCGACGTAGGAGCGCGGTATTCTCTCGAAATCCTTTTTTTGTCTTTAATAAAAATTAAATAGATTCCAAGAAGTAGAAAGAATGTTTGGTGAAGTGTATTATTAATGAAGCGAACTACTGGTAGGTACCTATTTAAAATAAAATTCTTAAAAATATGAACTATGTGTCTAAGCCTCATTCACAGCTCTTAACATAGTCACTATTTTTGTTTTTATCTTTACAGCTCTTTACACAAACCTTATTTCAGCTTTATATTTTCTTTATTTATCTGTTTAGACTAATTAATAAAATTATATAAAATTCATTTTTACAATAGAGAATAAAAATAGATGGTAGTAGTTGGTTTATATAGCTTGCCAATATTTGAACTATTTTAGGTTAAAACAAAGACAAAAGTTTGATGTTTTCAAACTTTTATGTTTATGCTTAAGACTAATACTATATCTAGGAATGCTCTGGCGTTATTACGAATGTCAAACTTCAAATTTCTCAAGGTAATGACAAACGACAAAAACAGTGATCATACACTATATTTTCTTGGCGAGTTGTATCTATTTTATTTTACATAATTTGCATTTCATCCAATTACATAGGTACTGGAAAATTATGTATGCTTATGCAAATTTTCTTTATGCAAATTTTCGTTGTATTGCATAATTTTTATTCTTACTTTCCCGAGTTTTCTTATTTCAACATCGATCTAATCGTATTATTTTATTGATATATACGCACTAATTCTAACGTATGGATGTGTGTGTGTATGTTCACGTAAGACCTGTATTTAGAAACGAATTGAAAATCTACTTCTTTACTTTATATTACATGATCTTTCACAGATCATTAAATACCGTCCACAATAAGATAAAAACAGGTATACCTATCTCATAAGCGTACATTAGGTGAACGTATATGAAAACAGGAAACCAGTAATCTCGCACCAACCTACGTATGAAACAAAAGCAAAGATCTGTCAAACCCCATAACCTAAAAATGCAAACACCATCTCCCCCATTGATATTGAAGATACCGCACTAATTAAAAGTAAAAGAATGCGATTAGCAACTCTTCTTCACAGAGCGGAACTTTTAAATTAAAAATGAGCTTCCGGTAACATTTCTCCGAGCGAATCACGCTAGCTAGAGACGGGTCCATCCGTTGCAGGGGAGCGAAGAGTACGAAAGCTCTCAAATGGTATATAAACCGCGAGTGGAACAATTGTAGCAAACAGTCTTCCACACGCTACAACAATGAAGACATTGGTAAGTGCAGTGTGTGAACTCGGAAGTTGTGACCGGAAGTGGATACTATATGTGACGTGAAGTGATCTAGAAAAGCGAGAAATCTAGTGGAGATTTATTGCAGTGACCTGCATGCTTCCGCAATATCTTCATCCGATATAAACAGATTTTCATTTCCTATGGACTCTTTACTGCTATTATTGATTTATGATTTAAAATTTTTGGAATCATGTTTCATATTTTGGGATATGAGAGATATTTTTTTTTTGTACAAACAAGTGCAGATGTCAGTAATCTAGCACGGACACTCATTTTATTTGTGGAGAGAGTACCACATCTTGTATGTTGATATTAGTTCCGAATTGAACTAATTATTATTTTTAGTTTGTTTATGATCTCAAAAATAGAAGTAAATTCTTCACCATTACAGAGTGTACTAATTTTCTCAAATCAGATTTCGGTAATGATAATAGTTTTACTGAAGAGAACGTTTATTGGATGCTATGTTACAGACACTTATTGTGTTTGTGGAGAGGGTGCCACAGAGATGAATTTTGTGGAAAAATAATATATAAATGATTGATATCGGCCGGATGAGAAGTCGCGGCGTCAAAACTATTTAGAGCTTCACACATAAAGTGCCACTTCCGGTTTGCAGTTTTTTTAATTTTCTAACCACCTAATTACAAAATAAATTTTTAAAAAATCTGATGTCGCCAGCACATTACCTTCCGTCAGTTCTATGTATTTTGTCATACAGAAAGTTCCTTGCGAAAGATTCTATTTCCTGTACATTACCTTAAGGCAGTTGTATGTATTTTATACAAATTCCATACAGAAAATTTCTAGCAAATGATCCTATATTTCCAGTAAAATTATAACACATACACTTGACACTGACTGATTCATTTAATATGAAGTATAAAATGCAATCAAATCGTATACAGAATAAAATATTCTTATTATTTATCATAACATTGAATATGAAAAAATGATATTTAACATCGTTTTTTCAAGAAAAACTGTTAAAATCTTCAAATGAGGGTACTTCCGGTTGACCAATTATAACCAAAATCTAATCAGCTCTTCACATGGATGTAACGAAGAGGAATACGAAAGAATTATAATTTTTGGAATTGTAATATTAGATTTATCGCATTAGAAAATTTTGTCACACACACACACACATATACCATTGTAAAAATAGTAAAATCGTATTCTAGGGACCCTAAAACGTGCTTATGCGTTAAAAACTCACCACCGAATTTTTTGACCAAAGACAATACCTTCCTTACCTAAAAGTTGGCGGAAGGTAAAAATAGATTGTAATGTATCGTCGAAATATATGTATACCTAACATTTTATATATTCTTGAAATATTTAATACAATGCTGAATAATTTTTATATTATTTTAATGGGATGAAATAAGTTTCTGTTTTGTCACAAAAATATGTCTACAGATTTATATGTAGAACTATATTTAAAAAAAAATAACTATATACGAGAATAAAAGTTGGGGTCAAGACCGACCCCAATGTCGTCTTCCAAGTATAACTTTCCGCTCTAAATATACAAATTATTATTACTTTTTACAAATTCTTGGCTTTCAAATTCACACGCGATATGAAGATTACATTCATTTTTATTAAAAAATGCAGATTATTTCCTTATTAACATAACATTTCGGTAATGATATATCTGTATCGTTGAGTAATTTTACCAGCTGTTACTTCACGGGCTCTCGAAGCTATCGTGGAGAGTTAAAATATAAAAATGCAGAGTGATCAAAAACAACTGTTTCAGTTAGCAATACAAAGATTTACTTCAAATTGATAATATTAATACATATAATTTTATATTCCTGTTGTTGACAATGTTGACAGCGACTTTTGAAAACTTAAATTTGAGTAGTTTTACAATCTTTTTTTATTAAAATGGTCGTTGTTTGCTTTACCCACATTCTTTTATTACTTACATTACCCGTATAGTAATAATCAAAAGTATTTCAATCACTCGAAATCTATTTGTATTTATCGTAAAAATGATATGTCATATAGTATTTCCATCTTTACTATTATTAAACTGTGGTATAAAAAGATCCCCAGAATGAGTCTGTTTCACATTTTTTTAAATGTATTTTAAATGAGAGTTTATGCAATATTATAAAAAATTATAAAAAATTATTTTCTTAAAAAATTAAATAAAAAGATTGGCGCCAGAAATAATAACGGAAAACAGACCCCACACTTGTGACGTCGGAGTACATGCACGACGTCATTCATAGTCAATAGGAATACAGTTCACGTTATTTATATAAATAAAAGTAGGCGATAGTTTGTCACATATATAATTTACTCTGACGTCACATTCTATTTCAGATCACGTGACTATTTCAAAATATTACACACATTTCAATAATTAATTGTAAAAATCTAATGAATATTTCGTGATATTTTCAAATTTGAGGTTTTTTTACAGAACAATATCTTTTAAAATTTAGTACTTACGCGTAGAAGTCATATATTTTTTTTTGCAAAAGCCCTATTGTATTGCCAACTGAAACAGTTATTTCTGACCACCCTGTATAATAGCGATGTAACATTGGCATTGTGGATTTGCAACCATCTCAGATTCACTGACATTGATATATAAAAAAGAAAGTACATCACCGGAAATTTTAATACACATCATTACTATAATGAAATCGAAATTATTCACCATACAAGAAAATATAATTGGATGACTCTCATATCCGCGATCGAGATCCGCATCTAATGAAAGTACGCAAGTTCACACGCATTTTTTTCTAGGTGTTCGTTGCTCTGATTGCCTTCGGAGTAGCAGAGAAAGCGGAAGACCAAAAGCAAAAGCGTGGCATCTATGACTTAGGCTACGGGTCAAGCGGCTATGGAGGTGGATACGGCGGAGGCTATGGAGGAAATGGAATTGATGGCGGAAGCGGCGGCCATGGAGGTGGGGGTGGAGGCGGTGGTGGAGGCGCATACGACCTTGGCCAAAGTCACCAGAAAACAGTAACGATCACCAAAACTATTGGCATTCCAGTACCTGTTGTCAAACATGTAGGAGTACCAGTAGAAAAAATAGTACATTACCCTGTTAAGGTTTATGAACCTAAACCTTATCCGGTACATAAAATTGTCCACGAACCTTATAAGGTTATCGTAAAAGTTCCAGTACCAGTTCATCAACCAGTCCCAGTAGAAAAATACATTCCAGTACCGGTCCATGTGCCTTTCGATAATCCAGTACCAGTTAAGGTTTTAGTACCAGCTCCTTATCCAGTTGAAAAACTTATCCCTTATGAAGTTAAGGTTCCAGTCCCTCAGCCGTACGCTGTCGAAAAAAATGTCCATGTGCCTTACAAAGTCACCGTTCCTGTCTCCCAGCCTTACCCGGTAGAGCAAGTGGTACACTACCCCGTTCACGTACCAGTTGACAGACCAGTACCAGTCAAAGTGGATAAACCTTACCCTGTACAAGTAGTAAAACCAGTGCATGTACCGGTAGACAACCCCGTACCAGTCCCTGTTAAAGTAGCTGTGGCTCATCCTGTCCCGTACCCTGTAGTAAAACACGTTCCTGTGGCAGTCAAAGTACCTTACCCAGCCCCATACCCAGTACAGAAGAATGTACCTGTGCCAGTGTTGAAAGAAATTCCCTACCCGGTTAAGGTCCCAGTGGAACATCCCGTACCAGTACAAGTTATTAGAAAAGTACCAGTTACCGTTGAGAAACCAGTACCTTATCCAGTTAAGGTGGCAGTTCCTGTAGCAGTGCACGATAACCAAGGAGGTGGTGACCAAGGTGGTTACCAAGGTGGTGGTGACCAAGGTGGTTATCAAGGTGGTTACCAAGGTGGTTACCAAGGGGGTTACCAGGGAGGTTATGATGGTGGATCCCAAGGAGGGTACGGACAAAAGATTCATTAAATCTAAAGGCTGTTCATTTATTCTCATCTCACATTCATGTTTATAGCACATCGTTGTTTTTATGTACCTTATTGTTATGATTGTATGTATGTTTTACTTTTTTACTGTACTGTGATTATAATCTCATTTTCTTTTATCATGTTGTAATTAATTATAAAATAAATGTATAAATTTTCTTTTTGCTAAATGAAAGTTATTGAAGCATTGAAAAACTAACGAGTATTGAATTTGAACCAGTACTGCTAGTAATATGTTCGGGCTGCATATAATAAGGCGAAATTTTATGTAACTAATAGAATTAGAAATCGATTGAAACGGAAACATATCTATAAGATCTACTCATTACAGCAAAGTAATAAAAATAACATAAGCACAGGAGTTTACTAATGTGTATCGTGCTTTTAAAAACATTGCATCTATCAACAAAAAATAATAATAGTATTGTAAGAGAGAACTAGGGAACCCATCGCAAACTTGCTTCTTTAAAATGCAAGTAAAGTTATATATGACCCAGAGAAAATATATACAAGGTAAGAGAATCATAAAAATAATAATAATTTACTTTTTTGGAGAACGAGCCCAAATTCATATTAGTTGGGCCGATTAACATTTTCAACAAATAAAATATAAAACCTATGCAAATGGTGAGAAATTTCTACAAATATCTTTCGACTAGTTAAAAATATAGATTTTAAACATACAAAACTGAATTTGTTATTTAACTATTTCGCCATTTAGGTAATATTGGTTTACAATCGCCTTTATTAGTAATACCAGCTTTAATTCTATTACGCATTGTATCCCTAAGTCCTGCACATTTTCCCATTGTCCCATAAGGCTTGCAAGGTAGATTTTACTGTACGCACTGAATTTTTACGAAGTTGCTTTTCATTGTACCAAAAATGCGGTAGAAGCTAATCTGGATTAGAAGATGACCCCTAAAATACCGGTCGAACTATTATCACCAGTTATTCGGCCCACAGTGTTTTTAAAGTTGTAAGTCTATATTTAAAGTAGCCGAAAGAATTTTGTAGAATTTTCTAACCAGTTCTGTAGATTTTATAATTTTTTGAAAATGTAAATGTAAGTTTAGGCTCATATGTATTCCATCGGTTTTTTGGCCAAATTTTACTTGCATTACAGCCTAAAGGACCTCCGAATCACTCAGACTGAGCGGTATTTTTGGCAATTAGTTAGATTGGTGAATTATGAAGCAGATACTCTGACCACTAGACCACAGCTGATTGTTTTAGGCTGATGGTCTGAAATGTTTTTGAAAGTACACAATTATAATTAATTAAAATTTATATCTTCGTTAAACGAACCTCTCATGTGTAAAGTTTATATGCCTTTGAAAGTTAATGATATATATTCTTCAGATATTTCCACATTCAAATATATAGTACTATTTATAGTCATAAATATACGTAACTTTAACTAATATACAATTACAGTATTTAGATTCAAAGTAATGTAAATGCCAAAATATTTAATAAGATTTTTAGATGAATCCATTTTATAAGCCGAACTAATATTTTTTACCTTCCGTCACCTTCAGGTAAGGAAAGTATTGTCTTTGGACAAAAAAATCTGTGGCGAGTTTTTAATGAATAAGCACGTTTTAAGGTCCCTAGAATACGATTTTACTATTTTTACGATGATTTCTGTATGTATGTATATATATATATATATATATATATATATATATATATATGTGTGTGTGTGTGTGTGTGTGTGTGTATGTATGTATGTATGTATGTATGTATGTATGTATGTATGTGTGTGTGTTTAAGTGTGTGTGTAACAAAATTTTTGTCTACGATAACTCTCATACTACAATGCCAAAAATTATAATTCTTTCGTATTCCTCTTCGTTGCATCCATATGAAGAGCTAATTAAATTTTGGTTATAACTGGTCAACCGGAAGTACCCTCATTTGAAGGTTTTATCGATGTTAAATATCATTTTTTCACATTTAATGTTATTATAAATATTAAAGAACATTGTATTCTCTATACGATTTGACTGCATTTTATACTTCATATTAAATGGATGTAGAGTTATAAAATTCTAAAGAAACTAAATTTCTTCTATTAGCCAGCTATACTAGAAACAGCTACTATATTAAGAAAATTCTGATTGAAAGATGTCAGTGTCAAGTCCAATTGACATATTCGTAGTATATTTCTGTTGTAATTTTATTCGAAACATACAACTGTCGAAAGGTAATGTGCATACAAGAAATTTAGAATCTTTTGCAAGGAACTTTCTGTATGGATTTTATAGAAAATACATACGCATTTACGAAAATTCTACCGGTAGATACCGCATCTACCGACTGTGTTCGAAAACACAAGTGGTAAAAAGTTACCGTGCTCAAAAAAAGGTAGTGATTCAAAGCGAAGCGCGCGCGCCTTAAAAGTGGAAATGTGTTCAAAGTAGGACTATGCTCAGTTTGTTCACTACGTCAAATTTCTAACCTGTTTTAAATTTTCAATTTTTCTTGCGTTCTTAAAATATCGATTCCGGTAGCTATAACCTGATAAAAAGCTGTTTACCGGTAGAATTTTCGTAAATACCTCATATAACTGACGGACCGTAATGTGCTGGTAACATAAGATTTTTTGAATTGGTACAAATGTTTTAAAATTTTAGACGTGGTTGAAATGTATAGTCAAAAGGAACTAATTTTATGAACAAATTGTTGTGTGGCTAAACAAGTGCAAGTACTAAATATTTTGATTCATACTTAAACCTCTTGGTTTTGAGCAAAATGGATAGGAATATTAATATAAAAATAAGTAAATAATAAACAGATATCGTTGAATAACTTTAAAATGTATATAAAAATGGAACTTAGATCCGCTCGAATTTAAATGCTTTAATTTGAAGTTTTTTAAATAAACACTAAA
Source organism: Harpalus rubripes (assembly GCA_963082715.1). Classification (NCBI taxonomy): domain Eukaryota; kingdom Metazoa; phylum Arthropoda; class Insecta; order Coleoptera; family Carabidae; genus Harpalus; species Harpalus rubripes. The sequence continues at coordinate 16,008,329 of OY720449.1, forward strand.
CATGGTACGGTTCATCTCATAAATCCGGTTTGTATTAATATTTACCAGATATTATTAATAATAACCAAACCAAATCTAACGGTTTGTATTAATAATACCCCGATAACGAGCCCGGTAAGTATTAATAATTCCCGGTAACTATTAACAACAACCAAATTTATTAGAGGAGCCGTAACATTTATGTACATATACCACAAGCCCTGTTTTGAACAGTCTGTTTTGAAAACACCAATTTTCAATATTTAATATACCATTGAAATTTGGCATTTTCAAGACATTGTTTTTAAAACAAGGCTTGTAATATCAGCCTTTGGCGTTTAGATTGAAATTTTGTTTTACAGAAACATCATTTTAAAAAATATTTATTTGTATCACTAGGCCAGAAACTGAACATTTGTGAGACCGAAGCGAGGCTTGCAAATATGAAATCTCGCACAGTTTCTGACCGTGTGATACACTAGATTTTTTATACCGACTTATCCATAAATTCTTCGTATATTTCTCTACACTTTATTCTATATTACATAACCTAAAATATGAACATATATTTTTTCAGTGTAATTATTGTATATCTATTGAAAATATAACATACAAACATTAGTTATATATATTTTATATACTTTCGCATATTTTTAATGACAGATGGCGGAAACTGAATTGTATCACGTGAAGTTAGTTGTAGTTAAAAAACAAACTAGTTCTAACGTTGGAACTTATAATTAACCTATAGGGCGCCAGCAGACACGTGACTCGAGGGACCTTGACGTGCTTAGAATCAGCTGTATTGTGTGCGCATGTCATTTTGACAAGAACAATGTCATGTTGACTTATTTTGATTTTTAACTGCTAAAATGTTATTATTTTTAATTACATGTTTTACTACCTAAAAATTGTAAAATATTAACATTTTAGCAATTCAAAATCAAAATAAGTCAAAACATTGGTCTTGTTAAATTGACAATGTTCTTGTCAAAATGACAGGCGCACACAAATCAGCTGATCCCAAGCAAGTCAAGGTCGGTCGAGTCACGTGTCTGCTCGCGCCCTTTACGAGATGTCAGTATTGACAGCATATTATTATTTTTTATGACCAGATTTAGTTATTCAAATTACAACAATTAAAGATTTAGCCCTAAAATTTGTAAAAATTTTGCTAATTCTTGTGTTGAAATTAATCTTAAATTGACATATCACCAGAACAGTTATGCCAACTCCTTTTGCCGGCCTAGGTCAGCAAGAGCGCATTTCTGGACGATTTTGAGTTCTGCAATACTAGTCAAAATAGACAGAGGTATGAAAATTTTTTTGAAAAAATGTAGACTAGCATTTTACATTTAGCCGATTAAAATTATGAAAATAAAATTGCTACAAGTACATACATGTATTATTTTGTTAAATAAATAAATAAAAAACTATTTGAATTATGAAAGTACAACTATACGATATATTGTTCGTTATTTTCCTGTGAAGATTTAAATAGCCGACGTGCATAGTATTATTGTTTTATTTGAAAAACAGAAAAGTTCGACGCAGCTTCAAATATAGATACATTTTTAAACTATTTATCACTTGAATTTTCACATTATCGGCAAAGAACATTGATTAGACTACAATTGATATGTAATTATAGTTTCTCTCATTTATATACGCATGTACCTAGTAAAACCGTAACAGAACTTTCCATTTTTCCGGAAACAGTTTTGTCGGAAATGTAAATTTTAATCTTCTTATATTTGTATTATAATTTTTCACCTTTGTACAAGGCGCTAATGGTTATACTCAGATTCTCGTTTCTAGAAACTGTATTTTTATAGATTTTATATAATTAGCTTAATGACCAGTACTTTAAAAATCCTTAAAAAAATTGACAAAACGAATGGTTTATTTAAGTTAATTTATAATTTAATTAACGCGAATTTTTTTTGGTTGATATATACTTTTAATATGCATTGGTAATTAATAGAAATTTTCTGTTAAGAAATGAGCGTTACGCGTGCACTATATACACTGTTAAATTCTTTAATAATTGAGTTACAATAATCAGCGTAATTTATATTCATATATTATTAAATGTAATATACAGGTAATTTTAATATTGTTTTAGATATTAAAAAAGATATATACAGTGTGTAAATGAAATAAGTGCATTAAATTTAACCAGTAATGTAACTCGATGAGAGCAACAATATTTCTTAATAACTTTTTTTCTAAGTCTTTTAGATTTTGAGTTAAAATTCATTAAAGATTTGCTGCATATTTCGTTACCGCCCATGGAGAACAAATGCCTGCTGCCGTATTCAAGTGGGATACAAACAGCTCAAAAATTGTCGGTTATCGGTTACACTTACAGTCACAGTAATTAATTAACGAATCAAGGGAAATAACATTATTATTAATTAATTAATACCTAATAATACAGTTTTTAAAATAAATAAATTTAAATTTTGGATAACAAAATTATAAAGTTGTGTATTAAAATAGGCTTTTAATCACCTGTGAATAGTGTGAATAGAGGAAGACAAGGAGGGACGAGGTAACGAGAGGAAGAGCAAAAGCATAGTTATTAGGTTATGAGATGATTATTTATCGTCGACAAATCATAATAGTTTAAATACGTTATTCAAAAAATGTATGTACAAACTTTTGTCCATTTAAGAGAGGTACATGAGTACCAATAATTAGTCGTCCATTTATTGTTCCCCAAACATTTTTTAATGAAAATTTTTACAGCATTTTCGTCTGTCGAGATGTGCATTGTGCATAATAAATACACCTTCCCAAGTAAATTCAGTCTCATTAATGAACATTATGAGCCATTCCCAAAATTGAAGTCTGTTATGTGCTGAAAACATAGAACTTTTTGCACATGTTATGGATATAACTGTTGCTTTTTTTAAGATTGCCATATGTGACACTCTGTATTGTGATGTGATAAAGATGTACAAGACAAATGTGCGAATATTAAGAACAGAATGATTTGGAAACGCTCCATGTAAATGCGTTGGCAACTCCATGACACTGTCTTTATGTCAACCGTGACGTCAAGTAAAATGTAGTAGAGATACGAGTAAAAAATAAATAAATAAACCATAGGTAAGTAATTACTATGTCTGTGTACTCGCATTTTGACAGAATTTTACCTTATAAACAAGTTTATTACTAATGTCAAAATTTAATTGCAACAATTGACAGGACTGTCAATTGCTAAAACAAAATTTTTCATAGCTATTGCTACTGCATTCAATTATCACAAAAATATTTGGAACGACTCGTCAATTTACGAGGTGGTAAAAATGCTAAAAAAATATGCGATTTCGAGAAAAAGTTATTAAGAAATATTGTTGCTCTCAATGAGTTATATTACTGGTTAAATTTAATGCACTTATTTCATTTACACCCTGTATATAACATTTAAGAAATAATTTACTACATGAAAACGTTCTATGAGACAATCCTAGATCAAATTCAGAAACATATTTCTCGTAATGATGTTAACTACGTGACTAAATCCTGGATTTGCCAGGTCTGCTTTGCGAGAGTATAAGAAACAAAACAACATTATTTAACGTCCAATAGATTCCCCAACTTTTCAACTGAAAATGAGTTGGTAAATTTTTTAACGTGGCAGAGTGGAGGCGAACTGAATTTCATATCTCGGATGGTTCTTTAGATAACTATTTATTTCATTTTGCCTTTATTGTGATAGGGTTTTCCATGATTTTTTGATTTATTTATATGTTTATGTAGAGACAAAAATATTAGAAATTTGCAATACATTTGCCATGACGTCACAACCCCAGCAAGACCTTGGCCAGTCCCAGCAAGAGGGAGATAGAAACAGTTGTCTCAAGTGAATTTAGCTACAAAAATGTAGCGCGCAACAATATAAACGTAACCCGCACCTAACCTGCATTGACTTGCATCCACGTGTGATCCACGTCAACTGTGTGGTTACTGATTCAGCAAGTTTGTTTGCTATATTTGCATTTTTAATTAAACGAGTAAGTTTAAGCACAGTTTTATGGTTACACACATGTATTTAACCTCTCAACGTCAACAAAATATTTCGCGGTAAACGCACAAAAACCATCGTCCCGTGAGAGCTTTTACCAGGCGTTACCTGACGGGAACTCAGTACTGGCGTGAAGAGTGCACCAGTAAGGTTGTTCTCTTCTTTACATTTTTGGCTTGGTGTAGGAGACAAGCCATACAAATGTTAAATGTGTCATAAAACTTCATGAATAAAGGGTTATTATTTAATCATAATTCGAAAGTAGCATATATTTCATCAAAATTCAAAAGAACTATAGTGATGTACCGACTACGGTTTTGGCCGACTAACCGACCACCGACTATTCGGCCATTTTAAAAGACGATTTGTCGGCCCATCTGACTAATTTCAAGCATCATTAATAGCCGTTCTTCACTGAAATTCATTTGGTTCCTATGTAGGGTTGTTCATCACAATCTGCCTTTGTTTAATAAATAATGAAAGAATTACATATGTATGTATTAATAACACGCAATCTGTCAATATTTCCTGTATACAAATCTAAAAAGAAAATTGTCGTTTTTCTTGAGTTTCCTTTTTTTTGTTATACCAGACAGACTTATAGTAAATAAATACAGTGTGTTCAAAAATATTTCTAACTCGGAGTAGGCTATGAACAAAGAAACGTATGTCAATTTAAAATATTTAATTAAATGTCAATTTGACATGAGATACTGTCAAATATGTTATGTAAGAAATCTAAGCGTTTCTTCTTGAATCTTTTTGTAGAAATGGAAACAAATTAGAAAACAGCGAATGTCAATATACTTCATACTTCTTGAATGCCTTTTCTCCTTAAAATTACATTTCAAGATCATTTTTAACATCTTGGCTTTTGAATTGAATAATGGTCAGACATACGTTTCTCTGTTCATAGCCTACTCCGAGTTAAGGATTTTATTGAACACACTGTACTTTACTAATAAAAATTGTATATTATATTAAGCTGATTAATATGTCTTTTTACTGACTATTCGCCGATTATTCGTCGACTAGAAAAATGGCCGAATAGTCGTGTTAAACGACTAAGGCCCACTTTTACAATTGATGGATAAACTATGGTGTAGCTATCGGAGGTATAACTTTATCCTAGCAGTTATACCTACGATAAACAAGACTCTTTTACAATGCATTTTTATCTATCAGATAGTTATACCAGGAATTACGTTAAATCACTTTAGGTTGGTATTGGCACAATAAAATTACCTTCATGTTAGACTATTTTTCTTCAATATTGTTATTATTTATGCCTTCTAATTTGCATTTTTTACGATGTTAGATGATATAAATGTAATTTTTGCTTCGGACAGTGATGTTGAAATATTTGATTGACATCTGTCAAACGTATGAATAACAAAACATCGTTTGTGTTTACGTGGTATCCATAAGAACCAGGGATAAAGTTATCCGACGTTTATACGACCGATTTCCATGGGATAAGAAATACTGGTGTTTATTCTACCTGAGGTTTATCCGAGGTTTGTAAAATACAATTTCCAGTTTTATACCTGGTATAGCGTTATACGAGGTTTATCTAATGATTGTAAAAGTGGCCCTAATAGTCGGTAGTCGGGACCTCTCTAATAAGAACATTAACAAAAGAAGAAGTTACAATTTATTGTTCTGTGCAAAATACTTTTTGTTGAACAACTTTAAAAAATAAAACTTTGATCTATTTAAACTTATGTTTCAATTATACAGGCACTTATGTAAAAAATGTCAATTATATTACGTTAAATTTGAAAATCATGTGATATTTAGAGCGGTGTATACGAGTTCCTCCACGAAACCCAGATAGCCGTAATCAAAAAATATGAGCCGCAATGCTTTTGTGCTTTAGGTAAAGGTTTCTGTTGCAGTTTTTAATTGAAATGGTCGAACTTGTCTATGGCCATTTAGAGTAACAATTTTATTAATCATTTTCTGTTTACAATGTAACAGCTAACCCGAATATTAATTAAATTCTATTATGTCAAAAGTTATATAAAAATATTAGCTGTAGGGTACAATATGTAATTCTGTTAATGCCTAAAGAAACGTAAACTGCTGTGCGTCTAGTCTCTTGTCACTTTCGTTTTGGGTGGTAATAAGCGTGTAACACTTACTATGCACCTTTTTAGTTCGATTTGACCGCAAACGAGTTCATTTGGATTAATTAATTCAAAGTCTAATTTTACATATTAATACGTAATATTTATTTCCGCACATTTTAAGAAAATGTAGTAGGGTGTAACTCAGCGAAAGTACTTGTATATATAATTAAACTCTAGACTAAAGACTTTAGTTTACACTTGATTGCGCACAAGCTCCCCATGATATTTCTAGTAAGTGATAATTGGATAATTGTTATCAGTGGTGTATTGCTATATAACAAGAAGTACCAAGTAAAATACCGAAACAATAAACTTTTTTTTTGTTAAATGTATTAGTTTATTTTTAACTTAAGTCAATTAACAAGTTCGGAATGTGTTACTGATATGAAAGAAAGTACCGGAAAGGAGTACTCGATCATTCCGTGTTGTTTCAGCATCAGTACACCACTGAGTATTGTGTCTAACACTTATTTATTGGTGCGGTACAACAAGTACTATCTGTATTGGAATATCTCCGCTGCTTTCTTGCTTATACAGGGCCCGGCAAAAGAAATGCATTGTTTTGAATAGGGCTATTGCACTTTTTATATGACTTTTATATCACTAAATTTTAAAAGATATTGTTTTTTAAAGAGCCTCAATTTCGAAAATATCACGCAATATCCATTAGATATTTTACAATTAATTATTGAAATTTGTGTAATATTTTGAAAAAGTCACGTGATCTGAAACAGAATGTGACGTCAGAGCACATACAGTTTAATATGTGACGAACTATCGTCTACTTTTAATTATATAAATAACCTAAATTGTTTTCCTATTGGCACTGAATGACGTACTGTATGTAGACCGACGTTTCAGGAATGGAGGATTGTTTTTCTTGACTATTTCTGGCGCCAATCTTTGTATTTAACTATTTCCAAAAATAACAATAAATTTTCATTTAAAATGCTTTTAAAAAATGTGAAACCGGATCACAAAAAGTAATTGGTTTTAAAAAAATTATTTATATCAAAATGAACCGTATACAATGACAAATTAAAAACATATGTGCAGGAAATCACATTGCGGAGATGTCCCGGATTTTCTGAAATGCATGATTCCAGGCATTCGCTGAAGCTACGAACTGCGACCATCAACATCTTTCGTTGTTTTTAATTTATTATTGTATAAAGTTCATTTCTATATAAATAATTTTATTTATCACCAATTACTTTTTGTGTAACGCTTAAATGAAAATCTCTGTCAGACCCTGTATGATACTCTAATGGCTGGTTTATGATGGATTTAATTTATAAATTTAAATTTACAAATTTAGATTTAAAATTTACGATTTACCTTGTTGGTTTATAGTGAATTTAAAAATATGAAATGTGTCCAATCAACTTATATTGGGTCACGAGGTTTGACACAGATGAGATGACAGTTATATGATATTTATCACTTTTATCATAATCAATCTGTATAGCTGGTGTATGATGGATTTAATTTACAAATTTAGATTTACGAATTTACATTTATAAATATAAATTGTACATATTTGCTTTTACTGGTTCATGATATATTTAAGAAATTTATGATTTAGAATTTGCATTTAAAATATCACCATATTTTATAATCTAAATGTAAATTTGTAACTGCATCCAATCATTTCATAGTATTTCAAACAATGATTTTGGTAAGGAAAATGACAGTTTTAAGTGACAGTTGAAACATTTTGATTTTGATTTGACAAATAGATTCCAAAAATATGGATATATTATTAATATTATCTGTAGAGAAATACAGATTGATTATGATAAAAGTGATAAATATCATCAAACTGTCATCCCATTTGTCAAACCACGTGACCCTATATAAGTTAATTGGGCATATTTCATATCATTGAATTCACTATAAACCAGAAAGGTAAATCGTATATTTCAAATCTAAATTTGTAAATCTAAATTTATAAATTAAATTCATCATAAACCAGCCATAAAAGAATAATAAATGAGCAACAAAATGAATTTTGAGCATCAAATTTTTTGACAGTTTTAAATATTACTGGAGAACCAAAAATAATAAATGAGCATGGTATTGTAGTTTTATTGTCATGATCATTGTTCTTACTATATAAATTTAATAATTATTGCATTTTTGCTATTTTCTATTCTTGTCAGTGGTTTAACTTTTCACTATGATGTCCATATAAAATTTGGTATCACAACGTTCATATTTAGAAGTTATTAACAAAAATAAAAATTCCGTAAAATTGATTGTTTTATTTATCTAGCGACCTACACAATTTCGAGAAAAACAAAAACCTATTGAAAATGGTCAAGTAATGGGGCAACTTTTTTTCTAATTTAACCTATTGCGTATCTCTTAAAAAAAAGAGATTCTTATAAAAAATATGTTTTCTAATAGATTAAAAACAGTATAGTTGGAGTCCATTACCAAACAAATCTTAACAATAAGGTAACATTACTTTTTTTTTGTAGAAGCGATGCCTTATCCTTGGTTTACTAGCCCTTGCGGCTAGCCAAGATCAAGACGAGAAAAAGATTAAGAAGAGAAGCTTTTTACATGGAGGAGGATATAATTTCGGTAATTTAGGACACCAATTAAATTTGGGAAGCCAAATATCTCCAAGTCCTTGGAATTTTCATGGCCTTCAATTAGGACAAGGATTAGGACATAGTCTTTCTTTAGGACAAGGATTAGAACATGGTTTATCATTAGGACAAGGATTAGGAGGACATGGGCTGTCTTTAGGACAAGGATTAAAATTAGGGCAAGGAATAGTAGGACATGGGCTGCCTTTAGGACAAGGATTGAAATTAGGGCAAGGAATAGTAGGTCATGGGCTGTCTTTAGGAGAAGGATTGAAATTAGGGCAAGGAATAGTAGGACATGGGCAGTCTTTAGGACAAGGATTGAAATTAGGGCAAGGAATAGTAGGACATGGGCAGTCTTTAGGACAAGGATTGAAATTAGGGCAAGGAATAGTAGGACATGGGCTGTCTTTAGGAGAAGGTTTGAAATTAGGGCAAGGAATAGTAGGTCACGGGCTGTCTTTAGGACAAGGATTGAAATTAGGGCAAGGAATAGTAGGACATGGCTTGTCTTTAGGACAAGGAATACAAGGACTATCTCTAGGACTATCAGGACACAAATCAGGAGGTCAATTGTCCAATTATGTAATCGATTCGAAAAAAGAAAAAATAGTAACTATTGAAAAAGAAGTCAAAGTTCCTTACCCTGTCGAAAAGCAAGTTCTAGTCCCTGTTGAGAAAAAAGTACCAGTACCAATTCACATTAAAGTACCACAGCCATATCCTGTTGAAAAAATAGAACACGTGCGAGTAGAAGTTCCAGTTAAAATTCGAGTTCCAATTCACAAACCAGTACCTGTTGAAAAAATAGTCAAATTTCCAGTAGAAGTACCAGTCGAACAACCTGTTCCTGTGCCAGTTCATGTGCCAAAGCCATACCCTGTAGTAAAAGAAAAATTGGTACCAGTTGAAGTCAAAGTACCTCATCCGTATCCTGTCGAGAAACTTATCTATTACCCGGTCAGACAAGAAGTTAAGGTGCCTAAACCGTATCCAGTTGAGAAATTAATACCAGTAAGAGTAGAAGTTAAAGTAGAAAGACCTATACCAGTTCCAGTAGAAAAACCGTATCCTGTAAAAATAGAAAAGAAAATCCCTGTACCAGTAGTCAAAGAAGTACCTTATCCAGTACATGTCAAAGTTGACCACCCCGTCCCTTACACTGTGGAAAAACTAAAACCATATCCAGTTGAAGTCCCAGTACCAGTTCCAATAAGAGTTGAAAGGATCATCAAATACCCGGTTGAAAAAATAGTTAAGGTTCCATTTGAGATTAGAGTAGAACGTCCAGTACCTTACGAAGTTATCAAAAAAATTCCCTACATTGTTGAAAAGAAGGTACCTTATCCTGTTAAGGTTGAAATCCCTTACTACATTCACAAGAAAGAAGAGAAGCAAGAAATTATCGAAGAACCCAAAAAAGATGAACAGAGCAGTGGAGGAGCCATTTCGTCAGTGCAGTTCAGCCAGGGAGGTCACCTTTCTGAGAGTGGTTTAGGAGGAAGCAGCTCAACTGAAACTAGCTCCCTAGAAAGTAGCTCTCATGGCAGCAACTCTCTAGCAAGCAGCTCTTCAGAAAGTAGCTCCTTAGGAGGTAGCTCTTCTGGAAGCAGCTCCCTGGAAAGTAGCTCCCTTGGAGGTGAAAGTAAAGGAGATTCTGGAGGTCAAGAAGGCAATTCAGGCGGAGGAGAAAAATCATCTTCTGGAAGTGACGAAAGCAGTTCTTCTTCTGGTGGAGGTGAACAGGGTTCTTCAAAGGAAAGTAGTGGAGGGTCTTCCCAAAGCTCTGGTGGAGGGTCTTCCCAAAGCTCTGGTGGTGGGTCTTCCCAAAGCTCTGGTGAAGGATTTGGTCAGTCTGAAGGACTTAGTCAAAGTTCTGGAGAAGGATTTGGGGGATTTGGTCAGTATGGAGGGTCTTCCCAAAGGTCTGGTGAAGGATTTGGTCAATCTGGAGAAGTATTTGGGGGATTTATCGGTCAGTATGGAGGGTCCATTGGAGAACAAGAAAAAGGCGTGTTTGGATATGGGTTGAAATTGGATCATTTAAGTCAATCTTTCAGTGCCAAAAGCCTTTGGTAATGATGCTAAAACATATTATTTATATTATTGTATTATTTGTTTATAAATGTTTATATATGGTTAAATAAATGTTTTCATAAAATAAGGTCCAGTACTATTTATTAGGTTTTCTTAATGAAATTCGTATGTTATTGGTATGAACAATTAAATATTAAATTCATACGTTTCTGGCACAAGTGAAGAACGAGAATAATACATGAATCTCTTTGTTTATTTATAATGTTAGACTAACGTATCAAAATTTAATATTCAATTAAGAATTTCATTAACAATAAAACCGATTTATGGGTGTACCAATCTGTTGTTTATTAGATATTACTTCACGGTAGTCAGGGCCGAACTAGTTTAATTAGGTAAGCCAAAAAAATGTCAATTAAACAATTAAATGATTTTTATTAAAATTTAATTTAGTTAATGTCGACCAATTAACCCCCCCTTCCTCTCTTAATCCGGCCTTAGTTGTCCTTGAGAGTGTACAAATAATAATTATATTTGATGTAGAAATATAAAAAATTCATTTCAATTTCAATTTTTTACATTCTAAATTGTAAAATATAAAATTTGCGTAACCGTTATTATTTAAATTTAAATATATTCCAATCCTGTTTTTTATTCTAGAAGATGTTATAGTTCAATGATTTTCGTCTATTAAAAATATAACTAATTGAGCATTCATACAAAATTGAAAATTTCTAATTCTAATTCGGATTGATATATGAATTATAATTATATATACAAAAACTGAACTAATTAAACACGGAATTAATAAAATTGACTGACAAGTTTTGCAACACATGCGTGTCACATAGAAAATGAAAACTAGATTAGAACATGTGTTGTGAAAGTGGGAAGCATTCATGTTTTCAAGTTATTTACTGATTTTCACATAACAGACATTCGCATTAAAATTGTCGTAATAAACGTAAAATTAATACATACATCCATATTAAATCATTTTTCCTTCTAGTATGTAATGAGTAATTACATAGGTAGTAATTAAACATTTGTGGTACACGTTAAAATTTAATTAACAACAGTAAAATTTCAAATAAAATTAAGAAATACATGCATACATACTTGTATATTTTAATGAGAGAAATGGTTTTAACTGCGTACTTAAATATACTAAATACATATTTATAAAATTGTAATTTAATTTAATATTTTTAAAGTTAATTTTTCTTTGTCATGTACGATGTATTTCAATAAAAATACAATGAGAGACCTCTATATGGTGCTCTCTCCACGACATTTGAAAGTTATATTTTTTGAATTGATTAAACGCTCCTGGACAATGAAACTAAAAAGAAATCTCTTAGCGCTCTTACCAAAAATTGTTTTAAGTCCGTAAAATTTGTACGAACATCCAGGGTTTGATTTCATGATATAATTGTACTCTTTTTGACTTCACGACATAATCCAGGTTTAAGTGTACTTATTATTGGGTTGATGCATAAGTTCGTAGCGTTTTTATTTTCTACGGTAAAAGTGCACTAGAAAACAATTTGTTAAATATTATGTAAACATTGTTTTAATGTTATGCTTTTGTTTAATTGTATATTCTTTGAACTTGTAAATTTGTGCATAAATTGTGTATTATTGTCAAAAGAAAATGGAGCATCTAGTAGAAAAATATGGTGTGGCCAACACTATACCTCCCGCTATTTAATTTTTATTAATTTAAATATACATACTTACATATTTAGTTATGCTGAAAACTGTATTAAGATCCATTCCTTATAAACATGGTTCTATTACTATTTTCTTTTTAAACCCCTACTATTATTAATTTGAAATAATTAGTTCTCTGACAGTGACATTTATCTGTCAGTTACATACATTTGATATGAACTGTGTAACCAAGGAGTTGTGTTTGCTGTTTGTTTAAAGCGTATGCTCCGGTTATTTAAATTATAGATAATTTTATAAATGTAAAATATATAGAAAAAGTATTTGTGCAAATCTGTAGAAAATTTAATAATCTTTAATTTTTATAATAACACAAATCTCGAAAAAATAACATATGAAGGTTTTTTTCAAAAACTATTTTGAGCATCAAGTAATGTAGCATTTCCGGTTATCTCATTTACATCAAAATCTAACGGCTTCTTCCCATATTAGAATAAGGTAGAAATACAAGGTTTCACATTTTCTGAATGATAGTATTTGAGTTAGAGTGAAGGATCTACACACACAATTCTAGGAACCTTAAAACATGGTCATTTACCAAAATCTCGATATGCGATTTTTAGCACGATCCCTATACCTCCCTTACCAAGGGTAGTGAGAGGTAAAAAAGCGAGCATTTCCGATATATCCTTTTATTTGAGTTTAACAGAGGGATTAAGACATCGGATGCTGCGGGAACCATTTGTGTCGTTTACGGAGAAAACAATATTGAGGAAAATACAACACGAAAATGGAGGGGCACCGAATTTCCTCACACGTGGAATTAAAAAACTGCGAGATTTTTGGGAGGCAATCGTAAACAATGAATGAGAATATATTCTTGATTACATAGTTGTTTAGTTATAATTTTTTTTTCGAGTCATGTATTGTTTTTTACTTCCTTGTACAAAGTAAAGGAAGTATTGTATTCGCGAAAAATTTCGGTTTCCAGATTTCAACGGAAATATCCATTTTGGCCATCCCTGAATCCATTCTGACTAATTTCGTCGTGACGTCTGTACGTACGTACGTACGTACGTACGTACGTATGTACGTACGTACGTATCTCGCATAACTCAAAAACGGTAAGCCGTAGAAAGTTGAAATTTTGTATTTAGGACTTCTATAACATCTAGTTGTGCACCTCCCTTTTTGGTCATTACATAATGTCCAGAAAAGGTACTTTATTTGAAGCCTATACTAGATTTTAATGAAAAACTATATTAAAATATAATCTAAAACTTTTCAAATTTAGTATATACGACTTTTGTATCAATTGGAATAACATAGCGGAATTTGGTTAAAACAGGCTAACCGGAAGTGATATATTATCTGAAGTTGTTAACAGTTTTTCTTGAATAAAATGGTTTCATTTAGATTTTAGAAATAAATGTTTCAAATAAGAGTTTTAGAGAATTAAATTCTGCGTCTAGCACATCAAGTATTATTAAATTAGCCCTTTGTATAAGCGAGATATGTAAATTTAAAACTTACATACTTTTTGGTTTTTGAAATGAAGCTTGCTATGGATTAGGACAAAAAATAACAAAAAAATAAAAAATAGATGTTAATGTCAAATTACGTCAAATACGTGCAGTTTTATAATTGAGTCTATACTTCATCTTCATATTGGTCTTGCGTACAAGGAAGTCGTGTGGTGTCCACATCAGATTTTTTGTAAATGGAAATTAATTATTTTATGACGATCCTTTGAGTTTAGTATAATAAACTATAACGTCTGGAAATCGCCATTTACAAGACATTATATATATATATATATATATATATATATATATATATATATATATATATATATATATATATAAGAATTTTAGCTGATTGAGACACCAAGAAATGGCTAATAAGACATGACTTATTTACAAGTCTCTTTATACCTATGTCAATTATTTTAGCTGTAAAACTGTTGTGTGATTCTATATGTAGATTATTTTATAGAAACGTAAATATTTATAGGATTCGTGATTTAATGAAATTCATTAGTTACCATGTTAACGCGAATCATTTATTATTCATAATTATACATATTAATGTATCCATGTCCGTAAATGTGAAAAGACTATATAATCATAATATATGCATAGTTTCAGACGTGGAATTACATAGTTTTCTAGTATTCTTTATTGTTACATAGTAGTATAATAGGTGGAACAAATAATCTTGCGTGACATTGCTACGAATTTTGATTAAAAAAAAAATACATCATCATTGCTGGGTGTGCCAGTCTGCTTTTTACACAGATATCGGTAATGATGATGACATATTCGCACCGTGCGGGCTTTTATCAGGCGTCACCTCACGGGCACTGGCGTAGAGAGAGAACAAAAGTGGTCACTTTAATAAAAAAAAAAAATAGTCACGAATCTCAATTTTCTTGTTCTCGTTGTACCAATCAGAGCACAGGCTTAGTAATACTCGTATTTTGCCAAGGTTTCAGATATATAATAAAATATTATATTATATTATATTACGCATGTAACTATAATATATGAAAATCACAAGTTAAGAGAAATCTTTAAATAGAAAATGAATAAAATTGCATATTCATTCATACTAACTTCATAAACAAACCATATTGTACATTTTATGTGACAATATACTACCGTAGTAAATTGTACAATACATTGAACTCAGTTTTCAAGTACATATGTATTACAGGAAAGAGTTATTAATGCAACAAGTGCAGAAAATGATTTTTTTAATAATTGGTCTTTGACCGTGCACTTATTTTTTTGTAACTAATAGTGACTAAGGTTAAGACATTTGAGGCCGCTTGAAAATATCAAGTTCAGCTGCTTGACTTCTGTCGAAATAAACAGTGAAGCTTCAAATAATGTAACTACGCATGCGCACATCCGTAATATGTTGTCGTGTTACTAAATTCATATAATTTGTTGGTTAATTGCATTTTACCTCATTTTATAAAAGTCGCGACATAAAACTTTGGAGTGATGAAGAAACAAATATTTTTTTAATGTTTTTGAAATAGAAGACAAACATCATAAAAATTCTTATCATGATATACCTCTCCCTGTCTGTCTACATAATCTAGTATTTAACTATCTTTTTTTAGTCGATACGAATTTAAAGAAAATTAAAAATAACTGAGTCATATTTTCAATCCATTGAGAAAAAATCCATAGGATTTTTCAAGTCATAACATACTTGACGCCGTTTGAATTGTCAAGATAAAAGTAGTCAGTGAGTGGTTGCAAAATTTTCCTAACCAAATATTGAATGTATTTATCGTCTGTCTAACATTGCTCTTGAACATGTCTTCTGTCTTCTCATGTATTTCTTCAACTCACCAGAAACGTATGATACGTTTCTCCTGTTATTGGTTCATTTTATACAGGAGATTGGATATTGTATATTTATGTATAGAAAAAATCTCGCAACAGATTGAAAATAGAAGAAAATAGACCGTGAAACACTTACAATAATTTATGCACGCGACAAAATCCTACTCTTATGGTTAAATAGTGCAATTATGAATTTCTAACGAAAGTGAGTGTTGTATATGTCATATCCCAAAACAATTAACAAACTGGATTGACCAGTGAACTCTACATGTTGGTAAAGGTCAATGACATTATTACATAATTTTAGTTCCGGTTTAATAGATCAAAATATAGGAAACTCATTAGTATTAATTAGTATGATAATTAATTAGCTTCCGATTAATGGGAACTGGAAATGGTGTAGTAACAATTAATTGATATAAAAGATAAACAATTTTTCTACTTTCGTATGTGAAGTGTGACTATGGCTCGGGCCACACTATGTGTTTTGGCGGGATCGGTTTAACGGGAAAACAACAACTTATTGTTTTAAATGAATGCGTCCTCACCGATGCGGTTGCGGTCCGTTCGCAAAATACTACCGCAATAAGTTACAACAACTACAACACATTGGAGATAATCAGATCACAACAGATAAACTCAGGAAATCGTTGTTCTTTTTGACACAACTGATCTGAGTTGTTCTGAGTAAACTCACTTCCCCTCTTTCCGATGCTACACTACCTGTTTACAAAACTCAAAATGATTTGAAACACTCAGTTTGCATTTTAAGGTTATATAATAACAAATTTTGTATTCACATATACAAATATACTTACAGTAATATATTTTCAACATTATCAATTTTTCGTTTATAAACAGTATCATAGATCAGAAAATAAGTCAATAATTTTGACAGCAAATATTATCAGTAAAGAAGGAAGTGATAAAATGGAATTAAACTTTTTCTTTTTGCACACATCACAACTCACTTCATCTCAACTCAGTTATGTACTGAGCTGAGTTTCAATTGAGTCAAAAAGAATACAGCTAATGCCAGCGTTCACAAGGGTCTAGTTTTATTTTTTAATAGACAACATATATTATTTGGGCTTTGCACTGATCAGATGTTGGTCCGACTCTGTCCGAATCGGATTGTCATTACTGCCGTCCTGTTTAGCGGGATATATGTGAACGCTGTACGATCCATTCCGGATGCGGTTTTACCGGTCCCGCCAAAACGCATACTATGCCCCGAGCCTAATACTTATAAACCTATTTACGCACTTTTAGTTTTCTAGAGGTGGTATATGGCTTTCAAAACTAACAGATGAATGACATATAACCACAAATTGCTCAGTAAACAATGTATTTTCTTCTGTGAAGTAAAAAAAAATTAACCGGAAGGCTGCCAACATAACTGATAAAACAGCAAGTCATATTTTTGACAAGTGGCACAAAATTCAAAAGGCTTTATAAAATTTGGACTCGTACATTAACATATTGCCTTATGAAACTTGTTTTTAATATACTATTATTTTAGGAATTAAAAGTACAACCCCAAACTCATATTATACTGTATTTCAGATAAGAATTGATTTAGGAGTAAAATAAGGCTTACAATTCCAGCTTTCTGATTGGTCTAAACGCACACCTAGTTTACAATAGCAATATGTAAACAGTTATATTATTTATTCCATTTTAACTTGATAATCTTTTTAACAACTTTAAGTAACTGTTTATTTACTAAATAATTAAAACTGATGAAATTTTAACGTTTCGAGCTGTCAAGTATGTAGTATGTCATACACGAAACAAAACTAATTCATAAGTTTTAGTGCGTGTAAAACAGGCTGGCCCCGCAGCGCCATCAAGTCTATTCTTATCTGATCTGAAATACAGAATAGTACGGCCGGTCAATATTTTCAACAAACAAATTATAAAACCTGCGTAAATGGTGAGAAATTTCAAAGTTCTACAAATTCCTTTCGACTACTTTAAAGTTTAAAATAAAGATTTTTAAATTACAAAAACTGTGTTATTTAAGTATTTCGCCATTTAATTTTGGGTTATTTCACCTTTATTAGTAATACCAGCTTTAATTCTATTTGGCATTGTATCCATAAGCCCTACATATTTTCATGTTAATCCCATATGTCTTGCAAGGTAGATTTATTACACGCCTTCGCTTATTACGACGTTGCTTTTCATTGTGACAAAAGAAAAGAGTCACCATAGAAACTAAATCTGGAATGAAAGATGACCCTAAAAATACCAGTTGAATTATTTGACCCGCAGTTTTTAAAGTTTTAAGTCTATATTCAAAGTAACCGAAAGAATTTTGTAGAAATCTCTATCCATTTGTGTAGATTTCATAATTTGTTGAAAGTGTAAACAGACTGAATCATTATCAGTTTGAATTCGTATATAAATAATAAGAAAAAAATTAAAAGTATAACTAAACTAACACAAAAGCTGTTTTTTGGAGACGAATCGTATTCAACAAGGTTTTCAAACTGTTTTCGTATCTGACGTCATCGTTTTTTAACCCGCCAAAGTGTATAGTTTTAAAACAATAACGTTATTTCGTTGTATTTAAATTTGACAAATAGAGTTATCAAATAAAAGTTTATTTGTAACTAGGGTTGAAGATCAATAAGTGCAAATTTTGTTGAAATTAATTATATCACTATGAGAATATAATTCATGAGTCACGTGACATGTTTTCCGTCAATCAACATTCAGAATCTCCCTAGTTACATGTCTATCACAGCGATAATAAAAAATAAAGAAATTATCACCTCATTTATATTCGTTACTAAGGGATTTGTTTTCTTTATTTGACATTGACAGTTAATTTTGAGTATAAAAAAGTGTGATAATCGTTGGGTTGATATCAACAAGGATGAAAATAATAAGGCAATTATCAAATTAACCATGTGGTAATACAATATATTAAAAGTTAGGTTAGCAGCACACACAATGTGTTACAAAAATTCATTATATTCTCTCATTAAATATAAGCTCGTGATATGATTAATAATCGAAGATATTGCTCGTGAAACCGAAGCAGCACATTTCTGCAACTCGGTTTCACTCGAGAATATCATAGATGATAATCATATCACTTGTTATATTACGTATGAAAATACCATAGAGCAAATTAATTTCATGCATTTTTTAAGGAATAGTAGTGATATAGAGAGCAATTTAATAATAAACTGGATTAATAAATATTTAGAAGAATATTTCTATGCATTTCGAATGAATCGGACCTCCTCCCCCTCTCCTACGACTTTGAAAACGTTTTAAACCACTGCTGCCGACTGGTTCAAAACTATTTCAAAACGGTCGTAGTGTGACGACATTGTTTTGCACCATCTTCATTCGAGAAAATAATAAGTTTCAAAATACTACGAACCAGCATCAACCCAGTGTGCCGCCAAAAAACAGCTAAAGTCCTGTCCATACCAACGTAGAAAATTAAATCACTAAAGTGTGACGTCACTGATAGAGACAGTGTCGTCTCTAAATCAATTAGAATCGTGATCTAGGAAACACTGTAACATCATCTGTTATTAAGATCATTATCTAAAATGGGCTATAAAGGAGCTATATATTTATGATGCTTAACAAATCGTTTTTGCGAGATTCATGGCAATTTTTTACAATCCATTAATAAATTATTGTAATAAGTGGAGTTTAGAAATTATGGTAATTGTATTAAATTTATATTGAAATTTTTTAGAGCGGAAATATACAAGAACTGTTCTAAAAACTGCAGACAAAAAGCTATTTCTTAATTGAAGATATAGAATACATGGTACACTATTAATTTATACTAACAATAAGTCTTGCTCATATGAGCATCTATTTTTTTTTTGTTTTGAATCATTTCATAGTTGTATATAATTATGAAAGTATTGATGATTCCAATGAATCTTTCATATTGACTTAGTCTTCTTCCTATTTCTTTGATGAGTGAAAACTGTATCAATAATTCATTTTTAATATTCATCTTTTCTCATTACGTTTATACTACTAAACGATGTAAGTCTGAAATATATAAGTTTAAACTGACTAGATGAAAGTTCCAGATTATTAATTTAGTGAAAATAATTGCCTATTAATCCTTGTAAGATATTTTAATGAAAATCGGAAATAACGCCATGCTAGAGTCTACGTGAACTTTATTAAAAGTTGTGCAATGATAATAAAGCAAGTGAAATCATAAACTTGGTTTTGGTGAATAGAAGTCGTTGTATTCTTGTGGCGCTTGGCTTGTTTAATTGTTATTTGTATTAATAATATCGGGCGGATGTAAATGGAGTCAAAGAAGGGGAACGTACAGAGCCGTATTTATAAAATTAGAAGTATCTCAAATACGCTAATAAAGTTTTCATATCAATCGCACTTATTGAATTGATATCGGATGTATTACATTATAGATACCTCGACTTCATCTCGATCTCCAAAATTATCTTCAATCGGTAGGAAGCATTTACTGCCCTTAATACTTAATAACTATTTCATTTCAGTACTTTCATACCGATGATTATATGACTAAGATAATTTTTCTCGGGACATAAAAATAAACATAAAAACAAGACGTTGATTTAATTTTGAATGAAGAAAGAAATGATGTTTAAAAAATAAATTTAAGTAAAGTTATGACCCCGTTGGTTGTACTAGAAAAAAACGACTAGCTTATTTCTTATCCAATAACGAGCGACCTAGATTGGTTCTTGTGAAATTATAAATATTACTCCCTTCCCTACCCTATTTATACTTATAGCGCATAACCAGCCATAACCTAAAAACAGCTCGAACGGTACGCAATTCTTAATAATTTTGTTTCAATTCCATGGCTATTACTACAAATGAGCATTATTTATAAAATTTGAAATTGGATTTTACGGATTACTAAACGTGCAAAATAAAATATATTCAGCGATTTATATGTAGAATATCTACAACATTTATATGAAATATTTTTGTCTAAAATTAATTAAGATTTCCCGTGATTAAGCTAATCCTTATTTTTGGATTAGCGAATTTTAATCTTATTTTGGCAGATTATTTCTTAAAATATAGTCTAATCTAATCCAAGTAACTACCTTTTTTGATGATAAAATGAAGATTAAATTTTAAATACCGGCATAAAATAGAATTCACTAATTTTTATTAATCTAAATACATACCTACATATTTACTTATGCTGGAAACTTTATTGATTTCCTTTCCTAATGTTCTATTTACTTTTTTCTTTTTAAAACGTTACTATTATTAATTTGAAATTATTATTTTTTTGACAGTGATATTTATCTGTCAGTTGCATACATTTGAATAACTGCGTAACCAAGAAGTTTTGTTTGTTTAAAGCGTAGGATCCGGGATTTAAATTATAGATAATTTTATAACTTTAATTTTTATAACACTGATCTCGAAAAATAACATTTAAAGGTATTTTTCGAAGAAAAAATATTTTGAGCTTCAAGTGCCATTTCCTGTTATCCGATTTACATCAAAATCTAATGGGCTCTTTCCATAATAGGAAAAGTTCGAAATACAAGGTTTCAAAATTTGCTGAATGATAGTATTTGAGTTAGAGTGGAGGATCCACACATCATCGTGGAAATGTTAAAATTGGATTCTAGGGACCTTAAAACGTGCTCTTTTAACAAATACTCGATATGCGATTTTTAGCACGATCCCTATACCTCCCTTACCAAGGGTAGCGGGAGGTAAAAATGGAACTAATTTTATGAACAAAGGGTTGTGTAGCCACATAAATATTAACGTCATAAGATCGTAATAGATTAGCATGTCGAAATGAATAAGATTACTAACCCAAGAAGTTGCAGTTATCTTTGAATTTAAATGCTTCAATAATATATTCGAATATATTTATTTTCGTTTGGATGTTTATTAAGTGAACGTTAAAAGTTTTTTTAAAAATTTATAAGTATAATAATAGAAATAATAATAACAAAGAGAAAAAATATGCACTCTAACGCCTGTGGGCTTGAAAAATATATGAAATACGGTTCTGAAACCGTAGCGGTGGCGACGGTATACGTCGAGTGCACCTCGCACTATAGTCGGGGGAAGTGGCGAAAGTCTACTCTGCCTCATATAAAAGACCAGAGCATCTCCAACCAACTATCCAGTGTTCGTGTGGCAATCTCTATCTTTACACACACAGCCATGAGGTTATTGGTGAGTTATAAATAAAATTCATTACAATTACATTACAAATATTAATTCATTTTCAATTCTCCTTCTAGGGGTGTACAGTTTTGTTTACGCTGCTCCTCTTGGCATGTGCTGAGAATACCAAGAGCACTGAGAAGCAGGTAGAACCAGACACAAAAACAGCAGAGTCCAAAGTCGATGATAAGAAACAGGACAAACGTGGTATCCACAGTTTTGGTGGTGATTTCGGAGGTGGCCATGATTTCGGAGGTGGCCATGATTTCGGAGGTGGCCATGATTTCGGAGGCGGCCATGATTTCGGAGGCGGCCATGACTTTGGAGGAGGAGATCTAGGAGGTGGTCATGGCCACCACGAAACCAAAATTGTTACGGTGGAGAAGAAGGTACCAGTACCTTATCCAGTGGTTAAACATGTACATGTACCAGTGGTCAAACACATTCATGTACCAGTCAAAGTGCCCGTACCACAGCCTTACCCGGTAGAAAAGAAAGTACCTTACCCAGTAAAGGTTGAAGTTAAGGTTCCAGTACCTGTTCCAAAACCGTACCCAGTGACAAAACACGTCCCTTATCCAGTCAAAGTACCAGTGGACAAGCCTTATCCAGTTAAAGTTTATGTACCACAACCTTATCCAGTTACTAAACACGTACCAGTACCCTATAAAGTACCAGTACCAGCACCCTATCCAGTCGAAAAGAAAGTACCGTACCCCGTCAAAGTTCCAGTACATGTTCCCCAACCATACCCAGTCATCAAACATGTACCATACCCAGTCAAAGTACCAGTAGACAGACCATACCCAGTTCATGTCCCCAAACCATACCCTGTTCATATTGAAAAGAAAGTACCATACCCCGTAGAAAAACCAGTACCGTATCCAGTCAAAGTTCCAATAGAAAAACCAGTACCGTATCCAGTTGAAAAACCAGTACCATACCCGGTTAAGGTGCACGTTCCCGCGCCCTATCCAGTCGAGAAGAAAATCCCATATCCAGTAGAAAAGTTAGTACCTTATCCAGTTAAGGTTCCAGTGGCGCACCCTGTACCTGTACAAGTAGTCAAGCATGTTCCAGTAACAGTTGAAAAACCAGTACCCTATCCAGTTAAGGTTCCCGTTCCAGTGCATGTGCACGACCACCATGAGGAAAGTCAAGGAGGAGGCTATGGAGGCTATGGAGGCGATGACGGAGGTCATGATTTTGGAGGAGGCGATGCTGGTGGTGGACATGATTTTGGAGGAGGGCAAGACTTTGGAGGACATGATTTTGGAGGAGATGACGGTGGATACGGCCATCATTAGCATTAAGAGTCTCTAAAAAGAACTTTACGTGTACCTTCTTTTATGTATCTTATCAGTATTATCTGTTTTTGTTCTATCTTTATACTTGTTATGATTTTTAATAAATAATTTTACAAATAACCAATAGTTTTATTGTGGGGTATTTATAAACCTCTAAACACTTTTTAGACGCAGGAAGAGAACAAAGATTTGTTTTATTTATTCCCATTTTAAAGTGTCACGGTAGTAACGAGTTTTCAATGGATAAAGGGGTAAAACATACTTAAAGTTGTATATAATAAAGAATAAATTCCCTTACCTTATGTACGGTATGTTGGCAGGTATATGGTACTTCGCTCCCGGATCAAAATCAATTTCTGAACGTAGTACTGGCGGCTTCAATCCTGAATATTGTTCCCTATAAAACGTGTATTGTTAGTAGTTTGAACTCGAAAGAAAATCTCATTATTAACCTTAATCTCCACCAATGACAATTGTACTGTTCTTTGTTAATATTTCCTTGAAAAACGTCCCATCTCCATTTGTCCATAACAAGGGCAAAAGGTAAAAATGCAACTTTGTCCAGTGCCATAGCATACAAGTAATTAATATCTATGGTAGGGTCATCTATTGATGCTTGTACCAAACCAAGAGTTTGTAGATGCTTAGGGGTTCCTACCGAAAGTGCGATAGCCTCCCCAATAGCTTCATGAAAACCTAGAAAGAAACAACATCTGTCTGAATTCTATTTATTGACCGGCTAATTCCGCAATTACTGATAGCGCAGGAAAGTTAACAGCTGACATATATGTGCGTTGTGATAAAACTTTCACTATGTAGTTTGCCTTCCGTCAACCATATGTCTCTTACTATGACAAGTGAACTGCTATATTTACGAAAATTATAATGTTTAATTATTGCGCTTTCAAGTGTTTCGCGTTTCTATTGTTGGCGTTGCGTAAGGCACTGCAGGAGAAGAAAAATTATGTACGCATACACGGAAGTTGTTCAGGGAAGTAGTTGCATGCAAATATGCGATTGTGCTGCACCAGGCAGTACCGTATTTAACGAGATATGAGGTATAAGCGGTCAAGAACTAGAGAATGATAATGAGTCGGTTTCACATTTTTCAAAAAGTTTGTTACATGTTAAGCTGTATGAACTATAGCTACTAGATAAATTACAGCTGATTCGTCCACTATTTTGGAGCCACTTAAATCATTCAATATCAGCGTTACAGTATCATTAATCATAGAAATTATCCATAATGACAGGTTGTTTTGCTCCAAATTGTGCAAATCATTTGAGAAATGTTTTTAATTTTTACAGGTACTTATGCAATAGGTACATATATTTTTCTCTAACCTCAAAAATCTTAACGAACCGTATTTTTTCTTGTTTTATTATTTTAAATAAATATAATATGGCAAATATGGAAGTTATATTTAATTATGAAAAATAGTTACTACATAAACTTGTGAGAAATGCACTTTTATTTCATAATTTACTACTTTCATTTAGGCACCAATATGGCGAACGAGTTAGCTATGTGTAGTATGAACTATGACGTCACATTATGTTTCAAATCACGTTACTTTTTAAAAATATTACGCAAATTACAATAATTCATTCTAAAATATTTAATGAATATTTTGTGATATTTTCTAATTTAAGACTATTTAAAGTATATTATTTTTTTAAAATTTGATAAATAAATAAATATATCATGACGGCATATTACCCATTTCTGGGTGTACCAATCTGCTTTGTACTAGTGCTGTTGATTCTGAAAAAAATGGAATTCGAAAATTCAGTTGAAAAATAATTCGAAATTCAAAAATTCAATTTTCGAATTTTAATTTTTAATTCGAATTTTCGAATTTTTAACAAAATTCGAATTTCATACACATTCTAAATTCCAATTACGAGTATTTACGAAATTATAATTACATATTTTCAAATGCAAGTTAATTGGCATTGCTTTGTCATTATTAATTTCAGAAAAAAATATTTCCTAATTGTATTTCGCGGCGACATGTTAATTAAGAATATTTTACTTTCAACAAATAAGCGACAAATCTCAGTGTTTGGATTCAGAGAGCAAGTTTTAACAAGTCATGTCATAGTAAAACACGAATAAATAGAAGACGGCATCAACTATCGAATTACAAAATTCGAAATAATTCCAAATTTTTACTTCGAAATTCGTAATTCGAAAAAGTATAAAGCTTATTTTTCGAATTTCGAATATTTCAAAATTCGTAATTCGAAAATTCGAATTTTGTCAACAGCACTACTTTGTACACAGATTTCAGTAATAATGATTATGACATATTTGTACCGTACGGGCGTTTACCAGCGTCACCTCACGGGCACTCATTATTGGCGTGGAGGGTACACTGCAGGGATTAGTTTCGTGCCATTTAATATTCGAGATAATTCTTTTGGCGTAGGAGTGATAAGTAATAAATTGTGACAAGAGCGCATGATAAAGTATTTTATGGTAACTGATATTAAAAATATTGTCAGGGAATAACATTCGATTTTCATAAATTTAATGCTATTACAATAATACAATAAAATTAACGGGTAAATATTGTAATTAACTTGTACGTCAATTGGCGATTAATAATTGCAGACACACGTTAAAATGTCTCGATTATTAATCATGCTTATGAACACATTTGATAGTTAATAATTATTTATCCATCTTCTTCATTAAAGTGTTACTTTAGTAACGATATTAAAATAAATAAAAGGCCACTTATAAGTTGGTTTGGGGAAAATTAATTTATTATGTTAATTTATAAAATTATACGTTGTTACAATCCCATTATTTGTGGTACAACATCAAGAGAATTAATTTATAATATATATTTAATTTATTTATGTTTCATATATTATACCGTAATGACTAATGAATGTTTAAAATTTGTTTTCTACATGAAATTCTTAACGCACATATGTCATGTAAGAATTTTTCCGCTGCATAGTTAATAAGATATAGAAAGTTAATACACAGTATTTTCTATGAATTTTATTAATCGGCTTATACTATATTTACTATTTTTGAAAGCCCTTGAGGTAACCTAATAAGTTCCCTGATCACTACAAATACGAGCCTAGGCACATAACAGAGGTTATTCTAACGTGCAGTTGGACACAAAATGTGCAGTTGGAAAAGCAAATTGTGCAGTGGGAAATTAAAATCTGTGTACAGTTATTTTTCATTTATTAGGAATAAACCAAATAAATTAAATAAAAACTAAAAGTAATATAGGATTTGTACTTTTACAGGATGTTTCTAGACCTGTGTCACAAATTTTAAGGGTATATAATACTGACCAAAATAAGTAAAAAAAGCATAGGTCCACTCTTCACTCATGGGTCCGAGATTCAAGGCAGTGAAAATGAGTTTTTACGGAGTTACCTCTGCTAGTTTGAAAAGTATAAATTACGACTTTAGTTTTTTAAAAAAAATCAAATAATTGTACTAATTTAAATGTTGTAGCAGCCTTGGCCAATATTTACTGGCATATATAAAATTTTGTTCGATCACTATCTTTGTCAGTTAGTCTTAGATTTTTCGTTTTTCTGGGAAACAGTTGAAGATCAGATCCTATATAAACATTAAAATTTCTTTGTGCCAGCTGTTCCCTCAGCCTTATCTACAGAGTCTTCGCTTGCCTCATCCTCATCATTGGCATTGGTCTCAGCAAAAATACCATTGTACCACCTTTGTTGTTTGGCCTTAGGGGTTGCCTTGACTCTGTACTCGCGCTTATTTAACCAAATCATCAAATCATTATAGCTCATCGGAGATCTTACTCTGACAGAGAAGGCATATACATATACAAAAACGCATTTTTCAAATCTACCTACAAGCTATCTCGAGACACAATTTTTAGAGCATTGCTAGTACTTATAAGTCTTTGGCAGCCAAAATCCGCGCGAAAATTTTAGTTGGAACTTTACTAACTCTGGAAGCGTCAGTTTTTGCAACTTTTATATTTATGGATGTTCTAATATTTCGTCATAATCCAACTTGAATTGAGTTAAACAAAGATCACAGCGGCATATAACATTGGATGCCAACGGACCATTATTTGCGCTGCTCTGTTGAAATGAAGACGTACATATAGCATGAAATTTTAAGGGTACGCTACTTGTTGTGAGTGCTCAGCATAGTAAAATAATTACATTTTCAACAAACAAATTATAAAACATACGCAAATAGTAAAAAATTTCTACAAATTCAACTAGTTTAAAATATAGATATTAAACTTGTAAAAACTTAATAGATTATTCAAATATTCCACCATTTAATATTGGTTTACATCGCCTTTATTAGTAATAACAGCTTTAATATAATAATATTCTGTTAGAGCATTGTACCCTTAGATCATATAGCTAACGAACTAGATATAAGAACGCTTAAGAGTAAGAAAGATAGATTTATACATTGTCGTAAGTAAGAGAAAGAAAGAGAAATTTTCATAGCGCGAGGTAACTGCGCAAAGGCCAATATATGGTATAGGCGTACCTATCCTTTTTCAAAAGTGTGGTATATTTATTTTTATTCCGTACTACACAAATCGCGCACAAATGATTTTTCAATCTGCTTTACCCGACGTCTCGACACAATAAATGAAAATAATTAAAATCCTCGTATTTAAGCTACATCCGCTATGCCTGTGGAGAAGACTTTCATCAGCGTCACGTGATTTTGCGCACAATGTTCGCGCTATGTATACATCTATCTCTCTCACTCTTATGCGTTCCCAACGCCTTACATCTAGTACGTAATCTGTAAAGGTAGGTTTTACTGTACGCACTGGATTTTTACGAAATTGTTTTCATATTAAAAACAGTATTATTTGTAACTCGTTTGAACGGCCATTTTTTTTTTAGATGGTGCAGTCGTAGCGTCATGCGTCATATGTTTGCTCAGTTTAAAATTCAGTTCCGTAATTTTAAGAAATGGAGTAGGAGTGCTTAAAATCGACTCGCCTACATTATAGATATGGAAATTATTTGATATACAGGGTGTTTCTCGGATACGGGACACCCCGATTATTTCCTTATTATTAGAAATTGTAGAAAATCATTCAAATAAAAGTTATTGTGGATGAAGAGGGACATTCACTTATTGAAGAAATTTTTTTTAATCAGTGGTTCTCAACTATAACTTACAGTTATATTTTTTAAATGGGAGGGTATATATTTATTAAGCCCATTCGATAGAGTAATTTTTCTTAATTCAACCATGTAATCATTTTATACTCTTACATTTACATTTTTCTCAATATTTCTGTAATGTAACGATATAAAAAATATATGCCATCCCATTTAAAAAGATATAACTTTATGTTATAGTTTGCGAACCACTGGTTAAAACAATTTATTTTTAATAATGAATGTCTCCCTTTATCTACTACAACTATATCCAATCATTTTATAGGAGTATATTATATATTCAAGCTTCAATGTAGTTTATAACAACTTATTGTTGTGAGTACATATTTGACGACGTTTCGTCCTTGGATAAAGCCATTATCAAGTCAGACCATGTAATTTACATATAGTCAAAAATTCTTTTTTATATGTAACTCATTCATAAAATTTTTGACTATACCTAAATTACGTGGTCTGACTTGATAATAGCCTTCCAAGGCCGAAACATCGTCAAATATGTACTCACAACAATAAATTGTTATAAACTACATTGAAGCTTGAATCCACAAAAATACCCCTATAAAACAAACATTTCTTCTATTTCCAATAATAAAGAAAATAAACTTCCTGTATGTATGTAAAACATTATTGTAAACTATTTGAATGTTGAGAGGTAAAATAGATCCGGCATATTATGTCATAGCCCGCCCAGGAATCGGCGCGTATTGAACGCAGTGTAATGTTTTCAAACTTTTAAAAAGAAAATGAAATTAGCTATTAACAGACCTAGGGATGTTATGCACATCATAACTGCCGCAGATGTAAGTTTGAAATCCGAGCTCGTAGAGCGAGGATTTTAAGACATCTAAGGCTTGTTATGATTAATAACATCTCTGGTTTGTTCAATAGTTTATCGGTTTCAGAAAATTAATTATTGATAAATAAATTTTTTTGAAATTCTCTCATTAATGCTACTTTCAGATTGGTATGGTTAACAGAGCAATTATTTTGACATATGTCAATAAGACAAATATTCAAATTATGTGCTTTATTCCTCATGTTTATTACTTTAGAATAAAGTAGACCGCATTTAGAACGATAGGCTAACGTTATCTGTATGTATTAATGAAGAACATTATATTTTCATTTTATTTTATTTTCATTTTGTAGATCGTTGTTGACAAGTCAACATGGTAATAATATTACCATACAGATACAGTTATTACTTTTACAGCCTACTTTTGTACATGTAAACAATGGAATAATATCCTGAAACCGGTAATAGCTACTAACATACCTAGGAATGTTATGTATATCATAACTTCCGCAGATGTCACTTTTTAAGCCATCTAAAGCTTGTTATGGTTCATAACATCCGTGGTTTGTTCAATAGTTTGTCGGTTTCAGAACATGAAGACTATCTTAATAAATATTATTTTTTGAAATTCTTTCGTTAATGCTACTTTCAGAATGCTATGGTTAAAAGAACAATTTTTTTGACATATGTCAATATAACAAATATTCAAATTATGTGCTTTATTTTAGACTAAATTAAACCGTATTTAGAACGATACACTAACGTTATCTGTATGTATTGATGAAGAACATTATACTTTCATTTTATTTTATTTTCATTTTGTAGACCGTTGTTGACAAGTCAGTATTGTAATAATATTACCATACAGATACAGTTATTACTTAGTTACCAGCCTACCTTTGTACATGTAAACAATGGATTAATATCCTGAAACCGGTAAACTATTTAAGCAATTAGTTAGTGTTTCTATAAATATTTTATAATTTATTTTAGTGTACCAGTGTAATTTTTCTCTATTTGATTATGGTGGAAAACCCCATTGACACAAAGAAATGGGTAATACGCCGTAATGATGAGTTTCTCAAAATTTGGGATGTAAATAAAATAAATTAAATATTTTATGTAGAAAGAGATTCAAACATTCGTTTCTTTTATATTTAACTGAGTCCGAGATGTACGGAAACACGTTGAAATATGCGGCAATTAATATTATTTATACAAATTGCACAAAAACATTATAAAACCACACTATATGTACATATGCATAAATGTAATTTATGTTTATTTACTAATATGTGTGAAGTAATCCTCCTTTTTTACTGCATCGCTTAATTTAAATTACCATCTTAAAAACCATTTATCTTTTCACTACTACAAACGAATACTTATATAAATAATGATCTCTGTAATAACAACTGTTGTGCTGGGAAACTTCTACTTCTATTTTTATAACAGTACAGGTAATAAAAGTGCATTTCTCGCCAAGAATTGCACAAGAACAAATAATCACATAATGAACAAATACTTTTTGCATTATTATATGATGTTATATAATAATTTTGATGCATGTAGGATTGATTTTATCGCCTGTTTTTATTGGTGCGTATTAATAAATGCATATTTAATGAGTGTGCGTGAGAAGAATCATAATGTTTCATTAGTTAGTCAAGGATTCATAAAAAATATAGTAAAATGTTCATACCTGGATTAGCGCCATCGCGAAACACTTTGGGCTGATTCCGGTACTGCATGAAATAGTGAATATGAGCCATCTCATGATGGGCCGTAATAAGATCTTTCATGGTTGTTCTGGTACACATTTTAATTCTGAAAATATGAAGAAAATATGACGTTTGACTATTTATAGGTCAATAAATTTGATTTAAAGTGGGTATGTACCCAAAAATGGATATAGATAATCTAGTTCTTGACTTATTTTAAAAAAATTTCATCCATTCAGACTGAAATTTTTCGTTCTAAAACCTGAATCTATTATTCAAATCTTCTAAAAATATGCACATTTTCATATATATGCCGGGTGTAAAAATGAAAAGTGGCGTATAGCGCTTTTAATGTTATTTTTTTAATACTGCTACATCTGTTTACCTATTCATTTTCAGTTGTTCAGATATTAAAAAGGAATTCTATAAAGGCAACTAACTTACATAATCATTAATATTATATGAGATATTAATTAAATAAAATTTAATGTTCTTTTAGGAAAATCGTTAGAGTGCCTTGAAAAATAAAACAAGTAACAAATAAAATATTCACTTTAACATTTTTTATTTGTTGTACAATTTCTTTTAGGTATAAACTCAATTTGTTCAGAATTTATATAACAAATATCAAAGTAAATATTTTATTTAGGTTACTTGTTTCATTTTTCAAAGCACTTTTCCTTAAAGAACATTAAATTTTATTTAATTAATATCTCGTAAAATATGAATGATTAAGTAGCTTTTATAGGGTGCCGTTTTAATTTTTGAACAACTTATATTGTTACCTTTTTGCGCTAAAATAAATAGGTAAAGAGATATAGCAGTATTTAAAAAAAAACATTGAATTCGCCATGCGCCACTTTCATTTCTACACCCGGTAAATATATATATATATATATATATATATATATATATATATATATATATATATATATATATATATATATACACGTATGTCTGTAGAATCGTAGGATACTGCTATAGTTTCGTACCTACCCATATTCAAGTTATTACCTCAAAAAGTTATTTAAACATACAAAATTTAGGGAAAAAGTTAAAAAATTTCAAAAATCCAAATTTTTGTAGTTTTAGATACATCTCAACATGCTGAATCCAAATTTTAAAATCATATGTCGATATTTTTAGTTTCCGAGATATTTGTGTTTTAAATTGTACTCCAAAAACACCCAACTTTAGGTAATAACCCTAAAACGGGTAGAAGTACAGACTTGGAGGTTGCACCAATCGTTTCTGCGTGCAAAAGTGCATACGTATACCAATTTTCAGAATTTTAGAACAACTGGTTCATTTACATGCATAAAAGTATGAAAGTGACCCAACATCGCAAAAAATCTAAGGTCCCTTGTGTTTTTTTCAGATTTTGGCCATTTCTTGGGGTCTTCAGTTTCCTTTCAGTAAAAAATGAACCAGTATTTCAAATATTTTGAAACTTTTGTTTCGACAACCATTTTTGGGTATGTGGCCCATTTTGGCCCAAAATTTGAAAATGTATGATCATACAAATTCGAAGCACAATTACCATTAATACTGTCTTCATTAAATGAAAATACAATAATAAAAAAAAAATTAGATCATTTCATCTCGACCTATATTTGGGTGAACGACTCATTTAAATCCAAAATTTAAATTTTTATGAGTTCTATAACGTAATTACCTGAAATCTTGTCTATTGCAAAAGTCCCATGCAGATGGTTGACATAAAACTGCCCGATCAACAGGTTCTTCTAAGACAGATCCTGACCAAAAATCCTGAGGCATGGCGCTCATGTTCATGGACACAAAGAAGTCTTCAGCTAGCCGGAAGATGTCTGTAGGTGTGTAACCCTAACATAATTTTTATCATTAGAAATCTACTTTACATACGCGGTAATTATATTTTATTTTTATGCTTTTGTTGCATGATAATTACAGTTGTATGCATTTTTCTCTTTCGTAACAAGAGTTTTATTTTTGAAAAACTAATGTTTAGATATGAGCAATTAACAAGTTTCATGCTTTATTAGTTTATTTTATAGACTTTCTCTTTAATGGTCAGTCGTGCAGACTGTTAGTTTATTTTTATTTAGGTCTAGTTATACTACATCATCTTCAATTGATGTACATTTCACTATTACTTAATTTTAGATCAATTTCTAATGGTCTAAATTTACGTAAGAGTAACACTTTTTAGAAATAAAAAGTTACTTTTCTTTATTTAGAATTCGACATACATATATTCATGTTACTAACAACAAATTAATATATGTACATATACATTGTTAATTTCTAGAACTATTTGTGTATTTCCCAATAATTTCATAAAGGAATTGTATGAAATAATTTAAGTGCAATATAGAATTATTTCAAAAATTTGCAAAATACTGTATCGATAAATGTGTCCCCATATTGTAACATGAAAAATATAAACAACCACCCTAGGAATGACTATTGTAGAATATTACCCAACATAGTATCTAGTTGAAAAGATGGGGAGTTCATTGGACGTTAAACAATTTTTACCGCTCGCTAAGAGAGTGTGTGTATGTGTGTAGATGTTGGATCCACGATTTCTCAAATTCTATAAGACTAAAGACATTTTTAACTACGGATTCCTCAATCTAACAATAATGGGAAGAGTTGATTAAGTTTTGGTATCAATTGAACAACCGGAAGTAGTAGTAACAAGAAAAAAACCATGTAAATATTATTTATCGAAAATTTATGTAAATACTTATATTAAAGAACGTTAAATTCTTTATTCGATAAATAATTCATTATTATATCTTCTATAGATTTATAGATAAAGAAAATAATTTGATGTAATAAATCTCAGATCAAACTACTACAAGGGCCAAGAAATTCAAATGTTTGTAATTGACACATAAATGTTACTGTCAAAAATATTTGTTTGCCACTGTCAAATATATTTGTACATCATTATGAACATTATGAAAATAAAAAAGTCAACAACCCAAAAGAATATACGTAAAAAAGAATATAAAAGGAATTTGCGAAAAAATGACGAATATAAAGGAAAAGAAAAGGAAAGTAGAAAAAGAAAATTTCAGGATATTGAATATAAAGAAAATGTATGTGGTGTACATAATTTATATTAAAATATCCCATAGATTTTGCAAATATATATGAGAATTATTTTGTAGTGAGACATTTGTATTTAAAAATATTTTTTGTTTTATGCGTACAACTAGGTAAAATATCTGGCGTGAGGTTATGTGCTGGCCGCATCAGATTTTTATATTTTATGTTTGAAATTGTTGACTCTATAGTAGGCGTCTTTACTACTGTTTCGAGCAGGCACCGGACAGCTAAATGTATGTGCCAAAACACTATCATAGTTCCAGGAAGCAAACTGTAGAGGCGCGACAGTGCTTAAATTTTAAGAAAATGGATTGTCACCTTTGAGTTCAAAACATTTTCCCATATTTTGTATTGTAAAGTCCTATAAGTCATCACACATGTCATAAGATGTTATGTTCGTACGCTTTAATATCTTTTTTGCACGATCGGGTTATTTTTTATATTTACCGATAGTGTTTCCAAGACAGTAGGTCTTATTCACATATTACTGAACGGTAAGTGATGTAACTTACGTCGGTAAGTGATGTGCTTCACTTACCGTTCAGGAGACGAGACGGTATATATATATATATATATATATATATATATATATATATATATATATATATATATATATATATATTTATATATTTTGACACAATGAAAGTTATGCATTACGTCTCATATCAAAATCAGAATTAGAGATGCAGGATACACTCAATTTTGAGATGAGAAGTAGATATTTTAATCGGGTCTACATATTTTTTATGGATCGAATCGATCAAGACAAGCCCGAACGCATTCTATTATTTCCAGGATTTAGTTTTTCGTTGTGAAAAGCTTTGTTACGAGGTTTAAGAGAAATTAAATTTTACCTCCCGCTACCCTTTTTTTCAACATTTTCACGATGATGTCTGTGTGTATGTGTGTGTGGATCCTTCACTCTAACTCAAATAGTATCATTCAGAAAATTTTGAAACCTTGTATTTCGAACTTTTTCTGTACTGGAAAGAGCCCATTAGATTTTGGTGTAAATTGGATAACCGGAAATGGCACTTTACTAGAAGCTCAAAATAGTTTTTCTTCGAAAAATACATTTAAATGTTATTCTTTCGAGATTAATTTTATTATAAAAATTAAAGATTATTAAATTTTCTATAGATTTGCATTAATACTTTTTCTATATATTTTACGGATAAATTTATAAAATTATCTATAATTTAAATCCCAGAGCCCACGCTTTAAACAAACAAAACGCAGTTATTCAAATGTATGTAATGGACAGATAAATCTCACTATCAAAGAACTAATCATTTCAAAATAATATTAGTAACGTTTTAAAAAGGAAAAAGTAAATAGAACAATAAAAAAGGAGTTCAATACAGTTTCCAGCATAAGTAAATATGTAGGTATGTATATAGATTAATAAAAATTAACGATTCGCAAAAATATTTAAGCTAATCCTTATTTTTGGATTAGTGAATTCTATTCTATCCCGGTATTTAAAATTTAAACTTCATTTTATTATAGTTCCGGTGGCTCAATGATTAGAGCAACGCCTCATGTCATGAGTGCCCTCGGGGCTCTGCGTTCGAATCCCACTAAGGCATGGATGTGTGTGAATGTGAACCCACTCTGTAATTGGGATTTAATCCTGTTGAGGGGTTTTTAAAAAACGTAATTACTTGGATTAGATTAGACTATATTTTAAGAAATAAACTGTCAAAGTTAGAGTAAAATTTGCTAATCTAAAAAACTTAATCATTTTTGTGACTCGGGCTGCAAATGGCGGGAAGTATTGTGGTGGCCACACCAGATTTTTTTTATAAATGTTTTCTCTCTAATTTATGGATAAGTTCTCTTATATATTATACTCTAATAGCTTTGAAAGAAATAATACCTATTCAACGAAACCTACAAAAAATATACAATAGTTTAATGATAGTATACCTTTAATTTTGTTGTTTATATTAATAACAACTTGTTAACAAAGCAATGACAAATATAATTCAAAGTCCAACAAAAACATCCAAATTCAATTCTGAGAAGAAAAGTATTTCCCATCACCCTAACAATTAGTTTATCATTGTTTACATAAAACAGTTGTATTAACATCAAACAAACATAGAATTTATTTTTTCTTTCCTGTCATTATCCCATTCTACTTACTTGTCTTAACATTTCCGGTCCTACGTCCAAGAAATTCTTTCCCGGGTAGGGGACTGTGATGTCGAGGATGTTGGTCCAAGATTGGGCCCACATGTTGCCCAAAATATGTGCTGGGAGTGGAGCTTGACGGCTGATCCTTTCAGGGCCATAGAAGTCACGAAGCTTCCTACGGACATAAGCGTGGAGAAGTTCGAATAGTGGTTTGACTTGCTCCCATGTGTCTTCGACGTCTAGTTGGAATGTTGGGGAGTCAAAAGGGAAGGTCCAGTAATCGGCCGTGTTCGAAAAGTCTTAAAAAAATAGTTATAATTAATTAAATGCGGATTTAGATGAAAAGAATTTATTTTTATATAAATAAATACATCATCACGGCTTATTACCAATCTGCTACTATTATTAAATTTCGATGGCGCTTACCAGGGCTGTTCCGTGGGTACAAAGCGCCTTTGTGCAAAGTTATATTTTAGCGCTCCCTCAATGATGTAAAATTTGCAAATTACTACACGCTTTAAAATTTAAACTACACTTTTTATTCTTCAACTATGCAAGATTTAATATATTGATGAAATTAGTTTAGATTCATTCTTGTAATCAATAGGTTATCCTTTGTTGTAATCAACAATTTCTCAGTTAGTTTCCAATATAACAATGAGAGAAAATTTT
The DNA here is from genome assembly GCA_963082715.1 of Harpalus rubripes. Lineage (NCBI taxonomy): Eukaryota > Metazoa > Arthropoda > Insecta > Coleoptera > Carabidae > Harpalus > Harpalus rubripes. The sequence continues at coordinate 16,045,235 of OY720449.1, forward strand.
CCGTTGGTCATGATATTTCTTTTACTTTTTAATTTTTAATAATAAATAATTGAGATTTAATGTCAGTAGAAAATAAAAATTAAATATGTAAATCATAAAGCATTTGATTCTTCGCAAAGTGCTAGTAAGTATTTAAATATTGGATTCATTGTGAGATTCAATGTTGTAATCAATATTATTGAACTATAAATATATTCGTTGTTGTAATCAACATTTTCACAGTTATTTTTCAATATAACAATGGTAGAAAAATAACGAACCGATTGGTACGATAATTATTTTACTTATAACTAGAGTCCTAATGCAAACAAATAAAAAAAAAATATTATTCACTTCTATTACTTTAATTTGTATAGTTCTATAGTAATTTTGTCTTTACGAATAAGAACATTTTACAAATAATTACTATTATTTACTTTGTTTTGAGACGGTGCCCCTCAAAGTCAGGCGCCTTTGTGCGGGGCACAACCTGCCCACCCGCACGGAGCGGCTCTGGCGTTTACCTCGCGGTACCTCACGGGCTCTCAAAGATATCGTGGAGAGAGCACAAGAGGAATCACTTTTGGGCAATTTTAAAAATTCGGAATAATTTTCAAGTATTTTACAGGTTTCTAAACATGCAAAATTAAATATGTTAAATATTTTAATGTTAATTCCCTACAATATTTATTTGAAACTTTTTTGTCTAAAATTACAAGGGAAATTCTCATGTTAAACGCATATGGCTCGCTTTTTAATTAACATAATATATATATATATATATATATATATATATATATATATATATATATATATATATATATATATATATATATATATATACACACAAACAGGATGTTTCCTTTAAAACAACCAGCGCTTTTTGGGAATAAGGGGATAATGTATCAATAGTAACAAACGGACTATTTAACCAGTGGTTCTCAAACGGTAGAACAAAATTATATTTTTTTAAATGGCACTATATAATTTTTTAGCCCTTTAAATAGAATATTATTTTCTGATTTCAACGATATAAATATAGCATAGGGTTGTATAACAATTATTTCGAGAAAAATGGTATTAAAAACTAGAAATAATGTAATAAAAAATGGGTTTACTACTAGCGTAACTAGTAACTGTGTATTGCATAGCTTATTGTAATATTATGACTTTATTTCTAATATCATTTTTCTCGAAATAATTGTTATACAACCCTATACCATATTTATATCGTTGAAATCACAAAAAAATCTCTATCTAATGGGCTAAAAAATTATATAGGATACCATTTAAAAAAATATAATTTTGTTCTGCCGTTTGAGAACCACTGGTCGAATTTTTGGTTTATTATTAATAAATTAAATAAATTCTTGATCATTTCTTGTATATAACATTTTTTTTCTAAAGTTACTAGTTCGCCCAAAAACACCCTATATATATATATATATATATATATATATATATATATATATATATATATATATATATATATATATATATATATATATATATATATATATCTGTACTATGAGAATTTTTGTATAACCTGGGCTCCCCTCCGAAATAAAAATCTATATACGCCACTGGTGCTGGCGTTGTGAATTTTAAGTATTCTGTGGTTTCTATATAGATAAAAAATTAAATTAGTGTAAAATAAAATGACAGATATCGATTATACAAAAGAAATATCGGATGAATTTGAGGCTGCACAACTCGAAATAGTTTCATAGAAATCAAAAAAAGAACAAGAAAAATTTTGCAAATGGCGGTGTTCAAAAAATGAATTTATTTTCTTGCCTGACATTTTTATCCATAAACTACAATTTTAATTTGTCTGAATGGCATCTTTATAGGCTCTCGGGCGATAAAAGTCAAATTGCGTCCGCTTTTGAAGGCAAATAAGCATGTTTAGATTCTATAATAAAATAATGTGCATTTAATATTACAATTGTATTATTAAATAAATTAAATATTTAAAATTGTAGGTACACTGGCTTGCAAAAAAATGGCATACAACTATTTTTTGCTGTATTGAGTCGATCTTGATTTTGAACTTGTCAATGTCACTAGTGTCAATTAAGATGTCAAAATTAACAGAAATTCAAATACATACATAATATATTTGTAATTTAACAGTAGGTAAATTAAATACAATTAAGAACTAACTGCATTATAGATCAAATACTGATGACAGTGACAACATTGTCAGTTTTTATATTATTTACAGAGCTAAAAAATTACAAAAACTCGGTTACTTAATTTTTAAGGTGTACGCGATTTTTTTTGCAAGCCAGTGTATATTGCATATATCCTTCAGAAATACCACCAATCCTGTCAATGAATTGAAAAAATCTCGAACATTTAGAAGAGTAGGAAAAAAAGCTCATAGAATGAAATTAAAATTATAAAAAAATAAATATGAAGAATAGATATAATTAGGAATTTTCTGTGTACAAGAAATGTTAATTTACTTATATAACATAAAATGTAAGTGACAAGAGGTATTGCGCTGATAACAACAGACTTTTTCCCATAGTTTATGTTTATTAAGTGACAGCCATAATTAATATTCATTTTTTCATATCAGGAAAACATAACATATCTTATTACAATTATCTATATATAAATATTACATTGCGTAAAAGATACAATCGTGATAGATGATATATTTATTTGTTTCAAATATGCAGATATGATTTCCAAGAAGTTTATTATAAGTCATGAATGACTATAAAAAACTTATCTGAATCAACAACTATTAGATGCACCCATAACATACAATTATAATCAGCTACGTTCAATTTTCAATTACGATCAAGATCGGCTCTTTCCTGAGTTGAGGTGTGTAGATAATTACAGTTATTTATTATCTTCAATATTGTTGTCTCACAATATAAAGATGCAAATGAGTTATTTTTATGCAAAAAATCTCTTTGCAACTTTACATTGTTGTGAGAGATTTGTGAATTGAAAGGAGTTTCTTTGATTGTTTGCAAATGTTTTTGTAATCAACAATAAATTTAAAAAAAGACGATTAATTAAAAATTTATTTCAGTAAGGACGAAGGCGATCTAGCGGAAAGAAATTATTTAAATTGAAAAATCCGGGTTATGCGTTTATTATATTATAAAAACTATTAACATTGAGTGATGTGGTTATCTGGTTATTTAATTAAAATCATAGCAATTATAGTAAACACACTTTTTGCCGAAAAGTATACAAACATGTAAATAGATAAACACAATTATGTCAAAGGTCTTTTCAGAAATAAAAATTTGGATATCTTCATTTAAACGAAGAAAGCAAAAATCAAGTTAATTATTTTTTTTTTTTTGCTTTCTTACTATAACTAATTCCTTTTTTATCAATTACAAATATATGACTTACTTCCGTATTAAGTGAAATAAAATTTATATAAATTATATTTTCATACCTCCGTCCAATTTGACTAGTATTACAGAACTCAAAATCTTCCAGAAATGCACTGTTGCTCACCTAGGCCAGCAAAAAGAGTTGGCATTACTGTTCTGAGTTCTGGTGATATGTCAATTTAAGATTACTTTCAACACAAGAATTAGCAAAATGTTTACAAATTTTAAAGCTAAATCTTTAATTATTGTAACTTAAATAACTAAATTTTGTCATAAAAATAATTATATGCTGTCATTGCTGTCATCTCGTATAGATTAATTATAAGTTCCAACTTTAGGACTAATTTGTTTCGTATGTTTTGTAAATACTTCACGCGATACAATTGAGTTTCCGCTATCTGTCATTGAAAATATGCTAAAGTATATAATATATATATATATATATATATATATATATATATATATATATATATATATATATATATATATATATATATAACTAATGTTTGTATGATATATTTTCAATATATATAAAATAATTACGCATTTTAAGCTCAAATGTAAGTAATTATATTTAAACTTGCAATGCAAAACCGTTAAAAATATATGTTCATCTTTTTAGGTTATGTAAAATAGAATAAAAGGCGATTTCGGGCGTCATACCCGTTCACTTCTTCGGATTACTTACGGTTAGTTACGGTATGATATGGTTAATGGTGGCGCCAAAAATCGTTGGTTCACTTGTTGACACCGTGCTTGGTGGTTATGTATATTCTGCGACATTTAAAACTGTCAAAACTAGTGTCTGACAATTAAAATGCATTAACGGAGAAAGATAGTTTTTTCCATATTAGTCCAAAAAAGAGTCAACGAAAATAATATCACCCTGCTTGACATAAGCCCACGACTCCGACTGTTTTGACTTTTGACATTTCAAAAAAAGACATAAAAAGAGATAGAAATAGTGAACAGAGAGCTGACCCGACTCGCAAACCCGTTCAGCTGTGAGCACTGATCCAAGCATACCGGGTATGTTGTTCCTAGCGCCCGAATGTGTGAACGTATCTGAACGCAACATACCGCAAGTGAACGGTTGTCGCTCGAAATCGCCTAAAGTGTTAAAAAATATACGAAGAATTTATGGAGGTGTCAGCACAAAAAATCTTGTGTATCACACGCCCAGAAACTGTTTTGCGAGATCTCGTATTTGCAGGCCTCGCTTTCAGCTCGGCCTGTCAAAATAAACTCGTTCTCGCAAATATTCAGTTTCTGGACTAGTGATACAAATAACTATTGCGATACGTGAATAAATAAATAAATATGCAGTAAGTCTCCTGATTGAATTTATAAGCGGGAAAAAATTGTTGTTGCCCAAAACTACTTATTTATTGCAATTCAACTAAACACAACAACAATAACTGCACCAAACACACAAAAGTCATTGTTGGAAAACTCGGGGTGAGTTTAGTGCGTTATAGGTTATGTTTAGCTGAATTGCAAACGAAAACAATAGTCAAAGACATGAAAAATAATTATAATAAAAAATAAGATTATATGTTATCATATAATAGGGGACTACAGCGCAATTGAATTAAGAGAAATTAGGAAAGTGTGTGCTTAATAATGAATATTAATAAAAAAATAAAACAATATAATTGAAATACTTCGGGTTTTTTGTTATAGCAGCTCGTCACTCATATGAATTCCATATATATTATTTTGATTGGCGACTCAAAGACGATATATAACGAATACCCAGTTAGGGGGAGGAGCCTACTACCAATGGAAGTAGAGAAATTCAAATAGCGGAGGCGTGGCTATCTCAAACAGTGTTTATTAAACTTAATAATTTAAATACACTTCCAATTATAAATTATGTGGACTTGTACAGTATAATAATATTCATTTATTTTTTATAAATATAATTTAGACATAGCATATATTTCAAGAACATTTAGGTCCACGAAGAAAACAGTTTGATATAAAAGCTTATATTCGTATTTTCAAATTTCGGAGGACTATAACTTGCTTATTAATCGGAATTTTTTCACCGACAGTATTAGTTTTACTTATACGTTCAGATTTAATTATATTAAAAAAAAAATTGTGGAATTCCCTATTGTACTTGGTGATGAATAATCTTAAATATTTCTTATTTATATTTGTATTATGTGAAATACAATGCAAGGAAATTAAATTAAACGGTATCTTCAAACTAAATTTTCGTCACTTTTTTGTGCGTTTAAAAATAAACAATGAAATAATGCAACCTTCATATAATAATGCCAGGAAAAGTTTTTTTGTTATTATTGTATTTTGAGTAATATATGAATAGGCTGTTTACAAAGAAAAAAATTGAATTAAATTCTTAAATGAATAGCTGTGGTCCACTGATTAACAAGCACGGTTTGTAGTTGCAAGTTCAAATAAGAGAACCTTGATTTTATTTTTATAACTACTTAAATGATTATCGAATATCTGGAAAATTTACATACCAATGATTCAAGAGTCAGAACTAAATAATCTTGACATTGAATAATAAAATATGTTAAAAAGTGAAATTTGTGAATTAGTAAGACGATGATTTACAATCTTTCACATGTTACTATATAACTATATTTTATAAGCAGTGTCGGACTGGGACAAATTTATGTGTGTGGCGATTCGGATTTTCGGGCTCCCTATTCTGGGCCATACAAAAATATTATTAATGAACCAAATAAATAAATATGTATATATATACAGGATGTTCCATTTAAGTGGTACACTATTGCTATCTCGAGAAGTAAAAGAGATACGAAGTCCGTTAAATTAGCAAACAACTTCTATTTTATAAGACTACTTTAATGAGCGAAACAAGAATTGTTTTAGACCAGTGGTTCTCAAAATACGGGGTGCTACTTTCTTATTTTAAATGGCAACCTATTTTTGTTTATTTGCTTATTCGATTCAGTATTTTTTCTGAATTCAACAATATCCATATGTAATACTCTATTATTACAAAATATTTGAGAAAAATGCAAAATTAATGTATCATTTTTATTTAAATATGACTATACAAAGAGCGCTATGGCAAAAACAAATAAATCAATAAAACAATTGTTAATATTATTAACGTATTTTATCTTGTTTAAATAATAATTATTCACAACTTAGAGAAAATTATAAAAGTTTTTGTAATTCTTTCTTCATTTGATTTATTTGTTTTTTCCGTAGCACTCTTTGTATAGTCATATTTGAATAAAAATGATACATTATTAATTTTACATTTTTTTCAAAAAAAATTGTAATAACAGAGTATTACATATGGATATCTTTGAATTCAGAAAAAAATACTGAACCGAAAAAGCTAATAAAAAAGGTAGGTTCTAATTTAAAATAAAAAAGTTGGGTCCCATATTTTGAAAACCACTGGTTAAGAAAATTTTTTGGTTTGTTCATTTTAATAGTCATATAATTTAGAAATTGTTTGATAATTTAACGAACTTCGTATCTCTTATACTTCTCGAGATAGCAATAGTGTAGCATTTAAATGGAACACCCTATATATATATATATATATATATATATATATATATATATATATATATATATATATATATGTCCGTTTTTCGAGGTGCACCATTGGGCTCTCGGAATACTATAAGAGATACGAACTCGGTTACATTGGGGCAAAGTTGACCTGTTAGTAGGCCATTTTAAAGATGTATTTGTTTTTCCCGGAAAGTTCATAGTTTACTAGATATATGCAAAAAATCATTTTACTGATTTTTACTTCTTGCGAAAGACTATATATACAATATATAAAAAAGTGTTATAATAAAAAACATTGCATTAATTAAAAGTTTTAATAACTGAAACATGCGTTTTAAATTGAGCAAAAATTTTTCTTCCCTTAGCATTTTTTCGTAAAATCAAAAATAAACATTTTTTTCCTTTTGTAAACTCAAGGCAGGAACATTATATTACAAAAAAAAAAATTGTTCAAATTTGTACCAAAAATTATGGGACATTCGTTATTGTATTAGAATACAAAATTCACTTGGTTTAGGCGGATTATTCTAATTCATTTAAAGACAGCCATTATTAATGTCGTTACCCTCGTTACCTTACTTGACAAAATAGATATGTAATTTTCACGTAAATTAAATAGGACGAAAAATATGCTCAAATTAGAAAATTAAATCCCATGGATACAGACAGTCTCAGGTGTCCAAATTTATTAGAATTCCTCTCCTGAGTTAACAAATTAAAATTCAAAACTTACTGTTCAATCTGGAAGCTTCATTGCTAATGGACACCATTTGTTCAAACAGCTCCTTAATATTCTGTCCTGTCTTCCTTCTCCATTCTGTCCAAACATATTGCAGCTCATCCCAATTCCTACTCTTCGCCATTATTGTAACCAAATCGGGTTGAAGTCTTAGTTCGCATCTAAATGGTTCATTCATAGCGCAGATGGACGCACCATTGTAGATCGCCAACATATCGTTGATGAGACGGTTATACTAAAAATATTTTTTTTCGTAATATAAGATGGGAAGAAAATTATAATTCCCTTACCCTATCTAGCTGATTTGGAGGTAATGCAGCAGGTCCTATCATTGATAATAAACGAATTTGGCGCCATGCTTGAATGTCTGGAACTTGTTCCCGACCGATTTTGATTAAAAGGTTCCAGACTTCGTGCTGGAAGTCCGAGTACAGTTGTTGAGCTTGCAGCTAGTAGAAAACATATATTATTATAAAATTGTCAACCTTTAAATGATAATTAAAAATTATTTTCATCTTTGACAGCTTTTTAAGCCCGTGAGGATATTTCTACTAAATAGGTACAGATGATAGTCATAACCAAAATTTGCAAATTAAAAACGGATTGGCATACTCAGTGATGGATAATATGTCATGATTAAAGAGCGTATTTTATGCAATTCCATATACAGTTTTTATTAGGCATATCAACAAAATCTTTTCATATGTCCACGTTTCATTAAAAATTAATGCCAAATATTAAATTAAAAAATGCATATTGTGCATATATTAATATTTTACTGCATATTTTTTAAATTTTTGCATACAAACATATTTGGTGCATATAAGCGCATATTTTAATACTTTTTAAAAATAATTTTTTTTTGCTTTTTCTATTTAAATGAAACACGTTTATGTTTTATTTTTTTATGTATATACGGCAATAATGTGACGTCAAAATCAAGAGGAAATTACAATTCTTGAAAATGGGCTTTCGAATTCGTAAGTGCATTTTGAACGAGTTTATTGTGAACATTACGTAGTCAAATTTAAATAACTGTCATCTGTTGTCAAGTGTAAATACAAAACTTTTTTATAATTAAAAAGTGTTTCTTAGACAGCTCATTTTATTAACTATGATTTACTTTATATATATATATATATATATATATATATATATATATATATATATATATATATATACATATATATATATATATATATATATATATATATATATATATATATATATATATATATATATACAGGCTGAGCCTGGGAAGGTCCCCCCTTTAACTTTTTTATTATAAGTAATAGAAAAAAATGGTTCATATAAAAGTTTTATTATTTTACATATACTACTTGATGGCAGATGTAGATATTTTTTATAAAGTCTGGTTTACAAGATACGACTATCAACTTTTATTTTTCAAATGGCAACCTATAATTATTTTAATAAAATAGAAACCGCCATTTTTTTCTCTTTTCAACGATGTATTATTTTTTATTAATATATTTGAAAACTTTCGAGAAAAATGAGATAATTTAGAAATATTAGAAATAATTGTTAAACAAATATTATAGGTGGCTATGTCAAAATAAACAAAACGTAACAGTGCTATACAACTTAGTAAACTAAAACAACAAATTTAGTAACAAAAACAACTTAAAACAAATGTTCAAAATCACGACCATGTTCTGTAATACAAAAATTCAAGCGTTGAACGTGATGTGTTCGAACATCTGCCAGCATGTTTTGCGAAATATTCTGAAAAGCATTTCGAATACGCTCTTTCATGTCTTCTACATCTGTAGGTATCTTCTGATAGACAAGATCCTTGACGTATCCCCAAAGAAAAAGAAAACCATAGGCGTAAGATCAAGAGATCTTGCTGGCCATGAAATAGGTCCATCTCGTCCTATCCATTGTTCCCTCCAATGATTATTTTAATAATTCCGAACATTACCGGCAAATTTATTTTTATTTTATTTAAGGTATTATTTCATATTATAATTAACCATGTGATATATTTTTTATACTTTTCTTGGGCCTATCTGAATAAAAAACTACATATAAAAATGGAAATAAGATAAAAATTATCAGAAATATGAGTACAATATTCAAAAGCAATTGACCAATTTTTTGCATATTTTTATTAAAATATGCATATTTACAGTTTGTTTTGCATATATGGTGCATTTTTGATGATTTTTTCATGCATATTGCATACATATTTTGATACTTTTTTACTACATATAATCCGCTCTTTAGTCATGATGATATATTTATTTATTTTGGACGACTAGTGAATACTTGGCTTAATAAGTCACCTATTTTATTTAAATAGTAGAAATGTGCTTTAGGATCCAGGAGAAATTTATTTAAACGAAAAAAGAATTATAAAAAATTCATGAACCTCGCTGGGATTTGAACCCAGAACCTTTCAATCGCTAGTCGGGCGCTCTACCAATTGAGCCTCGAATTGAGCCACGAGTTCCCGTTGAAGTCTATGAATGTTTCACAAGCTTTTTTACAAATCATAACGAGTACACTCCCACAATTTGAGAGATAAATACTCAACGCTATAAATGCGCAGTAAATATTATATTATTGAGAACTTTAAGCCGTCACACATACGTAGAATAAATATTATATTTGGGATCCAACCTAATTGTCGTAGAAATGGATTTTAGGATCCAGGAGAAATTTATCTAAACGAAGAAAGAATTGTGAAAAGAATTCACAAATTTTTCCTGGATCCTAAAGCCCATTTCTACGATTTAAGCAATTAGGTTGGTTCCCAAATATTTATTTTACCTATTTTACTTACTTTACGAGCCCAATCTCATAGTAATTCGGCCGGTTTACATTTTCAACAAATAAATTTCTACAAAATTCTAAATGATTTCTGCTACTTTAAATAGACTTAAAAGTGTGGGCCAAATGACTGGTGTAGTTCAAATTTAGCTTCTAGCGAGACTCTTTACTTTTGGCACAATGAAAAGCAACTTCGTAAAAATCCAGTGCGTACTATGAAATATTGTTGAGATATCTTTGTCTTTCAAAATAAACTACTTGATTAGTTTTTAGTTTTATTGTAACTTTGTTATATTTTTGAAAGTAGGTGACGAAGAAAAGTTGTTTATGTCAATGTGTTAAATGTATTGATATGTGTCATTTCATTTTTAAAAATAAATAAATAGTTTTTTCTCGTAATCTGAGATAGTATATTCTCTTTAAGCTCTCTGGTCCAGGATAGAATTCATCCTCGTAATAAGTATACCTTGTAAGACATATGTGAGACAATACTCACAGGAAAATGTGCAAGAATTATAGATACAATATCTAATGGATTTAAATATAGTATTACTAATAAAGGTGATATAATCCAATATTAAAAGGTGGAATACTTGAATAACGTATTCAGTTTTTGTAAATTTAAAGTATATATTTGAAACTAGTCAAAAGAAATTTGAAGAAATTTCTCACCATTTGCCTAGGTTTTATAATTTGTTTATTGAAAATGTTAACCGGCCGAACTAATATGAGTTTAGGTTCATATATTAAGGAAAATTACAAACAATTAAATGAAAAAGAGTGCAAAGAAATGCATACAATTATCCTTTTTTATACGTAAAACTGCAGGTCTTATAACTAACATGTGCATATAATATGAGTTACAACGAAAGTCAATAAACCTTTGCATAAATAAATGTTTTATTACCAACACTTAGTTTCATTGCAGTAACTTTAATGTAGTAATTACTGTATTGAAGCAAAAAACCGAAAATAAAACTTAATAGGCATAGATAAATTAAGTTTGTCTAAAATAATCCCCAAATGTTTTTATTTCTTTTTTATTACTTCCTTGTACATAGTAGGTACAGGAATTATTGTAATCGCGAAAAATTTCTATTTTCAGATTTCAACGGAAATATCCATTTTGACCATCCGTGAATCCATTTTGACTAATTTCGTTGTACTCGTAACGTCTGTAGGTACGTACATACGTTTCTCTTATAACTCAAAAACGGTAAACCGTAGAAAGTTAAAATTTTGTATTTAGGACTGCTATAACATCTAGTTGTGCACCTCCTTTTTTGGTCATTGCATAATTTCTAGAAGTGGTACTTTACTTGAAGCCTATAATAGATTTTAATGAAAAACTATTTTAAAATATAATCCAAAACTTTTCAAATTTGGTATATAAGACTTTTATGTCAATGGGAATAATATAGTAGATTTTGGTTAAAATAGGCTAACCGGAAGTGATATATTACTTAAAGAATGAAATAAATGCTTCAAATAAGAGTTTTGAGAATTAAATTCTGCTTCTAGCACATCAAGTATTATTAAATTAGCCCTATGTATAAGCGAGATATTTATATTTAAAATTTATACTTTTTGGTTTTTGTAATAAAGCTTGCTATGGATTAGGACAAAAAATAAAAATAATAATGTTAATGTCAAATTACGTCAAATACGTGCAATTTTATAATTGGGTCTGTACTTCATATTGGTCTTGCGTACAAGGAAGTCGTGTGTGGTGTCCACAGCAGATTTTTTTTAATTGAAAGAATGAAGTTTTAATTTTTTTTCTATCATTAGTACCTTTTTCCGATACTTTGACACGTCTTTTTTTGGCATTTTGAAAAATGCAGATTTGTCGATATTTTATCTGATGCCTGACGGTTGGTATTATACATATTACGGGTTTATTATTTTTCAGCCGGCTGATATTTTCAACAAATTACAAAATGGTGAAAAATTTCTACAAAATTATTTCGACTATTTTATATATATATATATATATATATATATATATATATATATATATATATATATATATATATATATATATATATATATATATATATATATATAGACTTAAAACTCACAAAAACTGTAGGTCAAATTCCGGGTGACAATAGTTTGATTAGCATTTAAAGGGTCACCTTCTAGTCCTGCATTTATCTTCTACTATGACTTTTTAATTTTGGTACAATATAAAAGACTTCCTAAAATCCAGTGCATACAAATCCTGCTTGCACGTCATATGGTACAAAACTCTAACAGAATAATGTGCAGAGTTTGTGGATACAATGCCTAATAGAATTAATAAAGCTGTTGTTATAAATAAAGCAATGTAATCCAATTTTAAATGGTGAAATACTTCAATAACATTCAGTTTTTGTAAGTTTGTAATTTTATTCTATAATTCGTGGAAAATGTAAACTGACAGAATAAGACTGGGCTCGTATTTTTAGTTTAGCACAGATTAAATCATGTAGACGAAGTTAATTGCACATAATAGAAAAGTACTTGGTTTAGCCTCAAATCTGGATTATTCAATCTAAATGTAATTGACAAGTTAAGGTCCAATTCGCTGAACCATATAGTTTAATGTTTACAATGTTACTTTGTTTGTATAGATTAATTAATTTTATATATACAATACAACAATACTCAGTAATGTGGCCTATAAAAATATGTTCCAGGAACATTAACCGCTCACAATTCACCGCAGAACATTCACCGCGGGAAAAGTTCACCGCACACAATAGATATGTTACAGTTACATCTAGCAACCATGTGTCGATCACACAGTTCGATCAAGACACCTATGAAAATGTTTTAATGTTGTTAAATACGAAATAAATAAAAGTGTTTTCCCGTTTTCGCTCTGATCCAAATTCATTTGTGTTTATTATTTTGCTTTACATGTTATACTAGTTTAACGTTCTTAGTTATATTTTTACACATGTAGAGTAGTTTATAATACAACGTATATCTCCTACTCTACAGATATAAGAAAATGTCTGAGTTGTGCTAAGAACTGTTTGTATTACAATAATAGTAACAAGTTAATCAATAAAACCATTGGTATTAAAACTAAAATAATGGTTTTCTTTGTAAAATTGGAAGTTTTTGTGGAAACAATTTGATAAAACTGGCGGTCCGCTGGAAGCCAATCATTCCACTTTACTCCGTGTTGGCTCCCATCAATGTTTTGCAAAGGGTTGGGAATCAACAATTAGTCAATTTGTTTTTGTGACTCATAGAATGGAAAATGTGATTCAAGTGAACTGGCGTATTGTAGGGGCAGGCTATTATGTTGAACAAAGATAGAAGCTTGGTAGTACACAGATACTAAAAGGAGAAAACCGAATAATGACCTATGTTTCTTGAAAAGTAGAGGGAGAAGTTGCGAATGCAGTCTTGAATCACAAAACTATATTTCAGAATTCCTATCTTCACCGGAAATAAATAGCTATTTTATTTATTGTTAAATAGTGCAACGTTCAAAGTATTTAAGATGTTACTTTTATTTTATTAATATTTGAAATAAATACTGTTATGAATAACATTTGTAAAATCACATCCAATATGCCAGCCAATCGAGAGTTCGTGAGGAAATTTTGCAAGGGATAAAAAGATTATTAGGTACGATATGGTAAGGCAACTAGAACTAGAAATATTCTGAGAAATAATTAATATTTGAAAATTCGCCATCACCGCTTTGAATATAATATACCAATAATGTTTTTAACAGCAACATAATTAACAAAAATAAATAGGTGTAGGTTCGGAAATGAAACGTAAATTGAAATAATGTCTACAATTGAGAATTTTTTAAGTTTATTAGTTTTATATCAATAATATTTTTACTATTGTGTCCGTTTCACGGAGAAATTCCCAATTTGCATTTTTTATACTACTTATAAACATAAACTATTAATGTACTTTTACAGTAAAGATATATTAAATTATTGCAAACAAATACAAAATAAAATTGAACGATATTTGGAAGATATTTATTTAATGACGATAAAGTATCTATGTATCTATTTTTGTACATTTTCTTTATTTCTGAAATGTAGTATTTTGATTTCAACATTTTTAAAATTAGAAAGGAATAAAAATTATTACTTGGGTACTCTTTGAATTTTGGTTTGTGTCTTGGATATAAGTATGGCAATTATCCAACAGTTGCGACTAGCAAATATAAAGGTTTCTTCTATATCGACTTGCTTCAAAATAAAGCACACTAGCGCTCGCCTCGAACTTGAAATAAACTACTCAAGGGTCACAGTTAACAACATCCGTAACTTTACAGGGGCGGCAAGAACGACATACACCGTGGTTTTAAGTGGGATGAAGGAGGGGCTGGAATTTAACGTTGGACAAAAGTACGTTTTGTTAAACTGTAATTCTAGTAAATATTTTATTACACAATGACAATTATTCCAGAAAAAAAAACGCACTTCCAAATAATGGAACATAACTTTTCCCGAGGTGAATTGTGTGCGGTGAATTTTCCACGGTGAATTGTGAGTGGTGAATTTACCAGATCACATAAAAATAAGAATATAACATTTGTTATTGCTATAGAAATGGACGTATGACTCCCATCACTGTTCTAGTGATAAACCATAGCATATTTTAGATTTTTTTTTCACCAAATTTGTGGATAAAGCAGGAACTAATAAATTGATAAATGGTAATAAATTCAAATTGTTCGGTCAATAATTACGTACTTACTATTTCCCAAAGTTTTATTTTTAGCTTTTTACGTTCTTCGAAAATGACATATCTATATATCATACAAATGCAACTGCGAAATAAAACAAGTTTTACGCTAATAATTACTTAACTGGCTTACTAATTTTTTATCTGTGACCCCTATAAATAAATGTCTGGTGTTACATATAATGTTTTCAAAACAGCATAAATTAAAAAATTGTACGCCATAACAATTCCCCGAAAAAATAAGTCACACATAATAGTTTGTTTTCCTGTTTACCGAAGTGGAACGCCCTACAATCGCTCTATTACGATAGTGATAAAACTGGGCCAGTCCGTTGTTATCAAGAAGATGTACTGCACCTCTTTGGTAATTACTATATGTTAACTGGTGTTACGCATACGGACAATCGGTTTAACTAATACCATTTAACACATTTGGTTTCTCAACAGTTGTGAAATTAAAATAATGGGCTGTTAAAAGTAACCAGATTTTAACAGGGTTTCTGTGGTTTTAAAATAATACATGAACTACTTCTTGAAGGTTAAGTTCTTTGTTGTTGTTAATATGACAGGAATATTAATTTTAGTTGGGTCATTTTTCTATATTTCGTGGAATATTTGTGCGCTTTAAAATATATGTAAATCCGCATCTTGAATTTTAAATAATTTTATGAACTAAACAAATTCTTAAATAGCAGTAATTCATTTTATGTGGAGGTCACAAATGCCGTCATTTCTTACACGTTCTTCACTGCATTTAGAAGTCATTTTGTCCCTTTTACCTCGCGCTATCCTTGGTAAGGGAGGTATAGGGATCGTCCTAAAAATCGCATATCCAGATTTTGGTAAATGAGCACGTTTTAAGGTCCCTAGAATACGTGTGTGTGTGTGCGTGTGTGTGCTTGTATGTATGTATGTACTCGTATTTATGTATGTGTGGATCCTCCACTCTAACTCAAATACTATCATTCAGAAAATTTTGAAACCTTATATTTCGAACTTTTTCTATTATGGAAAGAGCCCATTAGATTTTGGTGTAAACCGGATAACAGGAAATGGCACTTTACTTGGAGCTCAAAATATTTTTTCTTCGAAAAATACCTTTAAATGTTATTTTTCGAGATTAATGTTATTATAAAATTAAAAATTATTAAATTTTCTACAGTTTTGCATTAATACTTTTTCTACATATATTATGGATAAGGTTATAAAATTATTTATAGTATAAATCCCGGAGTCTACGCTTTAAACAAACACAACTCCTTGGTTACGCAGTTATTCAAATTTATATAACTGACAGTTAAATGTCACTGTCAAAGAACTAATCATTTCATATTAATAATAGTAACGTTTTAAAAAGAAAAAAGTAAATAGAACAATAGGAAAGAAATCAATACAGTTTCCAGCATAAGTAAATATGCAGGTATGTTTTTAGATTAATAAAAATTAATGATTCGCAAAAAAGTTTTAGCTAATTCTCATTTTTGGATTAGTGTATTCTTTTCTATCCCAGTATTTAAAATTTAATCTTCATTTTATTATCAAAAAAAAAAAATAGTTACTGTTCAAAATTTTACGAGTATTTATGAATATAAGCATAAGAATAACATTTCTGTTTCAATCGTAGTTATAAATTTAAATCTCTGCATCCCAACTGCGAGAAAATCAGCAACAGGTCATTATTTGTTACCGATTGGACCTTTGGCCGTTGTGGACGAGACAAGCCTACGTTACGAGATTCTTGATGTGTACTTCTAACATCTTGTGACAACACGCAACACCTCTTCCTCTTTACGCACATTGATGAGAGGAACGATACAAAATTACTAGGATTTTTCCAACTCTTCCTATGAGATAAACTGAAACTACAGTTTCAGGTCCGATGTGATTGTGTTAGCAACTTTCGTCTTTGTCCAAAACCGAGAACTTGGAAACTAATTTCAGTGTCGCCTTTTGATAATGAACATGTGGTATAAAATGCTGGTCAACCAGTAAAATTGCTGAAAGCTGCTATCACGGGGGCATCTTACTTAACTGGCAACAACATAATCAATGAGAAGATGCAAAAAAAGCAACAAGTGGTACAGTTACGTATACTCCGTCCGTATTGCATTTGTCTTAGAAGTCAACTTGTGTGCGGAAAACCAAAGTACCAGCAAAGCACTGCTGGCAAGACAAAATCAGAGAAGATATAAAATAGAAGAACCTATATCCTGAAAATGCATGCGATCGTTTGAAATGGCGCTTCAAAATCCACGCGGAACAACGTTCATAAGGTGACCAAATATATCGTCTAAAATTGATACATATATTTAAATAATGTATAATCAATATGAAGAATTCACCCGGCTATTTCAAGTAATAAAGAACGGGAAGAAAATGCTTTTATAATGGAATATTTTGTTTAAATTATGTATGTTGTACCTTACAATAAAAATAATGAAAATAAATTATTTCTTCCTTGTACATAGTAAAAGTAGTATTGTAATCGCGAAAAATTTCGGTTTTCAGATTTCAATGGAAATATCCGTTTTGACCATCCCTGAATCCATTTTGACTAATTTTGTGGTGATGTCTGTACGTACGTACGTATCTCGCATAACTCAAAAACGTTAAAACGTAGAAAGTTGAAATTATGTATTTAGGTCTATTATGACATCTAGTTGTGCACCTTCCTTTTTGGTCATTACATAATATCCAGAAATGATACTTTACTTAAAGTCTATAATAGATTTGAATGAAAAACTATTTTAAAGTACAATCCAAAACTTTTCAAATTTGGTATATAAGACTTTTATGTCCATGGGAATAACATAGTAGATTTTAATTAAAATAGGTTAACCGGAAGTGACATATTATCTGAAATTATTAACAGTTTTTCATGAATGAAATGGATTTATTTTGATTTTAGAAATAAATGCTTCAAATAATTGTTATAGAGAATTAAATTCTGCGTCTAGCGCAACTAATATCATTAAATTAGCCCTTTGTATAAGCGAGATATATAATTTATTATATACTTTGTGGTTTTTGTAATAAAGCTTGCTATGGATTAGGACAAAAAAGTACAATAAAAATAAAAAAAATTAATGTTAATGTCAAATTACTTCAAATACGTGCAATTTTATAATTGGGTCTATATTTCATGTTGGTCTTGCGTACAAGGAAGTCGTGTGGTGTCCACATCAGATTTTTTTTATTTGTTTATACTCAAATTATAAAAATTAAGTTATAACTGTATACTAAACAAATGAATGTTGACAGGTTCATATGACATTTATTTGACATATACTTGACATGTATTTGACATATGTCAAAATTAGTTTACCCAACAGCATCCAGGGGGCAATAGTTCCGTGCTGCCAACTTGATGCATTTATTTGCACTTCTCGTTTACGTTTTTGTTCCGTGTGTACAACTTTTACATCTTGACAGATTGTGTAGAACATATTTCAGAGTATAACTTCTTTCAGTTGTCTTTATCGTACAACAAACTATGGCACATTACTTACATAACACCCTGTACCTAGGATTTCTTTTGACGATTGCAGCCAATCTCACTTAGATAGAAGAAATATGGCGTTAAGACATTTTCCTGTTCATGTTTGTCTGATTGTTATTTTACATAACATAGAAATAGTACTGTGACGATACAAATATTTTATTGTAATTATCATACACGCGCATTCCACAATCTGCTACAAACCACAGAATCGTCACCGTCGTCAACTACTTAAACCAAGCATTTTTAATTAATGTTCTTACTTATCGTAATGACTTTAAACACCAAGTTATGTAACAGACACTAACACATTCAAAGTGAATATCAACCTAGACTTACACGTCACACCGACTATGTAGTTCTCTAACGAAAGTAGAAAAACAATACATAATTGCGAAACTAACAATTGACTCTTAAACCCGAGAAAAATACATGAAATTTTCTCATGGAGGATTATTCTATGTTGCATTCTTATCACTGGTGTAGAATCTGCATAAGGTACCGTTAGAAACAGCAAAAGTGATGATGTGTGTTTATTAATTATGGTCATCAATGAAGATGAGATTTTGTACAGTCATATGAATTGAGCAATTATGAAATTATATTGTTAAGAGTACTGTTTACTGTTTTTCTAACAAACATATTTTTTCTTGAAAACCGCACAGGATAGAATAATTAATTTATACATCAGACTTTGCGGAAAATTCTAGAAAATCACATCAAGAAAACAAATTTCCATACATGTATTTCCTGTAAATTTATGTAACAGAAACAGATGGTTACTTTTAGTTTAAAAGGTAAACTCGGTAGTGAATACTACTGTCAAAAAATATAGGTACAATAAAATTTTTGAAAGATTTCCGATCAAGTCATCTGTATCACGAACGAATTAACAAATTGGTGTGTTGTCTGTGTTCAGCTTGTTTTTATATTCTGCAGTATTTCTTGACAGAATTTTGGGCGAGCGCTGAGTATGTAACAATACATACATACATACATACATACATACATACATACATACATACATACATACATACATACATACATAAAATCACGCATTTCCCATTTAGTGGGTTAGCACAAAGCCGAAAGAATAACAATAACATCATCCAAAAAATAAACAGTCTCTCTTTCAACAACATTATTACTAACCTGACATCATAGGTACAACATATATTCCTCACTCTTAACATATTAAAGTGACCGATTTTCGGTAGCGAAATACCGCATCCGGACCACAATAATAGTTACGAAACAATCATCCTTCGCCACACATTCCTGTCTAAGCACAATGTAGTTCATTATACGTGGATTGCATGAAAGTGGGTTAACCCTCGAGTTACGCTAACCCAGGGTTACAAACAGAGAGTTTCCAGCCTATTTGAAAGATAATCTTGGGTCAAAAAATAACTCACCGATTTGCACGGATTAACCCACAAATAGCAAAATGCATATGGCTGACAGTTGTCATTTCACGCGCCATATTTAATACAAAAAATTAATTTTGTGTTTTGTGTTAAATATGACGCGTGAGAACAATTATCGCCCACATGCATTTTGCTATTTGTAGGTTAACCCGTGCAAATCGGTGATTTATTTTTTGACCTAAGGTTAGCTGTCAAATAGGCTGAAAACTCTCTGTTTGTGTATGTAACCCTGGGTTAGCGTAGCTCGAGGGTTAACCCATTTTTATGCAATCCAGCCTATGTTACTCTGACAAACATTTATACAGTGTGTTCAATAAAATTCCTAACTCGGAGTAGGCTATGAACATTGAAACGTATGTCTGATCATTATTCAATTCAAAAATCAAGATGTTAAAATTGATCTTGAAATGTAATTTTAAGGTGAAAAAAATCTGATGTGATCAGCAAACATTATCTTCCGTCAGTTCTATGTATTTTGTAAAAGATTGTATTTCTTGTACATTATTACCTTAAGGCAGTTGTATGTATTTTATACAAATTCCATACAGAAAGTTTTTAGCAAAAGATCCTATATTTCCAGTAAAATTATAACACAAACATACTGTCAACTGCACTTGACACTGACACCTTTTAATCAAAATTTTCGTAATAGCAGCTGTCTCCAGAGTTATAGCATAGCTGGCTAATATACGATATTTAATTTCTTTATAACTTTTTAACTCTATATCCCTTTAATATGAAGTATAAAATGCATTCAAATCGTATAGAGAATAAAATATTCTTCAATATTTATAACATTAAATGTGAAAAAAATTATATTTAACATCGTTTTTTCAAGAAAAATTGTTAAAATCTTAAAATGAGGGTACTTTCGGTTGACTAATTACAACCAAAATCAAATCAGCTCTTCACATGGATATAACAAAGAGGAATACGAAAGAATTATAATTTTTGGAATTCTACTATTAGAGTTATCGCATTAGAAAATTTTGTCACACACACACACACACACACACACACACACACACACACACACGCACACACACACGCACACACACACACACACAAACACACAAACACACACACACACACACACACATACATACATACACACACACACACACACACACACACACACACACACACACACACACACACACACACACACACACACACACACACACACACAAACACACGCACATACAGACATCATCGTAAAAATAGTAAAATCGTATTCCTTACCTAAAGCTGACGGAAGGTAAAAACAATAAAGAAGGATAAAGTATATTGACATTCGCCGTTTTTACCTTCCGTCACCTTTAGGTAAGGAAGGTATTGTCTTTGGTCAAAAAATTCGGTGGTGAGTTTTTGATGAATAAGCACGTTTTAGGGTCCCTAGAACACGATTTTACTATTTTTACGATGATGTCTGTATGTGTGTGTGTGTGTGTGTGTGTGTGTGTGTGTGTGTGTGTGTGTGTGTATGTGTGTCTGTGTGTGTGTGTGTAACAAAATTTTCGTCTACGATAACTTCCATACTACAATTCAAAAAAATATAATTCTTTCGTATTCCTCTTCGTTACATCCATGTGAAGAGCTGATTAGATTTTGGTTAGAATTGGTCAACCGGAAGTACCCTCATTTGAAGATTTTAACAGTTTTTCTTGAAAAAACGATGTTAAATATCATTTTTTCACATTTGATGTTATTATAAATATTAAAGAATATTTTATTCTCTATGAGATTTGAATGCATTTTATATTTCATATTAAATGGATATAGAGTTAAAAAATTATAAAGAAATTAAATATCATATATTAGCTAGCTATGTTATAACTCTGGAAACAGCTGATGTATTAGAAAAATTCTGATTGAAAGGTGTCAGTGTCAAGTGCAGTTGACAGTATGTATGTGTTATAATTTTAAAGGAAATATAGAATCTTTTGCTTTCTGTATGGAATTTGTATAAAATACATACAACTGCCTTAAGGTAATGTACAAGAAATATAATCTTTTGCAAAAAAATTTCTGTATGACATTTATACAAAATACATAGAACTGACGGAAGGTAATGTGCTGGCCACATCAGATTTTTTAATTTGTTTCCTTTTTACCTCCCGCTACCCTAAGGGAGCTATAGGAATCGTGCTAAAAATCGCATATCGAGATTTTGGTAAATGACCACGTTTTAAGGTCCCTACAATCCAATTTTAACATTTTCACGATGATGCTGTGTGTATGTGTGTATGTGTGTGTGGATCCTCCACTCTAACTCAAATACTATCATTCCGAAAATTTTGAACCCTTGTATTTCGAACATTTTCTGTACTGGAAAGAGCTTATTAAATTTTGGTGTAAATCGGATAACCGGAAATGGCACTTTACTAGAAGCTCAAAATAGTTTTTCTTCGAAAAATTCCTGTAAATGTTATTTTTTCGACAATAATGTTATTATAAAAATTAAAGATTATTAAATTTTCTACAGATTTGGATTAATACTTTCTCTATATATTTTATGGATAAATTTATAAAATTATCTATTTATTCTATTAACTTATATTGTGCAAGGTAGGTGTTACTGTATGACCTAGATTTTTTTCATATTTTTCCAAAAGTCTCAATAGATGATAAATGTGGACCTTTTATATTAGTGATAACGTAGAGAAAATATTTTTAAGATGAATTCATTTTTTAGTTCTAGTGCAATGAAAAAGAAAAACGTGTATTCTGTGTCATATTTTTATTTGATCTTCCGTACAGATAGCATGTTGTTGACAAACACCGACTTTTTAAAGTAACAATGTCAACAGTCAAGAACGACATATTATACATACATACGTATTGTTATGTTTGCCACGTGTGTCTATTTCAGATTGACAAGAGAAAATCGCCAATTACGAAAACAATCAAATTCTATTGTTTTTTCGAGCACCTAATTTGTTTTACTTGTTTACTTTCTTCCATAAATAATTACAGCAGCGAATCTGATTTATGGTCAAGGATACAGGATATTCTAATGTTAGTTTTTCAGATTTTTATGTAATTTAGATACATCAAATCATTGTTTGATCGTGAGTAAGCGCTTAATAATATGCATTATATAGAAAAAGTGCATAAAACAAAAATTATTCATATGAAATTCTAGGAAAACTGTAGAATAAAAAATGTGCTAATTTCACAATTAGTAACTAAATTATATTGTTGGATTCACCATACTCATCATTGTCTTGCTGGAAGAATTACTTTAAATTGCATACTATTCAACAGTTTTAATTACAATTATAGAATTATTTTAATATACACCTTTCTACTTATTATTTTCTTTGGGTAATAATTACAACATTATTTTTTTACAAAGATATACTTCATAAATTTTTCTGTACTATCTTTATTTACAACTACGCCGACGTTTCGATAGTATAACTATCTTCTTGTATAAATATTGATAAAATGGACATCTCACAAAATATAATCAAATGTATGGGAAATAAATATAAACTATTTAGTTTGACAATTCTATGAAATAGGATTATTTTTAATTTCCTCTAACAGTAATTCCGGCTCGAGGGTTGCTTACACCTGAGACGAACGAACTAAAATTTACAGTATTAAATTTTTAAATACGTCCCTGAATCTTGTTGCTAAGGTCATTTTAAATGTCTCCTGGTATTGAGTACAATTCTAATCTTCTGTAACTGAATACATAAGGGTCAGTTTCCTTTCAAATAAAATATAGGGAAATGTTTTCAAAAGAAACCACATCTATTAAATAATCTAAACGTCAATTTGATTGTGATTAGTTACCGACCTGGAGTTGAGGCAGTAAGTAAATAAAAACAACGAACTTACTTTAATAAAGACAAATATTTTTTTTAATATGGCTAAATAATTTTCAACTTTTATCTTTTAAAATTTTGTACGTATCGTGCAAGTATTGTAGTAAGTCAGTGCTCATTTAACAGTATCGGATATATTGGAGATCTCGATTTCGTCTCGATCCCCAAAATTATCCTCAACCGGTAAGAAACACTAATATTAGGTAATACTTAAATAACTATTTTGTACGATCGGTTTTTTAAGTGTGCACCGATAGGATTTCCAAGGTAGTAGGTTTTATTTACAAATTGCTGATTGGTAACTAATTGTGATTACTTACAGATCAGGAGGCGAGACGTAAGTAAATAAAAACAACGATCAAAGCTTAATTTGAAAACGACAACTAAAAATTTTTAATATCTCAAAATATATATTTTTTTTAATTTTATGCGTCGACCGTGCAAAGAACGTACTAACTAAGCAATGCGGTCAGTAAATGCTCTTTTACCGGTATTAGAGATAGAGGACTGCATTTCTACCCGGCCCGACCCGTTGTATTTAAGATTCGACCCCGACCCGAACCCGAAACTTTTTACCTCTCGCTAAGAGAGGTATTGAATTCATGCTAAAAATCGCTTATCCAGATTTTAGTGAATAAGCACGTTTTAAGGTCCCTAGAATCCGATTATAACATTTTTACGATAATGTCCATATATGTGCGTGGATGTGTGTATGGATGTGTGGATGTTGGATCCACGATTTCTCAAATACTATAAGACTTAAGACATTTTTAACTACGGATCCCTCAATCTAACAATAATGGGAAGAGTTGATTAAGTTTTGGTAACAATTGGACAACCGGAAGTAGTAGTTACAAGAAAAAAATCATCTAAATATTATTTATCGAAAATTTATGTAAATACTTATATTAAAAGAACGTTAAATTATTTATTCGATAATTATAAATTCATTATCATATCTTCTATAGATTTAGAGATAAAGAAATGCTTATAAAATAATTTGATATAAAAAATCTCAGATCAAACTACTTCAAGGCAAGAAATTCAAATGTTTGTAATTGACACATAAATGTTACTGACAAAAATATTTGTATACCACTGTCAAAAATATTTGTACATCATTATGAAGATTATGAAAATAAAAAAAGTCAACGACGCAAAAGAATATACGTAAAAAAAATATAAAAGGAATTTACGAAAAAATGACGAATAAAAGAAAAAGGAAAGTAGAAAAAGAAAATTTCAGGATATTGAATATAAAGAAAATATTATATTGTACATAGTTTATATTAAAATATCCCATAGATTTTGCAAATATATGTGAGAATTATTTTGTAGTGAGACATGAATATATGTATTTGTATTTAAAAATATTTTTCTTTTTATGCGTACAACCAGGTAAAATATCTGGCGAGTGGTTATGTGCAGGCCACATCAGATTTTTTTAAACTAATTACCCGTACCCGGCCCAAACCCGAATAAATTATAATTCAATCAAAATAAAGCCCGATTTGTAATAAATAATATGAAAATGATAAACAAGTGATATCACAATTATTATTATCAAATAATATAAATATAAACTTGTGTATATTTAATCCGCTAGTATAACGGACCGAATGAAATAATTGTACCCGAACCCGGCCCGAATAATAAATAAAATAAATAAATATATCATCACAGCATATTACCCAATGCTGGGTGTGCCAATCTGCTTTGTACGCAGATATTGGTAATGATGATGACATATTCGTACCGTGCGGGCGATTACCAGGCCTCAACTCACGGGTTAATTTTGTGCCATTTAAAATTCGAAAGATTTGGCGTCGGTCGGTATCGAACCCGGTTCCCCAGATTCGCGACCAGGTACTCAGGCACGCGGCTACGAGACCCCGAATACATTTTACATAATCCGGCCGGGCCTTTACTCGAGTGCCTAGTCGGGACTCGTGCAGATCTCTAATTGGAGATCCCAATCTCCAAAATTATCCTCAACCAGTGATAGATTTATTAAAACTTGATATTTAACTTTTATTGATAATCAGTTTATAAATACGGGATGGGTAAACCTGCCTTTGATAAACTGTTAAAATTAATAATTTAAGTTGTTAAAAATAATAGATCAATTCTGAACAAATCTGTCTTACAGATCTGTAAATCTATAAAATAAAAAAAACTGACATGCATCTATTTTTGTTGATTAATATAAAATTATACATAAGAGTGACAGCTTTCGTTACGATTTTGTACATTATTTACAGATTTACAGATCTGTAAAACTTGCAGAATTGTTCATTATAGACCCATAAACTGATCAAAATCACTAAGTAGGGTAAATTTATCGATTCATCCATTAATAGATTGATAAATTTATCCATCAGTTAATAGATCGATATTAGTTAGTGTAAAAGGCTATTAACTAATTTTTCATAAAAAAATACACTTATACCGTTGACGAAGATACCTCACGGGCTTCCAAAGCTGTCAAATTGTATACTAATTAATAACTGATACTTACCGCTTCTAATTGCGTCGCTTGATTAATATTAGTCTCATAATTCCACTGCGCTGCCACATTATTCGTGCATTGCTGCGATCCTTGTACATCCAACTGCCTCAACAAATTCCTTACATCACCTCTGAAAAAATTCTGATCCCTTCTCTGATCCACCCTTGGATCCTGCTGGTCCAGCCTCTGATCAATCTGATCCTGGTCCTGATACTGCGGCTGCAAGGGCGGCAAATTTAACTGCGGGTCATTCCTCACAGACCCCAAGAAAGTGGTAATCAACAACACCACTGGAAGTTTACGCGTTAGGATTTGATCGCACATAGTGTTAAGTGTTAAGTCAATGAAGCATAGTCTAAGACTCTAAGGTTAAAGGTAGTGTTAACACCAGTAGCTTCAGGCCACGACTGATAGACTTAGCATTGTTCATTGAAGATGACTTCTTCAGGTGCCCTTCAAACCACGTGGGAAAAGACCTGGTGGAGGGGCGGCTGGTGATGTCGATGTCACACGCGACTATTGTTTACCTGTAGAACTCATTATGCACGGTGCCTCTCAAAATGTGGGACGAAGAAGTAGAAAAGAGTTGTATTTAAAAAGTCATCTATGACAAACGAATTAATCTACTTCTTATATCTTGAGGCTAAATTGGTATATTTTAAATTAGATTAGAAAATTAAGCGTTTAAAATAAAATGGGGTAATTAATACAGGTGTTAGCCGTGGATAATATTTATTTATATAGTAAGGCACTGAAGGTGCATAATTAATTTTATTTCATATCGTCGTCAATAACATGAATTGACGTAACTCATTTCTGATAGTTTTTTAGGAGTCTGTTTTTTAAGTTTTTCACAAATTCTGAATGAGCGTAGATACTATAAAAACTTACATCGTTTGCTGAATGGTTTTAGAAAATTTAATTGTACGCAAATTTTATTAGAAATACTTTTTTCCGAAATAATCTGTAAACGATTGATAAATAAAACTCTGCTAGTCAATTGCTCGCTAATCACCGTTAATCAGTTGGTTATGCTACCAACCATTGTGTTTTGTAATATGTATTATTTACTAATAATAATACTTTAGAATAAAAATATGATATATTGATCACAAGTCAGACATTTTTTAATAACAATTATTTTTTTGTTATTCTACATTGGTTCAGTGAATAAATTATTTATAATTCAAATTTTAAGCAATTTCATGATTATTTTTTATTTAAATTTCGTGTCGACCAGTGAAACTACAGATCAACTAACTGACAAGTTTTAGCTTAAGACCAGTGTATCAGTGGCGGCTCGCCAGAGGAGGCCAAGTCTCCTCATAACTTATCAGGATAAAAACTTTCAATACATTTTCTTTCATGTTCATTCTTCTTTTTTTACCTTCCGCTACGCTTGGTAAGAGTGGTATAGGGATCGTGCTAAAAATCGCATATTGAGATTTTGGTAAATGACCACGTTTTAAGGTCCCTAGAATCAAATTTTAACATTTTCACGATGATGTCTGTGTGTATTTGTGGATCCTCCACTTTAACTCAAATACTATCATTGAGAAAATTTTGAAACCTTGTATTTCGAACTTTTTCTGTAATGGAAAGAGCCCACTAGATTTTGATATAAATCGGATAACCAAAAATGGCTCAAAATAGTTTATCTTCGAAAAATACCTTTAAATGTTATTTTTTTCGAGATTAATGTTATTAGGTTTGTTCGTTTCGTTACCTTGCATCTACGGTTTACTGCTGCGCCCATATACTTTGTATGGAGGCGGCAGTAAACCGTAGACGCAAAGTAGCGAAACGAACAGACCAATTATAAAAAATAAAGATTATTAAATTTTCTACAGATTTGCATTAATACTTTTTCTATATATTTTATGGATAAATTTATAAAATTATCTATAATTTAAATCCCAGAGCCTCCGCTTTAAACAAACAAAACGCAGTTATTCAAATGTATGTAACTGACAGAGAAATGTCACTATCAAAGAACTAATCATTTCAAAATAATATTAGTAACGTTTTAAAGAAAAAAGTAAATAGAACAAGAGATAAGGAATTCAATAGTTTCCAGCATAAGTAAGTACGTAGGTATGTATTTAGATTAATAAAAATTAACGATTCACAAAAATGTTTAAGCTAATCCTCACTTTTAGATTTAATTTAATCTTCATTTTATTATAGCTCCGGTGGCTCAATGGTTAGAGCAACGACTCATGTTCATGCTCCGAGTTCGAATCCCACTAAGGCATGGATGTGTGTGAATGTGAACCCACTCTGTAATTGGGATTTAATACTGCTGAGGGGTTTAAAAAAAGGTAGTTACTTGGATTAGATTAGACTCTAATATAAGAAATAAACTGCCAGGTAATGGCGGGAGGTATTGTATTGGGCCACACCAGATTTTTTTATTAATTTTGCATTAGTTACGTCTAAAATGATCTTTATGCATTATTTTTTTGTATTAATCATATTACGCCTATTTATTAGACCGTTGTGTATACAACGGAGGCTAAGCTCCTCTGCACCTTCAAAGTACACTCCACACTCGTGCTGCATACACGATACGTGAATCAAGCCATATTATACCAGCGTATAAGTTAGCACAGGAGGCTACCTTCCCTTTGTCTTCGTGAATGCTCGGCAAAAATCTTGACCGCTGCTGCTAATCACACACCATCTATCTAAATTAAAACTATAGGCAATAGGCAACTACGGCGGTGGCTACGGTGTGCGGCCTAGAGTTATAGGTACTGCATTGCAGGGTACATGTTCAGTAGGTTATTTTTATTTTTTAAGGGTATTTTTTTAACAATTTCAACATTTCCCTCATTCCCTGAGGTGAGCCTCCCTCAACAAACGCCACTGCAGTGTATGTTGTTTATTATTGCTGTCTTGTCAAGTTTATTTGTAACCTACGAATGAAAATGTGTTCTACTCGTAAAGAAACTTTTGCTGGGGGAGTTAAAATAGTGTATAATTGTTTCTTTTAGTGCCAAACTAACTTTCGTGATATGAATTTTTAATGTGTGATGGTTTTCAGTGGACTAAATAGTGAATTAACTGAAATTTTGTTCCAGTAAACGTTCCTGGTAGCAGTGGTAGCTGCTTTCCTGAGATGCTGAGATCTGCGATGCCTCTGTTGGCCAAATTGGACTGATAGTAGGCGAGGTTGGTCCAATATTTACCTCATTATATTTTATAGTTTTTCTATAGCTTATTAATATTAGTTAATCTGTCAATAATAACAGACTTAACACCGCGGAAGATAAGTTTAATGTAGTTAGTGGTAAAGAAATTTATGCCATAATTTGACACAGTTTATTAGCCTCGAATAATTTAACTATGTTTAAAAATGTTCATTAGATGTTATTAATTTAGTTCATCATGATACGTTCGTTTGTACATACATACATACATAAAATCACGCATTTCCCACTTAGTGGGTTAGCACAAACCCGGAAGAATAACAATAACATCATCCAAAAAAAATCAGTCTCTCTTTCAACAACATTCGTACTAACCTGACATCATAGGTACAACATATATTCCTCACTCTTAACATATATTAAAGTGACCGATTTTCGGTAGCGAAATACCGCAACCGGACCACAATAATAGTTACGAAACAATCATCCTCCGCCACACATTCCTTACTAAGCACACTTCTTTCGCCTCGGCCACATTCATAATCGCATTCATACACGCTCTTCTTCTCTTCCCACTCGGAAACTTTCTCTCTTTTAGTACCTTATCAATCACATCCATCCACTTACACACTGGACGGCCACGCAATCGTTTGTTCTTTCTCGATATGTCATGAAAACGGGGAAGCTGGTCCGTTCATCCAAATGGGTGACGTATCTCATTTTTCGCCTGTCAGGCTGACATTCAATGTTGCTAATTTCGGGCATTGAAGTTATCGTAAAGAACAGTCAAAATTATGTTTTATCTCAAACTTATTCGACGGAAATTATTTAGTTTGTACTTCTTTCACATATTTTCGTCATTTTTCGCATAAATTTACCATTGTACATCGTACATGCCGAAATTATCTTACATGTAAAATATTTATCATAGGGTTGGCAATACTGCAATAGGCTACTTCCGTGGTACTGAAAAATATAAATTTAATTTTTAAAATATTATGTGTTTTTTAATAAATTAAGAATGAAGATTTTCTTTGACGTCATTATTTGGAACTGGAGAAGGGGAAGCATATTTAAGAATGTAATCTGTAGATGGCAAGCGAGTGCGAGTTATAATTTGATTTTGAGATTAGTTCATTTTTCTGTCACTGTGTCTCTTCTTTATTATTCGCAATTTTGCGTTATTACGTATTTCGATTTGTTAAACAGGATTTTGAAGGATTTTAACTTATACTCGTACAAGATTACATTGACAAACTAAAATATTAACCTCCAAATTATTATTCAAACGTCACACAGGTGATCTGTCATGTTTAAATTACCTGCACATGTCGTTGCTATGGGCCGTACCGATGCTATAGCTGTACGGCCATTCATTGGTTCGGCGTAATTCAACGTCATACATGGCGGTAATTTAAATATTAAATCTTTATTCTTTTTTTTCTGGTCAATTAATGAAAATTTTGCCAAAAGAAAAAGTATAGGTAGGAAGTTTTTATCGTCTCTTCAAAAATATTAAATAAAAAAATAGCACGCAAGTAGCCCGTTGGATGAAATCGTCGTATAATGGATTACTTCATTGCCGATTTTTGAACTTTTAATAACGATTTTTATGCACTTTAGTGACGATTTCATATAAAATATATCTTCATCCACTTGTACCATACATAATAAAACTCCCTGTATATATATATATATATATATATATATATATATATATATATATATACAGGGTGTAAATGAAATAAGTGCATTAAATTTGACCAGTAGTATAACTCATCGAGAGCAACAATATTTCTTAATAACTTTTTCTCGAAATCGCATATTTTTTTAGCATTTTTACCACCCCGTAAATTGACGAGTCGTTCCAAATATTTTTGTGATAATTGAATGCAGCAGCAATAGCTATGAAAAATTTTGTTTTAGCAATTGACAGTCCTGTCAATTGTTGCAATTAAATTTTGACAGTAATAAACTTGTTTATAAGGTAAAATTCTGTCAAAATGCGAGTACACAGAAATTGTAACTACTTACCTATGGTTTATTTATTTATTTTTTACTCGTATCTGTACTACATGTTACTTGACATCACGGTTCTCATAAAGACAGTGTCATGGAGTTGCCAACGCATTTACACGGAGCGTTTCCAAATCATCACCAAATCATTCTGTTCTTAATATTCGCACATTTGTTAATCTTGTACATCTGTATCCATACCATGTGCAAAAAGTTCAATGTTTTCAGCACATAACAGACTTCAATTTTGGGAATGGCTCATAATGTTCATTCATGAGACTGAATTTACTTGGGAAGGTGTATTTATTATGCACAATACACATCTTGACAGACGAAAATGCTGTAAAAATTTTCATTAAAAAATGTTTGGGGAACAATAAATGGACGACTAATTATTGGTACTCATGTACCTCTTTTAAATGGACAAAAGTTTGTACTTACATTTTTTGAATAACGTATTTAAACTATTATGATTTATCGACGATAAATAATCATCTCATAACCTAATAACTATGCTTTTTCTCTTCCTCTAGTTACCCCGTCCCTCCTCGTCTTCCTCTATTCACACTATTCACAGGTAAAGATAAAAAGCCTGTTTCAATACACAACTTTATAATTTTGTTATCCAAAATTTAAATTTATTTATTTTAAAAATTGTATTATTACGTATTAATTAATAATAATGTTATTTCCCTTGATTCGTTTATTAATTACTGTGACTGTAAGTGTAACCGATAACCGACAATTTTTGAGCTGCTTGTATCCCACTTGAATGGCAGCTGCTCATTTGTTCTCCATGAGCGGGTAACGAAATATGCAGCAAATCTTTAAAGAATTTTAACTCAAAATCTAAAAGACTTAGAAAAAAAAGTTATTAAGAAATATTGTTGCTCTCATCGAGTTACATTACTGGTTAAAATTAATGCACTTATTTCATTTACACCCTGTATATATATATATATATATATATATATATATATATACAGGGTGTAAATGAAATAAGTGCATTAAATTTAACCAGTAATGTAACTCGATGAGAGGAACAATATTTCTTAATAACTTTTTTTTCTAAGTCTTTTAGATTTTGAGTTAAAATTCTTTAAAGATTTGCTGCATATTTCGTTACCCGCTCATGGAGAACAAATGACTGTTGCCGTGTTCAAGTGGGATACAATCAGCTCAAAAAATGTCGGTTATCGGTTACACTTACAGTCACAGTAATTAATAAACGAATCAAGGGAAATAACATTATTATTAATTAATACGTAAGAGTACAATTTTTAAAATAAATAAATTTAAATTTTGGATAACAAAATTATAAAGTTGTGTTTTGAACCAGGGTTTTAATTACCTTTGAATAGTGTGAATAGAGGAAGACAAGGAGAGACGAGGAGCAAAAGCATAGTTGTTAGGTTATGAGATGATTATTTATCGTCGAGAAATCTTAATAGTTTAAATACGTTATTCAAAAAATGTAAGTACAAACTTTTGTCCATTTAAAAGAGGTACATGAGTATCAATAATAAGTCGTCCATTTATTGTTCCCGCCCAAAACATTTTTTAATGAAAATTTTTACAGCATTTTCGTCTGTCAAGATGTGTATTGTGCATAATAAATACACCTTCCCAAGTAAATTCAGTCTCATGAATGAACATTATGAGCCATTCCCAAAATTGAAGTCTGTTATGTGCTGAAAACATTGAACTTTTTGCAAATGGTATGGATATAACTGTTGCTTTTTTAAAAATTGTCATGTGACACTCCGTATTGTGATGTGATAAAGATGTACAAGATTAACAAATGTGCGAATATTAAGAACAGAATGATTTGGTGATGATTTGGAAACGCTCCATGTAAATGCGTTGGCAACTCCATGACCATCCATGACACTGTCTTTATGAGAACCGTGATGTCAAGTAACATGTAGTACAGATACGAGTAAAAAATAAATAAATAAACCATAGGTAAGTAATTACAATGTCTGTGTACTCGCATTTTGACAGAATTTTACCTTATAAACAAGTTTATTACTAATGTCAAAATTTAATTGCAACAATTGACAGGACTGTCAATTGCTAAAACAAAATTTTTCATAGCTATTGCTGCTGCATTCAATTATTACAAAAATATTTGGAACGACGTCAATTTACGGGGTGGTAAAAATGCTAAAAAAATATGCGATTTCGAGAAAAAGTTATTAAGAAATATTGTTGCTCTCGATGAGTTATACTACTGGTCAAATTTAATGCACTTATTTCATTTACACCCTGTATATATATATATATATATATATATATATATATATATATATATATATATATATATATATATATATATAAACTATTATTCACGAAAGATGACCATTCAAGGTCATTTGTGAGCCGTCTGATATAATATTACTTGCAGATAACTTCATTGCATTTCATATGCATAGGCGTGCAACATGAAATATTTATGGACACATTTTAACTGAAAAAATAAGAGTAAATTATTTGAAAATTATGTTTCTTTCTAAATAATGTCTTTCTGGAAGATTTATGTTTTTCACTTATGTTTTTGCAAAATACAAAAACACAAAGTTAACTTATAAACCAAGGAATAATAATTTCATTTAAACGTCAACGCCACTGGGTAAATATTAACACAGAGGGCAGTGTAGTAGATAATTAGGTATCTGTAATTCTACGACATACGTCATTATTATTTATAGTGTGTTAGAAAGTAATGCCACTATTTACGTATATCTGTCACACCACATAAATTAAATAGGCATAGGTCAAATAATCTTTCTTTTTCTAATACAAAATGTTGCTAAGCTGCTGCTGTAAAATGATGTGTATTCTTTCTTCGAAAGAATGACCTTGAATAGTCATCTTTCGTGAATAATAGTGTATATATATATATATATATATATATATATATATATATATATATATATATATATATATATATATATATATATATATATACTTATTAGTTATGTAGGAAGTTAATGTTACTTTTTTTATTTCGCTGTAGTTACCTATTAATTTTAGAGAAAACTTGTACAGAATTATAAACTACATTCATAAAATTGAAATCAAATACATTTTTTTCATTTAACGAGAAAAACGTAATATTTGCAATTTACAGAGTGCCATGGTACTAAATGTTGTTATCTACTGTTTGTCAGGTTTATAGACGGTTGCACTAATGTACCTTAAATTTAAATAAACAATATTGCATAAAATTAAAATGTGAAATGAATTATTATGCTTTGCTGTCAGAATTTCGATTTACAGTTTTTTGTTAAGGGTCATTTAAAATTTAAGCCCTGATAGTGCAACTGGGCATTAATAATTAAATTATTCTATGGCACTATAAAATATGCTGTAAATTACAAATTTTATTTTGCTTTTTTTTCGATAATAAAAAAATGATTGTGTAGTTTTTAATTCTGAACGAGTTTTGTATTTACAACTTTCTTCTGAAATTAATAGTTAAATAACTAGAGTATAATAAAGAAATTAAGATGGTATTCCCTATATAACAGATTTCAAGTAAACTCTTTGTATAGAGGTATCTCAAAAGTAACGTCTGTTCTTTTGAGATTTAATTCAGGGGGCTAAAAGAAGTTATTGATAAAAACAAAAAAAAAACTTAAATTAAATTGGAAGTCGAAGATTTCCGATTATTACTGATGGCGAGCGACTCATCCCATCAAATATTACTGCTTTTACATGACGTTATTAGTACTATTTACTGACCTGTCAAATTAAAGTTTTTTTAAGTGTGTTTATTGTGAATATTGGTGATATTGACATTGGATGTGGTTCGATTCGACTTAAAAACGACTTCTAAATGCTGAAATTTCTTGGGGATTAGATTTTGGCTGTTTAAAATAAGGTTAGTAAATTTTTGTCCAAATATTCACATAATTTAATGAACAATATTGTATGCTTGTCATATTTAATGAGACATAATATATCTATAATGCAAATAAAATTTAAAAGGAGGGTAACAAAATGTAACAGTTTGAGAACTTCTCTTTCATCAAAGGATGAAATCACGAATATTCTCCGAGGGAGTATGGACATGGACAGTGGTCTTATGATTTTCATTGAATAAAATACACACGGTGTGCATTGTGTTGTATTTACCGATATATTATTCGTTTCATCTGAAGGTTACTTTCATTATATCTTTTAAATTACAATAAGTGTGTGTTTGAAAGAATTATGTGTGCTTTGTAACCTACATAGCGCATAATGGTTGGATTGTTAAAAAAATACAAATTAAAATATAAAGAGGTCTTTACCCTTAAACTACTTTTAAGTTTTAATACCTCTTGCGAAATTAAAACAAACATTTTCGATGTTATGGTAATTTTCGTATAAATATGCGAGACATAATAAGTTAAAATAATCATTTTTTATGAATGGTCAGGTTCAGTAATATAAATAAGGGGATCTAAGTACAGGCACAAATTCCAATATATTTCAAGCAGAAATATACGCAATAAATATCTGAGCTCAAATAAATTTTAACAAAGGTCTGAAAGGAGCAACAATTAAAATGTCAGACAGCCAGGCTGCTTTAAAGACACTACACACTAAGAAATTCCGTGTTAAATTTTACACTAAATGTGGTCTATATAGGTCCACCAGCTGTAGTTTAGAATTTACCACATCGACATTTGGTAATAAACAACACCGAGATATGTGTTAATAATTAACACTATATATTTCGTAGATACTACTACACC
This sequence comes from Harpalus rubripes, assembly GCA_963082715.1. NCBI lineage: Eukaryota > Metazoa > Arthropoda > Insecta > Coleoptera > Carabidae > Harpalus > Harpalus rubripes. Next base: position 16,081,551 of record OY720449.1, read on the forward strand.
GTGTAGTTTTTTAACACGTAAATGAGTTATTTTAACCAAATAACTGCGGTTATTAGTACACAGTGTAGTGTCATTTTTAACTTAGTTTAATAAAAAAATATACCTATTTGTGGTGTACATTTTCATCAAACTAGTGTTTATTTTCATAATTAAATGTGGTTATTAGTGCACTAAATAGAGGGTTTCTTTAATTAATTTTAGTGTATAAATATACCTATTTGTAATGTATATTTTCATCAATTTTGTGTTTATATACATACATTGATTATAGTGAACAAATAGTACTCACTTTTTATTTTTTCACACAAGATTTGTATTTTATTACCAAAATGTGTATATTTTTTATAAATATTTACTATTAGTATAAATGTTATACACGATGTCAAGTGAATAGTTAGGTATGATATATAAAAATATGTACTTCCATTTAAAAATTTATTGTACATAAAAACAACATATTTTATATAAACACTTGTACTTAATTAATTAATTATTACATTATATAAATGCAGACACTATTGTTAAGGTTCATTCACAAATCGAAATTACAGTTTTATGTTTAGTTTTAAATTTTAAGCAAATTAGTCTACTGTCTTGTCCACTATCTTCCACTTCCATTATTTAATTTTGTAAAACCAATGCTTAAGCACAGCGTCAGAGAGTATCTATACTTCCGACCACAATGAAAAATGTGAAAAGAATAAACAGTTGTATAGATTTACACTTACTATTGTCTAGAAATGCACCAAATAGTGTATTTCTTTTACAAAAATAGTGTAGGTACTTTTTACACCAACGTTTTAAATGTACACCAATATTTTAGATATACACATAAGAGTGTTCTTTTTACACCGATGTTTCAAATATGCACAAAGTCCTGTACTTTCTACACCGATTTTTCAAATATACACAAAGTAGTGCTTTTTACACACATGTTTTGAAATTACACCAGGCAGTGCAGTTTTTAGAAATACACTAGACAGTGTATTTTTAACAAATATCCTGTAGTAAATTGTACAAAAATTAGTGTAAAAATACAAGTAACACCAAATTAAGCAATTTTTACCCAGATGTGTGTTTAAAACAAGTCTTAATAAATATAATACACCTTTCAGTGATAATTTAATATGTCGTAGAAAATTTTACACAGATATAAAATTACCAACTTAATCTTTTTACACTAACTTTAATAATACAAATTTTAGTGTCGAATTCTACACGAAACAAGTTTACCACGTTATATTTTAAGTTTACACGGCTCAAATTTCTAAGTGTGTATAGTACGAAAAATTTACTCTATCGCTTTCAGCAATAAAACTATAATATCGTAATTATAACAAAGCGGCATATCGCTCACTGCTTGCATTATAACATGGATGCCAACGGGTCATTATTTGCACCGCTCTGTTGAAATGAAGACATGTATTGTAACACGAGGGGGGTGCGGGGTGCGGTGCAGAAGAAAATGATAATACTGCTGATTACTGCTTCTAATTACAGCTTATTTCAGCGATGACACACTAACTAAATGACTGCTGTTAAAAGACTTCGTGTAGAAGGATGAGAACACACACACACTAACACTTGACACTTGATGAACACTACGGACATGAACAAATACTAGGATTTTAAAAACTAAACTTTATTTACATTTAAACTAATAGAACTATAACGAACACATCTAATAAGTTACATTCTGTAACCCAGCGGGCGGGCGTCGCCCCAAAACTTAAACCCTACATGTTCAAAAACAAGTCACGTCTGCCCGACGCGACAAACTGATTTCGACTCCTACATGTTAACTCCACGATTATCTAATGTCGACTATCTTTAAAATAAAACGCTATCTTCAGGACAGGATTATCTTAGGGGTACGGGGTGCATAGGCTAGGGCATCCATAGTCACGCACGTATACTTAATAATTTCCAGACTTTAGATCAACAAATAAATGTCGTGACTATCATAATACGAAAAGAATTTCTAAACTGAATTTTGACATTTATAACTTAAACAGATAAACAGAGTTAAATATGATTATCGAAATTTAGAAGAGTTTATAAAAAGTTATTTATCTGTTATTGCGCTTACCCTCGCCTTGTCACAGTATTGTATGAAATCTTTAGGATACGCTACGAGTTCACACATTGTGTGTGAAAGTCTAACTGTGGCCGTAAGAAGAGTTAACCATCTAAATGAAAGGTATCTCACGGCAAATGATCAGGAAACTAACTACTGGGGCAGTAATTGGCTTCATGAGAACTCTAGGACTGCTTCCAGAAAACGAAGATAAGACCATATTTCTCTCATTTGCTGTGACACTGTGGTGCTGATAATATCTCTTTTAAAATTACGCATTCAGTATTGCAGAGAATAGGGTATAGTTTTGACTTCTCTGATTGCCTGGAATCTACTAAATGCATTAAATGGAACAGCATAGTACATGCCTGCGATGTCTTCAAAAACAGTTGGTGTCAATGGTATGATCATACACAGCCAAGGCCGAGAACAAATTTACAACATAAATTCAAACGATGAGAAGAAAATATATTTCTGGACTTCAGTCAACTTTTATTTATCAACCCGACCGGTTTCGACACCCCATGTGTCGTCCTCAGGGGATGATTTTTAGTAAAAGTTTATGAAAAATATTGCATATTATGAAAATGTTGAATGCAGTATAATTACAAAGCATGGAAAATTATTATTTGTATAAAAAATAACTTATAGTTAAATAAATTTAACAGTCGAAAAAATAAATAAATAAATAAAACAGAAATTGTACATTTATACAAATTGTACTGTCATAAAATACATGTATAAGAATATTTTTTCACATTTAATATTCTTATACATGTATTTTATGACAGTACAATTTGTATAAATGTACAATTTTTATGTTTTATTTATTTATTTATTTATTTTTTCGACTGTTAAATTTATTTAACTATAAATTATTTTTTATACAAATAATAATTTTCCATGCTTTGTAATTACACTGCATTCAACATTTTCATAGTATGCAATATTTTTCATAAACTTTTAAAAAAAATCATCCCCTGAGGAAGACACATGGGGTGTCGAAACCGGTCGGGTTGATAAATAAAAGTTGACTGAAGTCCAGAAATATATTTTCTGCTCATCATCCATTCCCAGTCAAGAAATTTTACCTAACTCCCATAAATTCAAACATTGAAATAATTTCTCAAAAATGAATTGATACGCCACTGGATGTACCTATAAGTAGAAATTGAACTTCGCGCAGCTGTCGTGACGTCAGCGTCACATTCATAAAGTTATTCCACTCTACAAGTCGCAGTGATAAAAGTCTTCAACTAATTAATAATAATAATAATAATAATAATAATAATAATAATAATAATAATAATAATAGTTATATAAATAACATTTGTATTTAACATGGTATTCCCTACCTAGATAACAGCTTTCTAACTCCCTGTATAGAGGTGTCTCAAAAGTAATGCCCGTTCTTTTGACATTTAGTTCAGGGTTAGTTAATAATAATAATATAAATAACATTTGTATTTGCAGAATAAAAATTTCCATATACGATAATTAATGGACAAAAAATACAAATTTAATTATTGTGTCTACGATTGAAATAATTTTGAAAATAAAGTTTTTATCGTTCGTAGAACGATGTATGAGTCATTTTGTATAACAATTAGTTTGTTTAAATTAATTTCATCTATGTCTATTGTTCATACATCATACAGGTGTGTTAGGGCGTGAAAATTTATTCATACTTATTCTTTCGTGACTGTCAATTTCTGATGTGGTATTATCTCAGATTCACAAGAAGTATTCAATCATTAAAACAGTAAACACTTTTTTTTCTTGATAATGAGTTATTAATGTCGTATTTCCGAATGAATATCATTTTTTAAATGTCAGGTTGATGAATAAGTTCGTAGCGTTTTTATTGAATTCAAAATTTATTTATTTTTACCTTCCGTCACCTTTAGGTAAGGAAGGTATTGTCTTTGGTCAAAAAATTCGATGATGAGTTTTTAATCAATAAGCACGTTTTAGGGTCCCTAGAATACGAATTTACTATTTTTACGATGATGTCTGTATGTGTGTGTGTGTGTGTGGATGTGTGTGTGTGTGTGTGTGTGTGTGTGTGTGTGTAACAAAATTTTCGTCTGCGATAACTCTAATTCTACAGTTACAAAAATTATAATTTTTCGTATACTTCTTCGTTACATCCATATGAAGAGCTGATTAGATTTTGGTTACAATTGGTCAACCGGAAGTACCATCATCTGAAGATTTTAACAGTTTTTCTTGAAAAAACTATGTTAAATATAATTTTTTCACATTTGATGTTATTATAAATATTAAAGAATATTTTATTCTCTATACGATTTGACTGCATTTTATGCTTAATATTAAATGGATATAGAGTTAAAAAATTATAAAGAAATTAAATTTCATAAAGTAGCCATAGCTATGGAAACAGCTACTATATTAAGAAAATTCTGATTGAAAGATGTCAGTGTCAAGTGAAATTGACATAGTGTGTTTGTCTTATAATTTTACTAAAAATATAGGATCTTTTGCTTTCTGTATGGAATTTGTATAAAATACATACAACTGCTTTAAGGTAATGTACAAGAAATAATAATATTTATAATAATAAATCTTTTATTTCTGCAGATACATTACACAGTATATAGAAAACGTCACAAAATAATAATTTTCTGTATGAAATTTGCATAAAATACATGCAACTGCCGGAAGGTAATGTACAAGAAATAGAATATTTAATTTAGCAAGGAACTTTCCGTATGAAATTTGTACAAAATACATACAACTGACGGAAGGTAATGTGCTGGCCACATCAGATTTTTTAATAAAGAAAATGCAAGCACCAATCTACGAGTGGAATATATTGTCCTCCATTATTTACGATTGCTTTCAAACGATCTAGCGCAGTTTTTCCATGTCTAAAGAAATCCGGCGGTTTCGAAGTGAATAAGACATCAAGCCAAAATAGCCCTCCTTGAAACGAGAATAGTAGGAGAGAAATCTATGATTTTTTTTCCGAGTTGTAGTTGTATGTAAGTTTGTAGCCCGAGCCGTATATGAGGGCTATAGTACGACGAAGAAAAAAATACACTTCTTTCACGTGGTGTATATACTATTTTTGAGAAAATGATCCAATTTTCCGCTTAAATAAAATGCGCTGTTTCTGTCAACTTTCTCTCCCGGTCGTGAAAAAAACTATTTTCGTGCTACATATGCTTTCCCAATGGCCATCTCTCGGTAATCGGCACAAATGATTCTAAAGACATCCGATCTATTAAACTCATATAAAAGAATATGCTGAAATGCACATTTTTTTTTCTGTACTTAACAATGTTTGCACATATTTTCAAATACCAAAATTATACAATTAAACAATAGTACAGTGTGTAAAAAAATCCTATCTAGAAGTTGGGTATGAACAAAGAAATGTATATCAATATAAAAGGATTTAATTAAATGTCAATTTGAAACTAGATATTATCAAAAATGTGATCTAAATAAATGAAAGCTTTTCTAATTATAGAAATAGAAATAAATTAGAAAACGGCGAATGGCAATATACGAGCCCAGTCGTATTGGACCAAAGAACCCTTGTGCAGAAAATCAATTTTCAGAACTAAAATTTATTATATACAAATCATTTATAGAAAAACAAACAAGTATAATAAACACGCTGTAGTTCTAGCAATTAATTAACAACATTTAATATGCAGGGTGTTTTTTTTTTTAGACACTATAAGTAGGTATCTCAGAAACGAATTTAAGTTGTGTTATACCTTGAAATTATACCAATAAAGAAATTATTTTTGTACGCCATTGGATAAACACTATAATATTGTGACATTTTTATTTGAAACATTTTGCTCGATAACTGATGGTTAGAAGTAATTTGTAGAAGAAAAAGATACCAATAATCAGTTTTTCGTCATTATCTAGTGAGCCATGCATTTTTTTGAAAAAATAATTTAATTGCTAAAACTACAGCGAATTTAATACACTTATCTGCCCCTCCGCAGACAACCTGTATATAATAAATTTTAATTCTGAAAAAAGAACCTTCGACACAAAACTCCTTGGTCCAATACATGTGTGACTGGGGCTCGTACTGTATTACAAATTACAATTCTAGATCAATTTTGACAACTTGGCTATTGAATTGAATAATGCGGCATACGTTACTTTGTTCATAGCCTATTTCGAGTTAGGTTTTTTAACACATTGTCAAGCCTATTTTGTACTGTTAAATTTTTTATCCAATAGATATATAAGGTGGTTAAAAATTAACCACTGAGTTAAAGAATAGGTCCGTGTATAACATTAAAACAACGTTGACAAGGGGCTGACAATTATATTACCGATTAATTTCACAATTGTAGTTTGGGAATGGCACCGCAAAATGTCGCTATAGTCGCTATCGGGTATGTTCGTATACTTTCGTTGAAATTCGGCTTCCTGGTGAAACAAAGCTGTTTGAATTTACCTTGGATACGCGAAACGGAAACGTTTAGAGATGTGCCGACTAGTCGGTAAAGCCGACTATCCGGCCACTATCGTAGTCGGCGACTATTCGGCGACTATTCGGCAAAGAGCACCGACTATCCGGCTTCTTCTTACTTTGATTGTTTATTAATATTTTTATTTTATAATCAATCAGTTTCTAAAATTACTTGCTTGTAAAGAAAACAAATCTTTGACATTTATCAAACAAAATTAGTATCTTAATTAACAAACAAAACAACATAATATTAATATCTTCTTATCTTCAATTAACATTTACCTATAATTATTTCTTCTTATTTAAATAAAAGAGTAGGATTTTTTTTATTAACAATCTAAGTAATATTAAAGCCAGATTGCATGTACAGGGTGTAAATCGAAAAGTGAAACAGGAGTTTAACATGGGAAATCAATTTTTCTTTGCGCAAACGTTACCTAATTATTTTATGCAAAATTACTTCAAATAAAAGTTATAGAGATTTAAATGCAGCATCTTAATCATGTGAAATGATTATTTTATCTCTTTATATAAACGTAAAAATTAATTACAAAGTTACAGTTTTTATGAGTTTTTTGTCTAAGCAGCCATGGATTTATGACAAAAAACAACGTATTTGTTTTTTTTGTCATATATCCATGGTTGCTTAGACAAAATGTTCATAAAAACTGTAATTTGGAATTGATTTTTACGTTTATATGAAGAGATAAAATAATCGTTTCACATGATTTAGATGCTGCATTTAAATCTCTATAACTTTTATTTAAAGTATTTTTGGATAAAATAATTAGGTAACGTTTCCGCAAACAAAAATTGATTTCCCATGTTAAACTCCTATGTTTCACTTTTCGATTTACACCCTGTACATGATGTACAGTAAAAAAATATATCAAAAAATTCTAAACATTAACTGCTAAAAAAAGACAGTAACGTACTTGTATGATTTATAACTGTACATAACCTAATCAAATGAAAGCGTCACGGAAATCCCCGAAACCCTGATCGGCCTGGCCGACTAGTCGGCCGATTAGTCGGCCGATTAGTCGGCCTCTTTACAACCGACTAATCGGCTAGTCGGCTAATCGGCCAAAGTCATAATCGGCACATCTCTATTTAAAATTCAAATAATTTTATGTCGTTTGTATATTTCAACGAGATATAATACAGGTTTGCAAGTTTTTATAGTCAAAATTTTTGGATAACATATACCAGGAAGACCGTAAGTATACTCATTAATAATAATTAACTCATACATCAATATTACTTGTGAAGATTATGTATTTTTATTATTGAAATTGAAATTACAGGAACCGAAATGTTTAAACTTCAAATAGTCCAGCTTACATTTTACCAAAGAAAAACATACAATTTATGTAATTTATGGATATTATTATGTACAAAATTTTGTTAATAAAATTTTGTAATAATTAACGTAATAACCGTGTATTTTTTTATTTTATTTCAAATATGCAGTAAACGTAAAATACAATTTCAATAAATAAATAATCACATTGGCTGCGATTTTAATTTTAGTTCTGGATTGGCAACGCTAAGACGGCGCCAAAAACTATACACTTTGTTTTTTACATGTACTGTACCATCTGTAAAGTGTATAGTCGGTGGTTGACATTATATATAACAAATTATTTTCCAAGGCACTCTTGCATTAGAAAGCAAAAAACGCTACGAATTTATGCATCAACCCAATTAGTTTATTTTATGTGATGCTGACGTTGTTACAGGAGAGTGAAGTTTGTAAAACGAGCCGTAGACGAGTGGTATTACCAACATTTGAATATATGGCTATCATTACTGTGTTAGGCACAAAAAATGGTACTAAATTAATTTGTTTTTAAATGCTTAAATTATTATGTGAATCTTATTGACATTTTATATTCTCAGGCAATTTAAATTATATTTGTGAGAAAGATCTAGAAACCTTAATACAATTTTTAATTTCTATGCTCTCTTTCTACAATAATACTCATAAAATGTCGCTTTGAAAACTATTTTCAAAATGAGTCAGTTATGAACTTAACATTTAAAAATACATTACTTTGATAAAACTATCTTTCCGGTTTTTTCTGCTACACAGACCTCCGGTGATAGTGTGACAACTTATTAGTTCATGTCGCACATATGCTGCAGTGTTTCTATGTCATTGGCATAAAAATAAAGCAGTTAGAACTTAGTCACCTAATTAAAGATGTGATATTGGGTCCTTGAATGCGGAATTATTAAAATGACGGTTTATAAAGATGCAAGTAAACGATCACGCATGCAAAACTAATTATGTTTATTCACATGCAATTGTAAAGCAGAGATATTATATAAGATTAGTCATAGAATGTTTTTACTCATAAGTTCTAAGTCACAGGATGTCTCAAATTTATTAGACATCCCGTCAAATGATTTATTGTTTATTATTCCTTAAATTGTTAATCAGCCTTTCCGCGGTAATAATTTCATTGTCATAAGTGGATTTTCCTATATTGTAAATGATGATAAATCAAATAAATTGTGAGTCTAGAATAACAAGTTGTAATTGAAATTTTTTGGTAAAATGAGATTTGTGTATGGCTAGGTTCTAACTGCCTTTTTGATATTAGTTTTTATATATAGCTGTCCTTTTTCGTGATAGTACAGAAACAAAGTTCTATCTGCCAAAAATTAAATCAAATGTATACAGTGATGAAGTTCTATCTGTAAAACTGTACGGATAGAAGTACTGTAAAAGAAGTATTTTCTGAGCAAAAAAGCTAATAAGTTATTTAGAAATTAGCACCGAGAAGCGGAATAGTTTGAAAAAAATGATGGCTGTAATAGGTACCTGAGCAAGGCCAAATATACCTACTACATTACTACAAACAATATTAAAATTAAATTAGATTTTTTTGCAATGGAGAAATTTATATTTTCTTAATTTGTTTTATTATTAATAATAATATAATAATTTTGTCGGCTTTTCAACTCATCAGAGTTATAGCATAGCTCTAAACTTTTTACCTCTCGCTAAGAGAGGTATTGAATTCATGCTAAAAATCGCATATTCAGATTTTATTCTTTATTCGATAAATATAAATTCATTATTATATTTTCTATAGATTTAGAGATAAAGAAATGCATATAAAATAATTTGATGTAATAAATCTCAGATCAAACTACTTCCAGGCAAGAAATTCAAATGTTTGTAATTGACACATAAATGTCACTGTCAAAAATATTTGTATGCCATTGTCAAAAATATTTGTACATCTAGGTATTTACGAAAATTCTACCAGTAGATACCGCATCTACCGATTGCGTTCGAAAACACGAGTAGTTAATAGTTACCCTGTTCGAAAATTGTACCATATCTACCAGATCCATCTACTGGATCCATGATTTGTGGATCGAGTAATTCAGCCGGTTAATGCGATAAATGGAGAATCTAACTTCAAAAAAGGTAGTGATACAAGCGAACCGCGCGCGTTAAAAATGAAAATGTGTTCAATGTGGAAATCGGAAGTAGGATTGTGCTGTTTGTTATCTATGTCAAATTTCAAATCTGTTTCGAACTTTCAAATTTTTTTTCATAGATTAGAAATCTACCCGGTTTACCACTTGCGTTCTTAAAATATCGATTCCGGTAGCTGTAACCTAGTAAACAGCTGTTTACCGATATATACCGGTAACAGTTCACCGGTAAAATTTTCGTAAATGCCTATTATGAAAATTAAAAAAAAAATCAACAACGCAAAAGAATGTACGTAAAGAAGAATATAAAAGGAATTTACGAAAAAAATGACGAATATAAAGAAAAAGGAAAGAAAAGTAGTAAAAGAAAATTTCAGGATATTGAATATAAAGAAAATGTATGTATTGTGTATAATTTATATTAAAATATCCCATAGATTTTGCAAATATATGTGAGAATTATTTTGTAGTGAGACATGAATATGTATTTGTATTTAAAAATATTTTTTGTTTTATGCGTACAACCAGGTAAAATATCTGGCGAGAGGTTATGTGCTGGCCACATCAGTTTTTTATTTTTATTTTATTACATTTTATTACACGTATTATATTAGTATTTGAAAACACAATTTATTTTATTATTATTATTATTATTATTATTATTATTATTATTATTATTGTTATTTGTTGAGCATGCATTTATTATTTTCATGTTTTATTTTTAAAAATAAATAAATAATAGATTTCTACGTGGTATTGATTCTTTTTAAATATGCGCAGAAACAACTTTGATCCCATGGAAGATGTGAAAAATTTGATATACCTGCGTAGTTCTAACAACCTATCTTTCTAATATTTCTTTCGGTAACTAAGCATTACCTGCATTGAATATACTGAAATTTAGCTAAATTGTTATAAATTTAAAATAAATTACCGTTATATATTTTTCATGTAAAATAAATAATTTTATTGAATATTTTAATAGTGTGATCAAATAAACTCTACGCCCATGTTCCTAATTAAAGGGACGCCATGTTCTTGTTGCGCTAATTGACACTTGCGCGCTGTGACAGAATCATGAGTTTCTCTACTGTATAAAGCCTCCTTTCCACCGAATGTTTTAATGCTTAATGCATAATAATTTGTGCATAAGGCTTAAGGCATTATAACAATTTACGAGGATACCATTTCCAACTACTTTGTTTAGTGACTAATTTGACAGAAATGTCACAGTTTTTCCCTTTTTATTCTTAACTCTAGCAGACTGCCATTGCAGTAGTAATTCTTCTTTGTCTTAATATGCCATTATACATAATTTTCTGTATCTATGTCAATATCGAAAAATTAAAAAATAATAATTATAAAATAGACTGACAGTTGACAATTCAGATTAGAAAATAAAGATAGACAGATGAGATTACGGTTAGTCATTAAGCCGTAAACCTTGGAGTTTGCAAACTTTTCTTCTTACGCATTGCTCTTAGTTCTTAGGCATTAAGCCTTATGCATAGCTGGAAATGGTAATAAACTTTGCCATATGATAAACATTTTTACGCATTGCTCTTAGTTATTAATTATAGCTCTTACGCATTAAGACAATCGGTGGAAATGAGGCTTAATACTTTTTAAACTATAGTTAGGTTTACGAAATATAACTATTCAAAGTCATTTATAAGCCGTCTGATATAATATTATTTGCAAATAACTTCAGTTCACTGCATTTAGTATGCATAGGCGTGTAACATGAAATATTTATGGATACATTTTAAGTGAAAAAAATAAAGTATTTTTTTTTTGAAAATTATGTTTCTTCTTAAATTATTTCTTCTCAAAATTATATGTTCTTCCTCCATGTTTTTGCAAAATACAAACACAGAGACTTGACATAAACCCTGGAATAATAATTTGATTTCAACGTTAACGTTACTGGAGAAACACTAGCACAGAGGGCAGTGTAGTAGATAATTAGATATCTGTAACTCTACGACATAAGTCACTATTATTTGTAGTGTTTCTGACGAGACAAGACGAGATTCGAGAATGTCTTGTCTCGTCTCGAAAGCTTTTTGAACTCACGAGACGAGACGATACCTACATGTCGAGATTCTCGATTCTCGACAAATATTCCGAGATTTCTAGACAATTTTTTGTATTTTTAGAAGTACAATTTTTTATATTTTCATTGGAACATTTTGTAAATTTGTATTAAAAAATTATATTTTTTAAATTATAATTCTAATGCAGGATCGGGATAAAATTTCTTAAATAAAACTATCTATATTTAGCGACAAAACGATCAGATAAAGCAGAGGACATTTTAAAATTTTGGAATAAGCATCAAGATATTTATCCTAATTTAACCAAAATGGCACGAGATTTTTTAAGTACACCAGCTACTACCGTACCATCGGAAAGATTATTTTCGCAATTTGTTACGAAAACATAGAAATCGGCTTAATGAAGATTCTGCAAAAAGCATTTTGTGTTTAAAATCATGGTTAACAGCAAACTTTTTAACTGGATAAATAATGTAACAATTTGCACCTCCAGACGTTAAATTTTAAACCTGATTTAAATAAATAAAAGCAGTTCGAATGTTTGACAGTAGTGTCCATTATTTTAAATGATATCTAACGTCGCTTTTCATTATTTTATTTAAGCAAAGCATAAACTTTGTCTTTTGGTGGTGCAAATTGCCTGACTGGTAGTATGAACACTACAGCGAGCAGTTGATTAGCATTCTTTTATCTCTCAACTCTCAATCGCTTATTGATTATTTTAAAGAAAAATACTACAAATAAAAGATGCATATAATTAAATTTTTCTACGACTGTTATTTGAAGTATTTTGCTCTAAACTAATTCATAAACGTTTGACAGAGATAAAACAATGCTAATCAACTGCTCGCTAATCACCCTTACTTAATCAATGTTTATACTAATAATTAACATTATTTTATTATTATAGTAGTGGTTAGATTAGGTCTAACTTTGTAACTTGTATAGGTATAAAATTGATATTGAAGAAAATAGTTGTCTCAATTTTTTTAATAACCCTGAATATTATTTATATGTTTTACGGTAAATATATAATAATAAATTACATATTGGATGCATTAAAAAAATCGAGAAATCTCAACGAGATTCTCGGCCGAGACGAGACTCCATTGTTCGAGACGAGAGTTAATTTTTTGTCTTCTAGACGGGACGAGACGAGACAATGTAGCTTCTCGGCTCGATCGTCTCGTCAGAACACTAATTATTTGTGGTGTGTTAGAAAGTAATGACACCATTTACATACATTTATCACACAACATAAATTACATAGAAATACGTCAAATAATTTTGCTTCTTCTAACATAAAATTTTGCTAAGACAGCTGATAAAATTATGCGTATTCTTTCTTCGAACAAGTGACCTTGAATAGTCATCTTTCGTGAATATAACTTTATTAATTAGCCTAAATTTGCCTAACGCAGGCAACAAGAAAAAAAATGAAATCCAAAGGGTTGAATTCTTAGATCTCATCAATCCAGTGTGATTTTTAGAAATGAGAAAAAAGGAAAGAGTGATTAATTGACGAAACATTTCCCAAGCAATTTGCGATTCAAATTCAAAAACAAACTATGCGAAAGTGCTCTACATGTCCAAGGAAAATGAAAGTCTGTAATGAATTTTCATTCTCAACTCTGATGAGAAAATATACATATGCATATCAAGTCATTTTTAAATAGAACGTTATTGTACATCTTTATTTATTTTCAATACATTTCACCTAACAATATAATAATTTATCTTCATTTTATTGCTTTGCCCATCCAATGGTCTCGGAATTTTTCGTGTTCTCCTTATCCAGCCATTCTTTGAGGGGCGCGAAATATTCCATAAGAGCACTAGCGTCCATTATCCTCTGTCCAGTTAAGGCTTCCATAGCGTCGTGCCATGGTCTGGATGAGCCCATTTGTAACATTTTCCTGCGCAATATAATTTTATATTAAATAAACTAAGTCAAGGACAGTACAAAAATAACATAAGATTTATATATTTGTAATTTCTTGTTTAGAATATTAATTAAAAAATTTATATTCTTGGTGCATAATAAGAATAACAAAATCGTATTTACAAACAGATTTTGTTTTGAGATAACAGTTAAACGGTCTTGGTGAAAAATATGAAATGAATATAAAATTTTTAAGGTTAACATGCATCGAGTTTTTAAATGTTTACCGGTAGGTTCTATTTACAAATTACTGATCGGTAAGTGATTGTGAATCAGAAGGTGCGGAAGTAAATAAAATAGTGTTTCACCAAAATCAAGATATACTCTTGATCTTGTCTTGAAATCAAGACAAGACCAAGACAAAAAGTATTTTTTATTTCCCAAGACAAGACAAGAAAGTATCAACAAGAATCAAGATTTCTTGTCAAGAAATCTTGGTTTCTTGACAATGAATATTACAAATCTGCATTTGTATGTTTTGTGTGTTTGGATCCTCTTAACGCTCAACTCAAATAGGTACTATTATTCAGAAAATATCGAAACCATGTATTTCTAGCTTATTCTAAAATGAAAAGAAGAAAGAAGCCATTAACCAAGGGCAGAATTCAGAATTTATATTCCTATCTAAACCAATACTATGTGATATGAAGTATAGTATTATTCACGAATCGCGTATCTATAGGCGTGCAATGCATCATATTTATGGATACATTTTAAATAAAAAAATAATTGTAATTTTTTTGAAAATTTTGTTTCTTTTTAATTAATGCTTTTCTCAAAGTTTTACTTCTTCAGCCTATGTTTTGGCATAAAACAAAAATATAGGCTTAACATAAACCATACAATAATAATTTGATTTAAATGTCATCGTCACTGTTAGAAAGTAATACAACCATTTACGTATATCTGTCACACAACATAAATTAAATAGACATACATCAAATAGTCTTTCTCTTTCTAATGCAAAATGTTGCTACGCTACTGCTATATAATGTATTGTGTCTTCGAACAAATGACCTTGAATACTCATCTTTTGTGAATAATAGTATGTAATAAAAATTAAATGATGAGAGGTATTGTGCTGTGCTGGCCGTATCATATTTTTATTAGATTTGAGAGGAAGAAATATTATTTTAGGATAAAACCGATTCCGAATCCGATTTATTTTTGTTTGTTTTAAATAAAAAGCATGGAATATCGAAATAACACAAAGAATAAATAACCAATAAGCAACAACTAGTAATCGATAAAAAAGGGGATACCTCTAAAATATCAAGAAACAAGAAATATCAAGAATTCTTGAAACCAGACAAGAATTATGTCGCCAAGAAATGAGCAAGACAAGAAATTTTTATTTTCTTGTCTTGAAAATCAAGCCAAGACAAGAAATGATCATCAAGACAAGATTTCTTGTCTTGAAGAAACACTAAAATAAAAATGATCATCATAGCTTACTTTAAAAATGACAACTAAAATTTTTAAATATTTTTAAATATCTTTTTGTGCGTCGATCGAGCAATCGGATGTCGACTTCGTCTCGATCTCCAAAATCATCCTCAACCGGTAGGAAAGAAACACTTATTGCCATTTATTACTCAAATAACCATTGACTCATACGCATTGAACTCAATATTATACGACTGGAATGCGTCATGATGCGAGATACCTATAGTAACAAAACAGGCCAAGAGCGATAGCAATACAGGGGTTTTCTCTCCTTTCCGCACTGACACATCAGCCCTAAATTTTGTATAAAAACTTCAAAAGATAAAATAAAACAAAATTATATAAACCCCACAAAGTCAATGTCAAAAGAGTTATTGCATAAATAGTTGTATACCCGAATGGGGTCCATTCTTGAATATTTCTTTCTTCAGGTAATCAAATTTTTACTTCAAATTATAATATTCATTTCAAAATCTAAGCATTTATTTATAAGAAATTTTTTTGTAGGTTTTTGAAATAAATAATTTTTCCAACCGTTTTGACTCCAATATAAGAGAAATTAGAATATTTCCTTAATGTCGTCAATAAGAATAAAAGAACAGTATTGAAAGTGCACCTAGGACATTAACTATTTCACATATGTGAATGAAAATAATTTTGTAACTCAGCATGTATAAGACAAAGACGAAAAAACCCCACGTCATGCTTTCTCTCTTCGCACAATGTGAAGCTGACGGCGCATTCCAGTAGTATAATTGGGTTCAGTGTTCATACGTCTTAGAGTTGCAAAGTGTTTAGTATGTAATTTGAACAAAATGGATAAGAATATAAAATAATATCTGATGTGGGCAGCACATTACCTTCCATCTGTTCTGCATAGATACATATTTTGTATAAATTTCATGCAGAAAGTTTCTTGTAAAAGATTATATTATACTTCCAAGTAATATTATTTCGCAAACATATTTATTGTACACATAAAAAATAAATTATTTCTAACGCAATACGTAATATAAATTATTTTTTTTGCATAATACCATACTGTTAAATGTTCTTTAACAGTACTCTATGTTCAAGCAATATATGCGTCATAACAGCCATGGCCGTTATTTTTACCTCCCGCTACCCTTGGTAAGGGAGGTATAGGGATCGTCCTAAAAATCGCAATTCGAGATTTTGGTAAATGGCCACGTTTTAAGGTCCCTAGAATCCAATTTTAACATTTTCACGATGATGTCTGTGTGTATGTGTGTGTGCGGATCCTCCACTCTAACTCTAACTCAATAACCCCTGTATTTCGAACTTTTTCTGTACTGGAAAGAGCCCATTAGATATTGGTGTAAATCGGATAACCGGAAATAACGCTTTACTAATAATAATTCAATAATGTTATTATAAAAATTAAAGATTATTAAATTTTCTACAAATTTGCATTAATACTTTTTCTATATATTTTATGGGTAAATTTATAAAATTATCTATAATTTAAATACCAGATTCTACGCTTTACACAAACAAAACTCCTTGGTTGCGCAGTTATTCAAATGTATGTAACTGACAGATAAATGTCACTGTTAAAAAACTATTCATTTCAAATTAATAATAGTAACGTTTTAAAAAGAAAAAAGTAAATAGAACAATAGAAAAGGAAATTAATACAGCATATGTAAATATGTAGGTATGTATTTAGGCTAATAAAAATTAACGATTCGCAAAAAAAAGTTCAAGCTAATTCTCATTTTTGGATTAGTGAATTCTATTTTATCCCGGTATTTAAAATTTAATCTTCATTTTATTATCAAAAAGGTACTAAATTTTAAGAAATAAAGTGCCAAAATTAGAGTAAATTCGCTAATCCAAAAATTAGCTTAATCTTTTTTGTCACTCGGGCGGTACATGGCGGGAGGTATTGTGTTGGCCACACCAGATTTTTTTTTATAACAGTATGATATTATTAAAAATCAAGTGTTTCTAAAAAATCATAGCAACATGAAATGTGTCATGAAGAGCTGTCACCTGTCAATATGTCATAAAATAGAATTTTTAGAAGATATTTTATGTTATGAAAAATACTGACCGCCACACGGCCGATACGCAAATAACAGACTTGGCTGATTATACAAACTTCCCTTATTTACTTTATATCAACCTAATGATGTTAATAACTATTTTGCACGATCGGGTTTTTTTTAAATGTTTACCGATAGGGTTTCGAAAGCTGTAGATTTTATTTAGAGATTACTAACCGGTAAGAGATATGGATCACTTACCTATCAGGAGGCGGACGCGGTAATTAAAAAAAACAACGAAAAAAGCTTACTTTATTTTTTTTTTAAATGTCAAAATAATATTCAAATCTTATTTTTTAATTTTATGCGTCAATCGTGCAAAAAAAAACGTAATAAGCGTTGCGGTCAGTAGGTGCTCTTCTACCGGTATCGGATGTATTGGATATCTCGACTTCGTCTCGATCCCCAAAATGTAGAAAGCACTTACTGACCTTAATACTTAAATAACTATTTTTAATGTAATCGTTATTCATAAATTTCATAATATCAATTGTTCATAAATTGTAGATATAGAACGTCCTTAGTTCGTAGGCAGTGTAATTAATAATTATATCTTTCTAAATAAGTTTCTATTTAATCTGTTATCGTTTTAACCGTCTGGCATATCTATTTATTTAATAAATATTCAAGGTGAAACAATGTTTAAATTTGGATATTAATGCAATTTTGTAATGAACTATTTGTTTCATAAACAGTTAATGTTTTTTTTAAATATGTGTTATCGTTTTAACCGCCTCTCATATCAATTTAGTGAACACTAAATGCAACATTGTTTAAATTTTTATATTTATGAAACTTCGTAACGTACCTACTATTCATTATAATAAAATAAATATGTACTTACGCTAAAGCATTGCCTGCTTCTGCACTTTGGTAGATATCACATTTATGAAGAGGTTTTTCGGGATTGTTGGCTTCGTATTGACCAGCTTTCTCACATAAAGCTTTATGGAATTGGAACTGAATGACGTGGCTGACGAAGTATCTACATAGAAAATACATTATTAGTTTAAAAAGATTACAGCATTTTGCTCTTAACAAATGGCATATGTGCACTATTTTTGTGAAAGAAATGTTGGATTAATATTTTAAATTTAGTTCCGTACAATAATAATAAATACGCAGGGGTAGGATGGATTGTCGCAACCTATTTGGGGACTTGAGATCCCACGTACCCGAGCAAACGAGACGGTAGATTCCCTCAACTATCCCCTCTAACTATAGGGTGTAGGTTTAGTTTTATGTTGCCCCAAATTGTGTGGTGGCTTCCCCTGGGAAGTGATGAATATTTGTACCCAACCTGTATAAGCATTTGCCTTTAGCAGCACCTGGTTTGGTAAAACTACGTTCTTATCTTAGTAACAGAATCTGCTGTCTTTTATAATGGTTACTCATTTATTAATTTTACTGCAACATCTGGTATCCCGCAGGGATCGAATCTAGGTCCATTTTTATTTATTATATTTATCGATGAGCTTATCAAACAATTTTTCTGTCCTGTGTTAGCATATGCAGATGATTTCAAAATTTTTGATAATGTTGCAAACTTAAACGATGCTGAAAACTTACAAACTAATATCAATATTAAATAAAATTTCACTTAATATAAATAAATGTTGTATTGTTTCGTACACAAATCACATTAATGGCATATGTTATTCTTACTATATATAAATAATATAAATAAATGTATTGTTTCGTACACAAATCACATTAATGGCATATGTTATTCTTACTGTATAGATACCGATACTCTAGCTCGCAAATCATCTGTAAAAGACTTAGGTGTTACTTTTTCCTCCGATTTGAAATTTACTGAACATGTTAACAATGTTTTTCAATCAACTAGTAAAACTCTTGGGTTCTTAATACGAATTTCCAAATCATTTGCCGACATCACAGTCTTAAAAACCTTATACTTTACATATGTGATCAGTAAACTCGAATACGCTATTTTGGTCTGGTTTCCTTTTTATACCTTTCAGGTTCTGGCTCTTGATCGTGTGCACAGAAGATTCTTAAAGTACTTGTCTTTTAAAAAAGATCATGCTTACCCAGATCGTGGAACAGATCAAAATATACTCCTTGTTCGACATAATATGCAAGCTTTAAGTTACAGAAGGGAATTATCCAGTGCAAGGTTCCTGTGGATGCTGTTACACGATAAAGTGGATGCCCCCTTTGTACTATCTCGCATTCCCATCCACATCCCGCAGTATATATCAAGGTACACTCGAACTTTTTACCTCACGTCTTACATCACTGACGTCCTACGCCGTTCTCCAGTCCACATCATGTGCCATTTTGCTGATATTTACCTTCCCGATATTTTTCTTTAAATTACTATTAATTTCACTTTCTTTTTTTTCTTGGACTAAATTAAATTATTATACCTTTTACGTATATCTTATTTTCTTATATTCTATTGTATTCTTATGAATGTAATTTTTACCCTGTAACAGGACTCTGTTGGGTAATAAAGATTATTATTATTATTTATTTATTTATTTATTCATAGTACCACCAGGTTCTGGTGGTAGGCTACTGCAAATTATAGTCGCCATTATTTTCTGCTACTATCGCTTTAATTCTTGGTGCAAGCCCGAACCAGGTCTGTATAATATTAGCTGAGTTAGGTATATAGTCTACAGGGATACAATACCTTAGTCAACCAGATTACGTGAGCGACTGCCCCGATCATCTGGGTTCACACTATGTACAGGTGTCCAAAAAGGGTATTGGGTATTTGATAGTTGAATAAAGCAAAAAAATATAAATAATCAAAATGGTTGTTTAATTTTTTAATAAAGTAACTCAATTGGAAAATGATTTATCATAGTTTGATAATGTTGTCTAGATATTACGTTGCTGGCATTCCTCTAACTCGAACGAAGATAAAAGAGCGCGTCAACGCGTGAAATAAGGGCCAATAATGCACCTACCGAACATTACAGCTCAAACAATGACCTTTAGACTGTGGACAGCTCGCTGGTGGGTTTTTAAATATTCTCCTGTGACCAGTAGCTGGCAGAGGCATCAGGCAATATCTCATTAGAGTTGCGATCATTGTGCCGCCAACGTGTAATTGCCATACATCGTTCGAGATTAGAGGAATTCCAGAGTAACAATTAACATGTAGACAACATTACCTTTGCTAATTAATTTGCCAATTTAGTGACTTTATTAAAAAAAACAGCGATTTTGATTATTTATTTTTTTAAATTTTATTCAACTACTAAATACCCGATACCCTTTTCAGACATCCAGTATATCTTTCCAGTATTAAGTCTTGAAAGACAGTGGATCATGTAAAAACATACCGTTGATATCTGTCTCAATAATTAGATACGTAACAAAATCAATTTGGATATACCAATGATCAGCACTGGGCAATATTTGTAAGAAAAGTACTTTATTAGGCTTGCAAATACTTTCAGTACTTCAAGTACTGTACTTGAAGTACATTTTAATTCTAGTACTTTTTACTGGACAAAGTAAGTCTATTCATAATTACATGTTACTTAATACATAGGAAAATACTTGAAGTACAATGAAAAGTACTTGAAGTATTTTAAACAAGAAAAGAAATTCTACTCCCATGCCCAACCTTCTAACATACAATAATGAAATTCTTGAGGGTCCACAATCTATTGTGGATGCATTTGCTCCCTACTTTTCTTCGTCATGCAACAAAAATAATTACAACAATATTAATTCTTCAATAGTTAATTTATCCTGGTCTATTTATAACATCTGTTAGCGAAGATGATGTGCTTAATGCTATTAAAAAATTAAAACCAAAAATGACTAAGGGACCGGATGCAATACCTTCTATTATTATAAAAGATTGCGCTTCTGTTTTGTATTTTCATAAACGATAATTTTCAATCTAATATTACGTCATTGTACTTTCCCTGAAATTTGGAAACTCTCAAGATTAAATTCAAAAAGGGCGATAGAAATAATATTGTTAATTATAGACCAGTAGCAATTATTTCTAATTTTACTAAAGTATTTGAAATACTACTGCATGATAAAATGTACAACCACTATTCAAAATTTTTACCGCCTAATCAACATGGATTTATTAGAGAGAGATCTACTGCGACAAATCTCATATGCAAAACCCAGTTCATAAGTAAAGCAATTGATGAACTTGGCCAAGTGGACGTTATTTATACCGATTTTTCTAATGTGTTCGAAAAACTCGATCATGCATCTTATTGGTGAAATTGCAATCCATGGGCTTTTCCTATAATTTAATCGAACTAATAACATTTTACTTGCAAAACAGACACCTATATGTGAGTACACACGGTTTCAAATCTGAGAATTTCGTTCAAAGATCTGGGGTGCCACAGGGCTCTGTTCTTGGGCCTTTATTATTTAATATTTTTATTAATGACATTACGACTGATATTAATGTAGAATACCTAATGTACGCTGATGATTTAAAATTATTTTGTAGAATATCAAAAATCGAAGACTGTATGAACCTCCAAACAAATATCAATATCATTAGAAATTGGTGTAATATTAATAACTTATTACATCTTAATATCAGCAAATGCAATGTTATGTCATACACTACGAAACATCAAAAAATCTCTTTTAATTACACCTTAGACGGTGATTCAATCTGTAGGTCAAATCATATATCTGATTTAGGAGTCATTTTCGAGCCTAGGCTAATGTTTAATAAACATGTAGAAACTCGAGTTTCAACGGCATTTAAATGTCTTGGTTTTATCATTAGAAATTGACAAATGTTTAAAAATTTACACACACTTATTCGACTTTTTACAACCCTGGTAAGACCACATTTGGAATATTGCTCAGTAGTTTGGAACCCTATTACTAATAACATGATTGATCTAATTGAAAGTGTACAAAGAAAATTCATAAATCAGCTACATTTATCTTGAACGGCACATATCCAGCAAGAGGTATCCCGCAAACTATATTATTGGATTGGTTTAATCTGAATTTCTTATATCAAAGAAGAAATATGCACGCAACTATCTTTTTGCTTAAAACCATCACCGGTACTATTGACTGTGCATTCATTGTACATAATATGTACTTTCAAGTCCCCAGATTGTCGTCCAGATATAGTTACACATTCTATTTGCCCCCTACTAGATCGAATACGTTAGTTAAATCACCCATTCATTATATGATTCAGTCTTATCATAAAATTCAAAATCGTGTAGATTTTTTTAATTTTAACGTTCGTGATATTAAAAATTGCTTATACTTCTTTTAATTGATTTCTTCCTACCCCCTAATTGGGCACCTGCCTGTCGGGTAGTGTATCAAATAATAATAATAATAATAAAAATAATAATAATAATAATAATAATAATAATAATAATAATAAATACTTGAAGTACCTACTTTGCAGTGGTATAATGTTATTCTTGTAGTACATAATTATGTGAATTTCATTAATAAATATATTTTCAGCGATAATATGAAAGTAAACATATATTTGCAAAATAAATTTGGCACAAATAAATTAATTCTAATCTGCATACTACATATATAATGTTTATATTACCTAACTACAGTGCTGGGACTTTGCCATATCGCCTGACGTAATAATGACGTCAATCTAACATCTCGGAACTGCTTTACATATCGCTTGGCGATCACATGACGTCAATTTTAAATAACCCAATAAATATCGCATAATGAATTTTTTGTCAATCAGAAAAATATCAATTATCTGAAAAAGTACTTGCACCCAAATTAGCAAATACTTTTTCAAGAACTTGGTACTTTCAGGTACTTTAGAAAATAAAAAAAAGTACTTCAAGTACTACTTTCCGGTACTTTGCCTAGCTCTATACTGATACAAATAATATATGAAATGATTTGATTCTAAATTAATTAAATTACTAAATGCAAATACCTGACGTATGGTACGTTGGCAACCACATGGTACTTCGCGCCAGGATCGAAATCATCTTCACTCCTTTTGACTGGTGCATCAATTCCTTGGACATCTCTTCTAAGTCTCCACCATTCTTCATTGTAGTTCTCTGATGTGATGTCACCACTGAATACTTTCCACCTCCACTGGTCTAGTATATAACTGTATGGCAGAAAGACAATCTTCTTCAAAGCCATAGCCATCAATTTGTTGATATTGGATTCATAACTATCCTTGTATTCTTTTAATAAGCCGACTTTTTGGAGATGATTTTCTGTTGATACCGACAAGGCGATGACGTCTCCGACTGCTTCATGGAAACCTGGAGATGAAAATTGATCAATTGAAGATTTTTTTGTTGGTTATAATTTTCTTTAAGTATACAAAAAGAAACAAAGACATAAGTAAAAAAATCACAATCCCTCCCGCCATTTTCAGCCCGAGTCACAAAAAAGATGAAGTTTTTTGGATTAGCGAATTTTACTCTAATTTTGACAGTTTATTTCCTAAAATATAGTCTAATCTAATCCAAGTAACTACCTTTTTTTAAACCCCTCAACAGGATTAAATCCCAATTACAGAGTGGGTTCACATTCACACACATCCATGCCTTAGTAGGATTCAAACCCAGAGTCCCGAGGGCACTCATGACGTGAGGCGTTGCTCTAACCATTAAGCCATCGGAAATATAATAAAATGAAGATTAAATTTTAAATACCGGGATAGAATAGAAATCACTAATCCAAAAATGAGGATTAGCTTAAACATTTTTTTGAATCGTTTATTTATTAATCTAAATACATACCTACATATTTACTTATGCTGGAAACTGTATTGAATTCCTTTTCTATTGTTTCATTTACTTTTTATTTTTAAAACGTTACTAATATTATTTTGAAATGATTTGTTCTTTGATAGTAAGATTTATCTGTCAGTTACATACATTTGAATAAATGCGTTTTGTTTGTTTAAAGCCTATGCTCTGGGATTTAAATTATAGATACTTTTATAAATTTATCCATAAAATATATAGAAAAAGTATTAATGCAAAATTTAATTTTTATAATAATATTAATCTCGAAAAAATAACATTAAAAGGTATTTTTCGAAGAAAAACTATTTTGAGCTTCTAGTAAAGTGCCATTTCCGGTTATCCGATTTTCACCAAAAACTAATGGGCTCTTTCCAATACAGAAAAAGTTCGAAATACAAGATTTCAAAATTTTTCGAATGATAGTATTTGAGTTAGAGTGGAGGATCCACAGACACATACACACAGACATCATCGTGAAAATCTTAAAACGTGCTCATTTACCAAAATCTCGATATGCGATTTTTAGCACGATCCCTATACCTCCCTTACCAAGGGTAGCGGGAGGTAAAAACAAGGAATTATATACTATACTTTATTGAGGAAAGAGTTGAGTTGG
The DNA here is from genome assembly GCA_963082715.1 of Harpalus rubripes. Classification (NCBI taxonomy): domain Eukaryota; kingdom Metazoa; phylum Arthropoda; class Insecta; order Coleoptera; family Carabidae; genus Harpalus; species Harpalus rubripes. Next base: position 16,106,431 of record OY720449.1, read on the forward strand.
TGAAGAAAATTTGGATAGCAAAAATATGAGAAAAGAGAAGACAGGAAAACAAAAACAATTAGGTTGTTATTTTAGAAAGTGACAGATAAAAAAAGGAGCAATGCAAGAAACGAAAACTTGTGCAACAAATAAGAAACTCTAACAGTGAAAATAGTTTGTGCACTAATAAAGGCACAAACCCCATATTTAACAGAACATTGGTAGAGATATGAGTATCAAAATCAGCCTAAATAATTGGGATAGACACAAGTACATGAACTCTACGTATTAATTGTGAAATCAAATTTTTATTATTTTAATTTATTATACATTATTACGAAATCAACAATATGCTTGAAGTGCATTATGTTGAAGAACTAATTTACAAAAACGTAAGAGAAAATTCTAAATAATTAACCTGGTAAGCCACGATATCAGGCTGGCTGAGAAAGCAGTTGAGATAATATTGAGTAATATTTAACTTAATAGCTTAAATAGTAATTTACTTTTTGTAAGATTCTATATTTTGTTACATAAAAATGATCAAATTGTAATCACAGCCTAACTGATATGGCTCAACAGGTTAATTTTTTATAATTTTCTCTTACGTTTTTGAAATTTATTTCTTCAACAAAAATTCACTTCAAACATTTTGGTGAATTTGTAATTTTACGTAGATTCCAAATATATAAAAATATATATGATGTCCTATTTTAAATGATATTTCCGGTTAAATTGGAAGCTCTAACATCCTGCCAAATACCGTGATTTGTGAGTGCCTAAGCCTGGTTTACAAATATATAAAAAAAATGAAAAAATAATTATAAATAAAAAGTTATCAAGGCATGCTTCGATCAGTAAAATCTTCAAGGCCTTTAGCGCTATAGGCAGTGTAAGACTAGGCCTTAGTGAAATTTATATCAGCAATAGTAGTGCAAACTATCAAAGCACAGAGGATCCTCATTCCCAAAAGTACGAATTGTTGACATTGCATTAAGTTACAGACAGTGGCGTAACTAAGAGTTCGGGGGCCCGCCCGCAAAAAGTTTTTGGGGCCCGTTTTTAATTATACCATTTATCATGAAGAACTACATACCACAAGAATTTATGGAAAACTAGGCTCACTTTCATCTGAGTTGATATGTTAAGAAGCAAAATAACCAATATTGGAGGACTGAAAATCCAAGATTAGACCATTTTACATCCCACCAAAGTTATTGTATGTTGTGACATTTACTTTGGAAATGTGATTGGCCCGTATTTTTTTTTAATGAAATTGGTGGCACATTCCACTTGTGAAAGTTACAGGGAATTGATTCATACATTTTTGGTATCCCAAATGAAAGACCTTGGATGCGACAAAATATGGTATTAGCAAGATGCATCCGTATCATACAGTCTAAATAATAGTAATATTGCCAAAATCATTTTGTTATTGTTATTTAACCCCACGTTTTGGTAATACACATTGGCCGCCAGGTGTCTTGATTTGACAGCCTCAAACTTTTTATGGGGTTATTTTAAAGGAAAACTCTAGATCATTTGCAGGAAAATATTTGCCAAGAAATCGAAATTCTACCGGCCGAAATGTGATAGAAAATAAAGAGCTTGATTTTACATAGCAGATAAGGGGCCCCTTAGCCAATATTATTTTTGGAAATTGAATTGACATTTAAAAAAATAAAGGACTAAATAAATTTGTTTGTTGCTACAAAAAAAAAAATGATTAAATTCTAAATTTCGCTGTAGTAACAAAATTATAAATCATGTAAATTGGGGCCTCTCTAGAGCCGGGGGCCCGCCCGCGATGCGGTCCATGCGGGCCCGTTAGTTACGCCAGTGGTTACAGATTTATAGACATCAATTGTTCAATTTTTTCTATACAGGGAATTTATTTTAATGTGCAACATATGGTCAATCACTTCCATGGTTACTACACACTACTGTCAAAAATTGACAGCAATGTAATATTTGTCCATTTTAAAATGCAACATACAAAAATTTGTAGCTATATATTTTCAATACTAATTTCCAATAAATTAGCCCACACACTACTAACAAAAAATCAGAACTACTAATGTGCCACATCGTAACAAACTTTGGCTTACAAAAATTCATAATTTTAATGTAATATATTTTCTAAAATACCTCCATTTACACTGAGGCAATATCCTAGTCGCTCGTAGAAAGAATTGACACCATTTGTGATGTGTTCTGCAGGTATCTCCTGTGCTGCAATACTATTTATAATTTTGCATTTTAAAATGGACAAATATTACATTGCTGTCATTTTTTGGCAGTAGTGTGTAACCATGGAAGTGATAAACCATTGAACCATATGTTGCATTTTAAAATAAATTCTCTGTATATAAAATAATACCTGCATTGGCTCCTTTCCTATAAATATATGGCAAATGTTTATACTGTAAATAATACTGCACGTGCCCCATCTCATGATGAGCTGTGTTGAAATCTCTCTCCTGAATTTTCGTACACTGCTTTATCCTGAAAATACGTGCAAAATAATATTTAACTCACCAGGATTTGCGGATTTCGATATACATATGGTTGGTTTTTATATTGCAAGAAGTATTCTATACCCATTTCATGATGTGCGGTGTCCAAGTCGATTGAATTTATTCGTGTGCACTGTTTAATTTTGATATAATAATAATGTATTATGCAGGGTGTTAATCAATACGTGTTACAAATTTATAGGGTATGTATGGGATGCAAAATAACTTTTACCAATAAACTTATATCCGGAAACGTTCCGTTTTTGAGCTACAGGCTCTTAAGGTGCATTCACAAATTAAAATTAGGTTTATGGTTTTTGTTTAGGTTTAAGGAAGTCATTCATAAATGTAAGTTTAACTTACATGAAAATTAGTTTTGATATGTGCAGACATCTATGCAAATGCTTCAAAAACCAGATTAAAATATCGGTAGAGCAGTACTCAATAAGACACCTTTGCGCCGTGAAACTGTCATTCGCTTGGCATTATTATTATATTTCAGCAACTACTTTATGACAGTCTCCATGTTCTTCTCGCATTTGTTTAAAAAGTCGAATCCACCAAGTGGATACTAAATAAAGATGGTTGTATATATCTATATCATTTGAGACTCGTTCTTATTGGTGAAGTTTTTGACGTCAAACTAAATCATAAACCTAAAGTTTGGACCTTGCTATAGCCATGTTCCATCGGGCTGTGATTGTGATTTTTGTGAATCCTGATTAATTTAATCGTGATCCTTTTGAAACAGGATTTAAAAATTATATCAAGAAAACAACAACACAATCTGTCAAATGTCAATGTCATATGCAAACTAATGCAAACCATCCTATTTTATTTTATAAATAATCAAATGAAGTATTATAGTCAGAATAAAATATGGATTATATTAAAGTAAAAAATAATGTTCTTGGTAAGGAATATGAAGTATGTTTATTTCAAACAAATCTTTATGTGGTTCATTACACGCTTTTGTAGAAAAATCATATTTTCTTTGATGCCACAAACCCCACATTCGTAAATTTCTACGCTTGAAATAGTATATTTTCAATTTGTTCTGAACTGAATCCATGTGAATCACTCACAAAAGTCTGTTTCTGAAGGGAAGGGGGAAGTTTGTCTAGTGATCACAAAATGAGAAAGTGGGGATAACGAATAGGAAACGTAAAAACATTATTCTTCTTAATCATGATCACTTTTATCATGTAGATTACAAATCACAGCCCGAAGGAACACGGCTAATGTTTAGTTTTACGATTTGGATTTAGAGACCCTAAATTCTGAAGTGCGAATGGAGTCATTACATAATATGCGGCCAATGTCTTTAAATCTGAAGTATAAACTATAAACCTAAACCTAGTTTTCATTTGTGAATGCACCTTTAGAGTAATTATTTACTTTAATTTTAGTTGGCTGTGCGCTGTCACTTCGGTTATCATTTTGATTATTTTAAATTTTAGCATTGAATTGTAGACGCATTATGAATGAGCATATTGTTCGCGATTACATAGTATTAATGTGGGGCCGAGTGTACGGCAGCGCAAGAAATTCAAAAAAATCCTGGCGTTTTTAAGTGAATTTATCAAAATAAGCTCCGATAAAGCAACGTTTGGAATGAAGTTGGTGATCGTAATTTTGAGAAATTATTTTAATATGAATTACAAAAATCTGGTGTGGGCAACACAATATCTCCCGCCAAGTACCGCCCGAGTCACAAAACAGATTAAGCTAATCCTTATTTTTGGATTAGCGAATTTTACTCTAATTTTGACAGTTAATTTCTTAAAATATAGTCTAATCTAATCCAAGTAACTACCTTTTTTGATAATAAAATGAAGATTAAATTGTAAATACCGGGATAAAATAGAATTTTGATGTTTAATAGCTTACAGACTATATTTTCTGAGAATGATAGTATAGTCAGTTCAAATATCATCCAAGTTACAATAAGATAACTGTCACCAAGATTTGGGATGCACTAAGCATTGATTTATACCTAAAATCTTTTCCATTAGCGAAGTCCCAAGCAGATGCATGGCATATTAATTCCCTGCCTTCTGGTTTTTCCAAAACGGAATTTTTCCAGAATGTTTCTGGCATTGCAGTCATATTTATCGATGTGAAGAATTCTTCGGCTGTTTTGAAAATTTTTTCTGGAGTGTATCCCTAAAATGTTACAAACAAACGATACAGGGTGGCGATTCGCCGATTCGAACACCCGAACATAGGACTTTACTATGTAAAATAGGACTTAAGCTGGATTTATAATGAAATAACGCAAAACGTAACGCAGTTGCAGTAAAGTAGAAAGTAAAGCAAGCGAACTAGCTGATTTATATTAAACCCAGAAAGATTTATTGCTAACCAATCAGAATAATATGCAAAAATTTCGGCATTTTTCGTTCATCTTCGATATATCTTGCCTGAGCTTCGGCACTAACAGGCAATCTTATAAGCTTTTAATAGGTTTTTGTTGAGCATATAGAAAATGACACAATATTTGTGAAACGACGTTTATTTACACTTTTAGTAGCATGTACACATTCATCACACTAATATTAACATCGAAAGATTTTGTCTATAATAATTGTATTTCTAATGGAGGCATAGAAGAACAGGATTTATCTCCGATGTCTACATTACTAAATGTATTACAGCGTTAGCAATTTCTTCCCACACTTATTGTTTTTTATTATTGTTTTTGAAATCTTTATTTATTTTATTTATATTTATTTTCCTATTCATATATATGTCAAACAAACAATTCTGACAGATGAGTCGGTAACGAATATCGGTAAAATGGATTACGCCCTCATTCTCAGCGCAATATTTAAAATGCTGACTTCTGATTGGCCAGCGGTAGAGAAGTTTAGGTAAAGCAATGCAGAAAGATGAAAGTTGGGCGTTGCGGCTGTTACGTTACTGCTTACTTTACTTCAATATAAATCATCCATAGCTGTAGCACATGATCATCTTTTTACCTTACCTACTGCGTTCGCGTTACCTCTTACGTTGCGTCATTGACTACGTTTATCTCGATAATTCGAGCGGCTTCAAGTTTATTATGACTTGAAAAATCGTATTGGTTTATCTCAGCGGATTGAAAATAGGATTGAGTTATTTTCAATCTTCTTTAAATTCGTATCGACTAAAAAAAGATAGTTAAATATTCGATCATGCAGACAGACAGGGAGAGTTATATGATTTAATTTCATGTTGGATAAATAACCCCAAAATCTAAAATTGTCATGTTGTTAAATGTCTTCTCTTTCAAAAACATTAAAAACATATTTGTTTCTTTATTACTCCAAATATTTCGCTTTTCGACAATTTAACTAAGTTTTATATCGCGACTTTTATAAAATGAGGTAAAATGCAAAAAGCCAACAAATGATATGAATTTAGTCACACTGCTACAGATTGCGGATGTGCGCATGCGTAGTTACATTATTTAAAGCTTCACTGTTTATTTCGACAGACGTCAAGCCGCTTCATAAGTCCAAGTCTGTTATTTTATAGGCTTGACTTGACATTTTCAAGCGGCTTGAAATATTAATCTCGATCGTTTATTTCGAAGATTGAAATGGGATTTACTAAATTCAAGCGGCTTCAAACGTCGAGATAAACGTAGTCATTATAAATCCAGCTTTATCGTTACGTTTTCTTACCTGTGTAATCAATTCGCTGGTAATATTGGACGTCGGAGTATTTGGATATGGTATTATATGTTTATAAATACTAGACCATGATTGCGCCCACATATTTCCCAACAAATGTGCCGGGATGTAACCACTATTTGATGGCATACATTGTTCATATTTTTCACGGAGTTTATAGCGAACATAAGCATGAATGGATTCATAAAATGGTTTGATTTGATCCCAGAGATCTTCGATTGATTGTTTGAAATCAACGTCTTCGTAACTACGAATCCAACTTTCTGCGGTGTCCGTGAAATCTGTACGAATAGAAAATATTTTCGTTTTTATAAGAAAAACAGTGTGATTTGTACAGTTATGCAATATATTTCGATCTAATTTCTTTATAGAGAGCTTGAAGTAATGATATTTACATTGAATTCCATGACACTGCAAGATTATTTTACAAAAGTTATATAATATTGAGTTCATTTTTTTCTTGAAAGATATTTTAATATTAACAATCAGCTTACCGTCAGCTGCCCAGGCTGTAACAGAAATAATTACATTAAATTTAGCCAGTGACAGAACTCGTCGAGAGCAACAATATTTCTTAGTAACTATTTTTTTGATAATATTAATATTTCTATAAGTTGTTTAGGTAAGTTCATAATAATTTTATTCGTCACTCACTTGCATAGGCGCCCACAGGGGGGGGGGGTCGAAAAGGTCGACTGACCCCCCTTTCATTTATGGACTGTATCTATTTTAAAAATTTATTTTTCCTTTTCAGTGTATCATTGTATTTTTTAATAAATATTGGCAATATTTTCTTATATTTTAATCAAAAATTTATTACATACTATCTATTACTAAGTACGAAATAACTGAAGTGTCAGAATGAGTAAATTATGTTATGTACTGTTATTATATTACATTATCTTCGGTGCTGTATTTTCTTTAATATGCCGTAGTTTATTCTAATCATTTTATGATCACGCTCTTCTCAAAACTTTCACAATTATCGATTTTACTGTTATATAGAAATTAATTAAAATAGAAAGTAAATAATGAATAGACATTGCATATTTATTTATATTAAAAGTACCGACGTATGATTAGGGTTGCCGTATTTTGTGAGGAGCGCGATTTAATTAACATTTAATTATTATACATTTTATTTTGAGCAGATCAATAGAATAATTATTGTTATTGTTACTCAGTAATATATTTTAATTTTATGCAACATTGTATTTTCAGATTGTCTATTTCTATAGTTATTGCTTATGCTCGCATCTCGCATCATAAAGCCAAGTAGAAGGGGCAATTCTACGCTTTTAGAGCGTACATACGCATTTTCGTCATAAAATATTGATTTTAATTTTTTAAGAATTTGTTAAATTTGCTTCATTGTAAAGAACTCTATATTATCTTACTTTGCATTAAAACACGTTTGACCTTGAAAATTATTAAAAATTCGACTGCGGCGCATTTTTTTCTTACAACAAAAATTTCGACCCACCTTGCAAAAAAGTCTGCGGGCGCCTATGCTCACTTGTAATAGTATCAAGGGTGTCATAGTATGACTAGCGAATGAAAGTTGACTTTAGATTATTTAATAGATGTGGTTTCGTTTGAAAAAATTTCTCTATATTTGATTTGAAAGGAAATTGACCCTTATGTATACTGTTACAGAAGATTAGAATTGTGCTCAATGCCAGGAGGCATTTAAAATGACCTTAGCAACAGGATTCAAGGATGTATTTAAAAAAAATAATACCGCAAATTCTAGTTCGTTCGTCTCAGGTGTAAGCAACCCTCGAGTCTGAACTACTGTTAGAGGATATTAAAAATAATTCTATTTCATAGAGTTGGCAAACTAAATAGTTTAAAGATCAAAATATTTTGTTATAATCAACATAAACGAAAAAAATTTAAAATATTTTAAACGCACCCCTGTTTCGTTATTCAATTACCCTAGTCGGCCATCTATTTTCAGCCAGACATAGTAATGTATTTATGTGCTTTCCTAGTCCAGTATTTAAATGAGTTCATGCAAAAATATCGTACCTAAATATTTCGTTCAATTCTATTCTTCCTTAAGGTTTCAAAAGAAACCACATATATAAAATAATTTAAACGTCAACTTTCATTCGATAGTTATCAAGGACGTTCAAGAGAGGGGGATGTGCCTTTATAATGCTAGTAACATTGGTTGAGCTGAGGCAAGGGTAAGGGAAAGAGATAGCAATAATTTTCTGCACCGTGCTTAGCCAAATCTTTTCTTCTTTCTAATAATTTCATCATTATAATAGAAAAAATCACCTGCTCCATATGCAAAACATTTTTGTATATAAATAATACAGACAGTACTTTAATTAAATTAAAAAATCGTGGTGAATTGCGTAATCCATCGAAAGATGTCATTTTAATATGTCAAACTGCAGAAAGTATTTTAAGGTCTAAAGTGCAAATGTTATGCCGGAATAACATCAAAATTATAATGAAAAATAAGCGTATTGTTTCCGGCCAAGTTTTTAAAGCAATAAACTACCACATTATTTCCCAAGATTTCGCTGTTAATCACAGAACTCAATTAATCGATACAATTTTAAACGTTTATATAGACGTAAAATTAGAATTCTCTGCTACAGTTATAAATAAAAATAACAACAAAAAGAAAAACACTAAATAAACTAACACTGTTTAGAAACGAATAAAATAAAAATATACTTTTTAATATAACTATGTTGTTTTTCCCCTCCTTATTTTTAAGTTTAAGGTAGATGCATTGCAAAACATAATTGTTTTATTATAATAGTTTTAATTTATTTCAAAATATGATATTTAATTTTATTATCAAGCTTACTCAGTACAGTATTAATATTATTTTTTTCTTACTAGTAAATATTAAAAACGTTTGTAATTTCAAACAAACCATGATTCGATCTTTAAAACTAGCACAATAGTAGGCTAAGCACGGTGCAGAAAATATATGTCTGTCTCTGTTAATCTGCCTTGCCTCACTTTTTTGACGTTAAGCCATATCCCTCTCTCTTGAACGTCCTTGATAGTTATACTATAAAAGGATAATAATGCCTGAGGTCAACATTGTACATTCCGAGGGCCTCTGGCCCAAGGTGTTTACGTTGACCGAATTTATTGCCTCAAGGAGGTGACAGGCTCGCCTGCTCGGCTCACCTGCTCGGCTCGCCAGTCATTTCTTCCTTTCAGCAGTAAAAACCGTTTTACCTGGTTTGTAATGTAAAATACCATGATCCAATAGCAATGAAACAGTTGTTTTTGACAAATGTCAGTTATCAATAAATTTTGACAAGAACAAATAAATAAATAAATATGAGGCAACAGACCATTTATGGATATTGGCGACGTCAGACTGAAGAAGTAAATAATCTTTATTTATTTACAAATACACTGTCCAACAGGGGGAAACCTATTGACTGGACAGGAAAAAAGACACATTAAAATAAGTTAAAAATATAAAGTGATAAATATAAAAAATATAAAAATTAAACAAATACAAGCATAGTTTTTAAAAAATTACAGGAAAGACCATCATGTAACAATGGCCAGAATTTGTTTCAAAAAATATTTAGGATCATTTAGGAAGACATCAACATTGACAAATTTCAAATCGTAAGTTTAACTCATGCGGTAAACTGGTGATGCTAAGATGTTAGTACGGCGAGTTGGGAGGTAGAAAGTTCGAGAATAGCGAGTTTTTACGGAAGGTGCGTGGAATGATAGCATGCTAAGGCAATTAGGATCATCTATTGTACCATGAATCAGTTTACACAGATAATGCACAGAGTTAATATCACGACGTACACTAAGGGTATGGAAATTAAATAGTTCAAGTAAGAAACTGTTCTATTAGGGTAAATATTATTGATTTTAAAATATAAATATTTTAGGAACTTTTTTTGAATATTCTCAATATGGTCCTAATAAACTTCATAAAGGGGACTCCAGATAATTGCACAATATTCTAATTTATATCTGACGAATGTGAAATAAAGGGGTAAAATTGAAGAAATGTTACGGAAGGAACGCGCGTTGCGAATTAAAAAACTAAGCATTTGCTGACTTATGTATAAGAATAATATGGCTAGAAAACAAAAGCTTCAGATCAAATGTGACGCCGAGATCTTGATGTGTATTATTAATTTTAAAGATTTTCAAGTCATCAGCATATAATAATTCAGAATGTTTAACATGGGAAGTAATGTCATTTAAAGAAAGGATAAAAATAACCGATATCTGTGTACGAAGCAGATTGGCACACCCAGCAATGGGTAATAAGCCGTGATGATATATTTATTTATTTGTTTATAAAAATAACGGACCAAGATTAGACCCTTGTGGAATACCAGAAGAAGGCATGAAACTTTTAGATTTACAGTAATTATAGTAAACATAATTCTGTCGATTCTTAATATAAGATCTGAAAAAGAAAATACAGGCGAGAAGCTAAATTGATGCTGAAACATGATTTCATTAAACCGGTAAACTAAATTAATAAAATTGATTTTAGTGTTTATTAATTGGACATGGATTCCATTCCTAGGTGAAAAAAATTCTAGAAGATTTACAAATATTGTATATTGTGTTCTTAGGAGTAAAAGTGATACTTTCTGTGGTGAGCATGGAAGTTTACACGATGAGCGAAGCGAGTCGGACAATTGCATGAGAGGATATTTATTTATTTTATTTCGCCGGCGTATAAATTTCCAGCGGCGTAGAAACGAAACTTCTACCTCGTGAATCAAGTCACAAAAAATACCATTTCTACGACGTTTGAAATAAAATTTGGAAAGGTCGTCTAATGATGGATATAAAAAAGAATATAAATATCTATCATCCGACGACCGTTCCAAATTATTATATATTATTCTGGGATACGATCATAATATTTTATATGCAAATAAAAATTTTAAGAAATATTGTTGCTTTAACTGGTGAAATTGAATGTAGTTATTTCCGTTAAACCCTGTATAAATGAAAGAAATAGTTAAAATCATATCAGCCACAGAGATTTGAATCAAAGAGTTTAACCTCACCTTTACCTCGCCGGAGTAACGGCCTACCATCTAAGCTATGGCTGTTATAATTTCTAATCTTGATGGCTCTTATATGATTTGATGTGATTATGTTAAGACAAAAAAACTTACTATTTAAGACGGCTGCTTCATTTTGTAGAGTAACATACTCTTCAAATAGTTCTCTTACTTTTTTTCCAGATGCATCACGCCATGCAACCCATACATGTTCAAGTTCTTTGCAGTTTTCAGACTGGATTAAAATATTTTCAAGTTCTGTAATCAAAAAAAGTTAATGCACGACCCGTAGAACCTTTAAGTGAATAAACATTCTTAACTCACGTGGTTTATGCAATATTTTATTCAATTTTGACGAAATAATTATAAAAACCATTATAATATTTAATTTTTACAAAATAAAAAACGAATCAATTAGTAGGCTGTGCATGCCAATCGTCTTTGATAGACGTCAAATAATTTATTCATAAATTATAAACAAGTTTTATTTTCTGTCATTTGTGCCGTTAAAATAATGAAATTTATTGATCTCTCTGACAAGGACTGTGGTAACAATGTTATTTTCGTGCCTGGTGTTGTTTTAAATGCATTATGCAGAGTGAGTTAAATTCTGTAAGTGATTTAAATTTCTTAAATTCACTTGCTAATAAACAGTTACTTATAGTTGTTGCTATGGATTTAATAATAACAGTTTAAAACATCCAATTTGAATAAAAATATAAAACATTTTTACAGGAAAATCTGGATGACTTTCTAAAAAAAGGGTCACAAAGGTTCTCACAAAATAAAATGTCACTTTTTACACTTATATCATAAATAACTATTTTCTACAAATTTATTAAATGTAAGCTTTTTAATGTTTGTTTTTAGGGTTAAAAATGTCATTTTATGACACTGGTGCTAAAAGTGACAGATCATTGTTACTTTTGACACTAGTGTGAAAAATGAATGTCAAAAAATTATTAGTAATACAAATTCTAGGATGGATATGAAATCCACGAATCACAAATCTCGTAAGTCGTGTAACCTAGGCAACTGTTTATTCATTTATTACAAGATTAAAAAGAAGAACGATACAAATGTCACATTTGACATTTCAATGTTGTCATTTAGATGGAAATATTTTCGTTATAAAAAGAGATTTGAATAATTTAATAACAATTAACTGAATTATATTATGAATTAGTTGTAAGTATTGAAAAAAAATAGGAATCAGAACGGTATGAAATGTCACATTGACAAGTCAAGGTTATCCTTTAGATTTGGCAATAAAAAATCGTAAGTAGTATGTAAAAGTATTGTATACATATAAAATAAAATATTATTTTTAATAACAAATGTCATAAAGAAAACCTACGAAAACAAGTACATAAAATGACATTAATTAATCATGTTCAATAAAATTTCAAATTTCTACAGTTCGTATTTTCCTTCATTTCGTTAGTCGTAGAAAAAGTATGCTGTACAACGCGAGTGGAATGTCCATATCGCCTTCAGATAATTGAACACTCCGCCTACGGCGTCGTGCTAAAACTTCATCCTCATGCGATATGGACATATCCACTCTTGTTGTACAAACTACTATATTTTGAGTGGTCCGTTTTTCAGTGTCATGCTATATATTAATAACTTACCTGGTTCCAATGCAAGATCGCATTTAGAACTATTAGAATAGCTGCATATTTTAGCTTTCGAGTAAATAGACTGCATTTCTGCAATAATTTTAGTAAATCGAGTTCTTTTCTCTGCTGGAAGTGCAGCTTTTCCTAATTCTGCATACTTTTTGAATTGTCTCTTTAAATCTGGATCTTTGTATGTTCGCCACGGGTAAGACATGGTTTCATCCCATGATTTTTTATTGAATACTGCTAACTCTCCTGACTGTTTTATCTATAAATGATACCACTAATAAAAAAATTATTTGTAAATCATTGTTAAAATACTTTTGCGTCCATGGTTTCATCTGTAATGTTGGTCGCATATGCCCAATTTGCAAGAGATGACTTATAGGCCATTTTTTCAGTTTCTTTATTTAGTTTTTCCATATATTCTCTAGCCGATTCTTCATCTTTGTCCTTTAATGCTTTAGAGTTACATAAATTAAATATTAAAGTTGTTATCAATATTTGGGTTATCATCATCTCTAAAAGAAATAGATAAAAATGGTATTTTATTACTTAATGTATTATGTAGGACAATAGTTTTTATTGTACAAACATGAACAGATTTTTAGCTATAAACAATAACATGCCTAATCAGAAATAAATATTTAAACATTGTTAAAATAAACACTGTTTAAAAAATCAAAACAGTAAAAATACGAATTGGGACGCAAATTCAATTATTATACCTGTTATACTGCTGTCATAATTGGACAAATACATTTTGAAATTAAATACGAAAATGAAATTAAAGATAATTTGCAAATTTTAATAAAGAGAATTAGAAATGAATACAAGCTAAAAGATTAAACAGTCAGAAAATTGGAAGTTGGACGATAATTTTTAGTTATTGAAGATAAAAATGTGCGGAGATATCAACAAAAAGACAAATTCTTACTGGGAATTAATATATCTAAATTTGCTCTAAAAAGAAAAACCGTTGGCGAAAAACATAGGCAGACGAGATCGCAGATATTGACTGGCAAATATGAAATTGTGCATTTCTACTAGTGATGCACGCGAGGCGAGACGAGACGAGAAATATAAAATATCGATCTCGTCTCGTTTTCGGATCTGTAATCTCGATCTCGCTCTCTTTCACGCACATTTTTTGGGTCTCATCTCGTCCTCGCACGAGAATCTCGCGAGAGTCTCGCTATAAAAATAAGCGCTTGCGCACTACGTATTTACGTAACTATTTAACTACAAGAGACAAGTTCGCACCAATAGCACCGTCTTCCATTTATTTGCAGTCGTATAACTATAATAAAGAGACGAAACGCTAAATTCTGGTCACGAAATTATTTCAATACGAACATAATGTTTATTCATTTACAGTCACCAGAATATGTGATAAGTTAGTAAATAATTTAATTTACCTCTAAAATATCCAATTTATCATCAAATTGTGACGAACACATTCTGTCATCAGTAAAACGAATTAAACATTAAAAAATTATTTTTTGTAACTAAAAGTACCTACACTTTTTCATTAAATATATGCCACTATTTAAGTAAGATTAAGTCATAAAAAATCGCTACACTTATAACCCGCTGGCAACCAATCACTCCGCTTCTCTCCCTGTTGGCTCCCATCGACGCTTAATATAACATCCTTTACTTTTCAGGGGCGACAAGAGTTTTATTAACCGTTGTATTAACTGTGGTGAATTAGGGGTTATAATATAAGAGAAAACTAGTTCTATTGGATGCAATAGCGATTTTGTCTTTATTTTTACATTTTCTCGCTCAGAGACCGAATCGACTCTAAAGAGACTCAAAAAATATTGTGAATTCATAAAATTTTCACATTTACGTGTTCTATGCATTAGCGTTGACTCTACTCCTTGTACGGTGCATTTTTAATTGAATTCATGAATCAAAGCTATAAAGTTACAAATACTTTTTTTGTGAGATTCTCGCGAGAATCTCGCGAGATTTCTCGCTTCTCGCAGTTGTTATATCGATCTCGCCTCGAATTTTAAACTGCAATCTCGCTCTCGTTCTCGTCTCGCATAATACAACGAGAAGAGACGAGATGCGAGAGTACTCTTGCCTCGTCGTGCATCATTAATTTCTACTACGATTTACTTCTGACTGCCAGTACAAGTCTAATTCACGTTGACCTACGTTTATATTCATCCAGATCCCTAACTTTTTCAATAACTTCGAAAACCTCGCCAATTCCACTCAGTTTGAAAAATATAAACTACCCCAACACCTTTTTTAAATTTGCATGTTTAATTGCTGTTTAATTACGATGAAAAAATGTATATATGAACGAGTAAAATGCGTTTATAGCTATTAACATACCTAGGAATGTTATGTATATCATAACTGCCGAAGATGTCGGTTTGAAATCCGAGCTCGTAGTGCGGGGATTTTAAAACATCTAAGGCTTGTTATGATTAATAACATCCGTGGTTTGTTCAATAGTTTATTGGTTTCAGAAAATTAAGATATTATTGATAAATACCATTTTTTTGAAATTCTCTCATTAATGCTACTTTCAGATTGGTATGGTTAACAGAACAATTATTTTGACATATGTCAATATGACAAATATTCAAATTATGTGCTTTGTTCCACATGTTTATTACTTTAGAATAAAGCAGACCGTATTTAGAACGATAGGCTAACGTTATCTGTATGTATTAATGAAGAGCATTGTATTTTCATTTTATTTTATTTTCATTTTGTAGACCGTTGTTGACAAGTCAGTATGGTAATAATATTACCATACAGATACAGTTATTACTTAGTTACCAGCCTACTTTTGTACATGTAAACAATCGAATAATATTCTGAAACCGGTAAAACAAGTTTACTAAGTATAAACACTGTCTAAATTAAAACAGTGTTTAAATAATAATAATAATAATAATAATAATAATAATAATAACTAAAACTAAACAGTGTCTAAAAAAGTAGTCTCTAAAAATAAAAATTCACGAAATGTCAAAATTTAACAGTGTTTAGATGTTTCTGAATAAGCCTGTAATTATTTGAGTATCAAGTAGGTATAGTACCATTTCTTCAAAATCTATTGGTGGAGTTAAAACAGAAGCTCTGGTATTTCTTATTGTTATATTTAGTTCTGTTGATAATGAAAACTTGAAATGTAGTTTTAATGTTTGTTTATTTATAATTCGTTCTAGTTGCAGAATAGGAATACGGTTAGTTGGTTTTTACAAACATATTTAGTAATACAGTTGAAACCTTGTAATTCAAACTCACGTTACACCGAACATTCAGTCATCTGTACTACGTGAAAAAATGAAACAATCTGGGGTGGCCAACACAATACCTCTCCTCATTTATAGCCCGAGTCACAAAAAAGATTAATAGACCGGGCACCAAGAAACATTCCGTTTGAAAAAACCGGTGGATTCATTCTGATTGATGATTTAGGTTCAGAAAGACCTAAAGAATGAAATTCTGAATGTTGCCGGACAAAGTTAGTGGTCAATTTTTTTTTATAGGGGGTATAAGAATTATTGATAAAATCACATGTAACGGTCAAGAAAACGTTGTTTATTGCTACTAAAAAATTGTTTCTGTATGGTATGAAATTAAAAACATCACGAATATTATAAAATACAAATTTAATATGGTAAAAAAGCCGCGTGCCTGAGTGTTTGGTCGCGAATCCGGGGAACCGGGTCCGATCCCAACTGATGCCATAAAGAAATATTTCGAATTTAAATGGCACAAAAGTTACCCCTGTGGCGCACTCTCCACATATTAATGAGTGCCCGTGAGGTGACGCCTGGTAAACGCCTGCACGGTTGCCGGATACGACCGATGGTCGTTTACTTTGTTTCTCTCTCCGCAGCAGTTTATACCAGCTCCAAAGTATTGTAGCGGGCCATATTGTACCCAACACGGTTTAGACGTTTTAGTTATAAAAGAGTTTTCACATAACGTCAAACTAGATAGTGTGGCAGCTTATTTTGATATCTGAGTTAACAAATTGAAGTGAAACACTTTTGAGCTGGTTGTTTTAAACAAACAAAACGCAGTTATTCAAATGTATGTAACTGACAGATAAATGTCACTATCAAAGAACCATTCATTTCAAAATAATATTAGTAACGTTTTAAATAGGAAAAAGTAAATAGAACAATAGAAAAGAAATTCAATACAGTTTCCAGCATAAGTAAATATGTAGGTATGTATTTAGATTAATAAAATAAAAATAATTAAGCTAATCCTCATTTGTGGATTAGTGAATTCTGTTCTATGCCGGTATTTAAAATTTAATCTTCATTTTATTATAGTTCCGGTGGCTCAATGGTTAGAGCAACGCCTAATGTCATGAGTGCCCTCGGGGCTTTGGGTTCGAATCCCACTAAGGCACGTATGTGTGTGAATGTGAACCCACTCTGTAATTGGGATTTAATCCTGTTAAGGGGTTTCAAAAAAGGTAGTTACTTGGATTCCATTAGACTATATTTTAAGAAATAAACTGTCAAAATTAGAGTAAAATTCACTAATCCAAAAAACTTAATCTTTTTTGTGACTCGGGCTGTAAATGGCGGGAGGTATTGGTGTTGGCTACACCAGATTTTTTTGTAATCGATATTAATTTTATTTATGTTAAATGTATACATAATTTAATATATGTATAATAAAATAAGTATGTTATTTTTATTGTATTATTTGCATTTTTAAAAACATATAGGTACCTATATTTAAAATAAAAATAGTGCACCCACAGCCTCTGGTTTTATATCAAATTTAAAATTTTGTTATTTCAGAATCAAATCAAATTTTTTATTTTCTTCCAACAAATTTTGAGAGCTGAGCATTGATAAATTTAAAAAATATATTCCTCCTTCTACGAAAAAGACACTATGAAAAGATGAATACATATATACCTACTTACATGGATAAAAATCGACCACTTTGTAGTTTTGAATCTAATCATTTTCTGGTTTTAGAAACTAGCTGTCAGACTAAAATAAAACTTATGCTGTGTGAAAGATCATTTAATGCGCTTTAACATAAGCCCAAAGTAATTCAAATTCCTTTCGTGTTCTTAAATGAAAAGTTCTAAAATGAAGTGTAATAAACAAATTAACATAAATTAATATTAACTTGGAAACTGTTACAACAGTGAAAAATAAATTATGTGCAAATTAATGGAAAAACAATAATTGCAATCCGTCAAAATTGCGTTTGACTGTGTTATACTCGTGATAGCAACACCCACAGCAACCACGTAAATATGCATTATTTTTGATATCAAGTTCTACAGTACTGCACTTGACAAAAATTCTGATGTGGACACCACACGACTTTCTTGTGCACAAGACGAATATGAAGTATAGACCCAAGTATAAAATTCCACGTATTTGACGTAATTTGACATTAGCATCTATTTTTTATTTTTTTGTTATTTGTTGTCCTAATCCATAGCAAGCTTCATTACAAAAACCAAAAAGTTTATAAGTTTTAAATATACAGTGTGTTCAAAAAAATTCCTAACTCGGAGTAGGCTTTGAGCAGATAAACGTATGTCAATTTAAAAATATTTAATTAAATGTCAATTTGGCATGAGATATTGTCAATCGAAAGAAATCAAAGCTTATCTACTTGAGTCTTATTTTAGAAATGGAAACAAATTAGAAAACGGCGAATGCCAATTTACTGTATCCTTCTTTATTGTCTTTTGTCCTTAAAATTACATTTTAAGATCAGTTTTGACAACTTGACTTTTGAATTAAATAATATGATCAGACATACGTTTTACTGTTCATAGCCTACTCCGAGTTAAGAATTTTTTTGAACACACTGTACATATCTCGCTTATACAAAGGGCTAATTTAATAATACTTGATGTGCTAAACACACAATTTAATTCTCTAAAAATTTTATTTGAAGCATTTATTTCTAAAATCAAAATGAAACCATTTTATTGAAGAAAAACTGTTAACTTCAGGTAATATGTCACTTTTGGTTAGCCTGTTTTAATCAAAATATACTATGTTATTCCAATTGACATAAAAGTCTTATATACCAAATTTGAAAAGTGTTAGATTATATTTTAAAATAGTTTTTCATTAAAATCTATTATAGGCTTCAAATAAAGTACCATTTCTAGAAATTATGTAATGACCAAAAAGGGAGGTGCACAACTAGATCTTATAGCAGTCCTAAATACAAAATTTCAACTTTCTACGGCTTACCGTTTTTGAGTTATGCGAGATACATACGCACGTACGCACGTACGTACGTACATACAGACGTCACGACGAAATTAGTCAAAATGGATTCAGGGATGGTCAAAATGGATATTTCCGTTGAAATCTGAAAACCGAATTTTTTCGCGATTACAATACTTCCTTTACTTCGTACAAGGAAGTAAAAATAAGCACTCTCGATAATGTGGGCTCATGTTAAAGCATAATAAAATTAAAACTGCGAAGTGATCGATTTCTATGCACGTAAGTTATTTTTTTACATCAATAAATATAAAAAGCGAACAAGTTCATAATGTGATAAAATATTTGTAATATAAGATTTGCTCCTTACCGTTGCTGCGTTCACAACTCTTGCATCTGGCGAAATGAATCAAGATCGGTCGATCGCTTCTCTTTATCAACAAAAGTGGCCACTGGACCGGTTGCTAGCTTGACACTTGTTCAATCAATTTACCATGACATCAGAGAAAAACATTTGCGGTTATAAACAACAGATTTCATAAATCGGTCTAGTATTTTCTACATACAATACAAGGCTGCAATACGCGTTAATAGTTTACATACTTTCCAGTTTCTTTTATGTTTTATTAAACTAATAATTGATATTTTTATATCAGTTGTTATTGCTCATAAAAAGTTTATTCATATATAAATAAACTGGTTTTAATTTTTTGTTATTTTTTATACTTGGTATAGGTGAGTAACCTGATTTTTTGCAGGTATTCTGTTTTGAAAATTATGTATAATATATATGGGGTCACGTGGTTGTTTTCATTAGGTGACCGGTTCTGATTCGGACAGCCTAGATTCGATTTCGATTGGCGGTAAAACATTCGCTACCGACGACCACTATAGTGGACTTTACGGTTCTCCTTGGTGAACTTCGGTTAGTATAGTGGTTGCGGATTCATATAATATATTTAATTGCGACTACATTTTACTTGGTTCATAAGTGGAGGTATATATTGTATCTATGGTCTACACTAACCGCATTGCAATAGTCGTAGACACTTTATCTTTTTCAAAGAACACAGACTCTTTAATTAAATCTCTTTTGGTACACTCGCTAGAGATTTTATAAAATGAAGAAAAATATTTTTCAATTAATCATTTTTTTTTTCAAACTTAGAAATGTCATTCTTTGTGACTTGATTCACAAGGTAGAAGTTTCATTTAATAAAATAAATAAATATCCATAGAAACTACATAGAATTAGCGAATAAAAAGAAAAGTAATGCGTTTGAAAAAAAAATTAATGTGACATTCGGAATAAAAGAGTCTTTACATGCCTCGCAGGCAATTGTCCGACTCGCTTCGCTCGTCGTGCAAACTTACATGCTCGCCACACAAAGTATCACGTTTACTCCTAATAACACAATATACTATTTTCCAATAACCGTGCATGAAAAATAAATATGCGTTGCTAGGCAACAAAATTCGGATAATTTACCTGTGTAGTAGATAATTAGGTAGTAAATAATAATGAAAGTAATAAAATTTATTAAGAAATATTAATGTACAGTGTAAATGAAACAAATGTAATTTTTTTCACCTTTGCCTAACCAAAATCGGGTCACGACTGACCCAGTTTTCGGTGTTTAGTTAATAACTCGCATAATAGAAATATTACAAACAATTCCTCTTGAAAATTCTCCTAAAATATTTTAATATTTTGTTATATATAATTTTCATTTATTGAAATTTAAAAAAATATGATCAAACCTAACGAAGAAAATCTAAAGCTTTGAAAAGTCTCAAGAAACATAACACCATCAAGATTCTACCCACAGATACTGTTACCCGGTGAGGTTAATTAGATAACGCTACGTACTCAAATTTTAGTTCGAAATCACCGAGCGGTGGCCTCAAAAAGCTGCAGCCTCTCGGGAAATTCCCGATTATCGCGACTGGCCAATCCCACCCTGATCTCGTGCTACAATTTCCGCATCGCACTCGACCAAAAAAGTACTACTTGACACACGTGCTGCATAAATAACTATTTCTCAAATAAGTCAATATCATTGCATTAAACTCATAAAGCCACATATATAGAACCGCTCTTGAAATCATTCAAAAATTCCAAATTCTTCCCAAGATACAGCAACAGTACAATGGCGGATCCAAGTGCGGCGGAAAAGGGGTTGTGACAACTTATTTTTTTATAGTTAAGTTTTATTTTTATTTACATTGAGTCGGATTGATAACCCTTACATAGAAAAACCGCGCTAAAAATCTCTGACAAATATAATAAAACATTAAAAAGCTTTCAAAATTTGGATTGCTAGACATTTTCTGAGATTTGCAGAGTGTTAAATATTTCAAAACTACGAACGTGATACAAAATACATACAAATATATACTTCGCAAAAAATTATTAACTCACCTTGCATACAATTATGCCTATAAGGCGGGTTAATAATTTTTGTGCGGAGTATATAATTGATTATTTATTATTTGAAACTAATTGCAATCATATTGTGTGGTTATTGTAAAACTGTAATAAAGTAACTTGTATTATACAGATTGTTGCAAAAATACTGTAAAAAAATTTAAGGCCATATAATACTGACCAAAATAAGTAAAAGAAGCTTAATCAATAGTTTCCAAGATATAAGGCAGTGAAAAATTAGATTTTACAGCGTTTGCCTCTGCTATGTCGAAAACTATAAAGGTGCATTCACAAATGAAAATTAGGTATAGATTTATGGTTTATACTTTAGATTTAAAGACTTTGGCCGCAGATTATGTTGACTCCATTAACACTTCAGAATTTAGTGTCTTTAAATCCAAATCATAAAGCTAAACATTGCAAGGTCCAAACTTTAGGTTTTTGATTTAGTGTGACGTCACAAACTTCACCAATGAGAACGAGTCTAAAACGATATAGAAATATACACCCATCTTTATTTAGCATTCACTCGATGGATTCGGTCTTTAAAGCAAATGCGAGAAGAACAAGGAGACTGGCAAAACTTAATTGCTGAAATATACCTAAGCAATAAGGCCAAGCGAATGAAAGTTTCACGCCGCACGGGTATCTGTTGAATACTGTTCTACCGATATTTTAATCCTTTTTACTTCCTTGTACAAAGTAAAGGAAGTATTGTAATCGCGAAAAATATCAGTTTTGAGATTTCAACTGAATCCATTCTGACTAATTTCGTCGTGACGTCTGTACGTTCGTACGTACGTACGTATCTCGCATAACTCAAAAACGGTAAGCCGTAGAAAGTTGAAATTTTGCATTTAGGACTGCTATAACATCTAGTTGTGCACCTCCCTTTTTGGACACTACATAATTTCCAGAGATGGTACTTTATTTAAAGCCTATAATAGATTTCAGTGAAAAACTATATTAAAATATAATCCAAAACTTTTCAAATTTAGTATATAAGACTTTTATATCAATTGGAATAACATAGCAGAATTTGGTTAAAACAGGCTAACCGGAAGTGATATATTACCTGAAGTTGATAACAGTTTTTCTTGAATAAAATGGTTTCATTTTGATTTTAGAAATAAATGTTTCAAATAAAATTTTTAGAGAATTAAATTCTGCGGTTAGCAGATCAAGTATTATTGAATTAGCCCTTTGTATAAGCGAGATATGTAAATTTAAAACTTATATACTTTTTGGTTTTTGTAATGAAGCTTGCTATGGATTAGGACAAAAAATAACAAAAAAATAAAAAAATAGATGTTAATGTCAAATTACGTCAAATACGTGCAATTTTATAATTGAGTCTATACTTCATCTTCATATTGGTCTTGCGTACAAGAAAGTCGTGTGGTGTCCACATCAGATTTTTTTAAAAGAATTTACATAGATGTCAGTACAATCAATAAGGTTAAATTAAATTTGTATTTATGAATGACTTAAATCTATATAAAAACCATAAATCTAATTTTCATTTGTGAATGCGCCTTAAGAGTTACGACTTTGATTGAACAAGACTTTTTGTTTACCTTTCCGAGGTAATCTTCGATGTGCTATTGTTTTTTTAAACCAAATAATTGTACTAAGTTAAATGTTGCGGCGACCTTGGCCAATATTTTATTTTGAAATAACTATTAGAAATTGAGAAAAATGTTTCATATAAAATCTTATTGTTTTTTGTAGTCTATTTCCTGACATAGACAAAATTTTGTTCGATCACTATCTGTTAGTTTTTCTTCGATTTTCGTTTTTCTCAGAAGCAATTGAAGATCAGACCTATGTTGATTAAGCTTTTTTACTCATTTCGATCAGTACTATATGCCCTTAAATATTTTTACACTTTCTTTGAAATACCCTGTATTTGAATTGACTCTAATTACAAGTATAATATTTCGTAAAGCTAAAACAAACTAATATTATTTAATTGTTTAGTGAGACTTGTTTGTTAGTATGACTTTGTAAGATTATTTACTAATTATAAGTTTTCCAGATCCGTCGTTGCAACTGAAATTAGTTCTGTAGTAATCCTGTTAACTTGAAATTTGAACAGCTTTGAGCTCTTGGGATGACGCCTGATAAACATGTAGTCATATAGTCATTACCGAAATCTGGGAATAGAAGCAGCCTTGAAATATTTATTTATTTCGAAATTTGGAAAAATTGCAAGATAAATAATTTTACGGTACCTACAGTGAAATAATACGATAATTATTATTGCAATTGTTATTTTTTATTTCTAAAATAATGATTAGAAATTTGATTAAATTGGTTTTTACTATATATTCGTATCGTTAATTTTATAAATAATTGTTATTACAGTCAAACACGGGGCTGGCAGGAGCAAAAAGGAAAACATACAGCTATTCCAGATGTCATAAATCAAAGCTAATTTCAAAACAGTTTAATTTATTAGAATTCAATAAACAATAACACAGATAAATGAATTCAAATTTATATCCATTTATAACACAAAATTGAAATAAACTAACTTTTAGTTTTCTAATAATTCAATAATTTTTAAGTAAAATCCACATAACTTTGAATTTGATTTTTAATACGACATTTAATTAAAGGACATGGCTGGAGTCATGAATGCGGGAAATTAAAATCCCGAAGAGGCGCCGTGGCGAACAAATTAAATCACGATAAGGCGTTGTTTTGTACTAGAAACTTTAGAGACTTGTGCAAAAAATAGAAAAATCGAATGCGGGACCGTTGTTGAACATCATACTTAACTTGAATATTTCTCTAAAAACAACAAAAACCTATACCTAATGCATAAAACTCGGCCTTTGTTTTCCAGCATAAATTTTGTGGAACCCACGCCTCTTTGGGATTTAATTTTTTTCTAAACGATCCCACGTTCAGGACTGTAGACGTTTTCTTAATTAAATGATATGTAAGCAAATGGGAAATGCCGTAGTAAATTTGCGAATACTTGGGCGCCATCTCTATATTAGAATTGAAGGGCTTTTGAGATAATAGAACAAGCTTTATACTTTCCTTATCGTTAAAGATTTTTGTAATTCAATTCAACTCAAGTTCATGATTAAATATAACAAAATGGATGTAAAGTATCAGAAATTAAACAATTTGTTAGAAATAAGCAATTACCTATTTTTTAGTGATTTTTAAAGGACAATAGTTGTTTTTGAAAGAACAGTAAAATTAATTAACTTTTTTACTTTCCGTCACCTTTATTTATTATAATTGAAATACTTTGGAAATGAGAGGGTTTTTGTTTTTTTATATATATATATATATATATATATATATATATATATATATATATATATATATATATATATATAATTTTGATTGGCGACTAAAAGACCACCTATAAATATATAACGAATACCGAGTTAGAAGGTGGAGTCTATTACCAATGGAAGTAGACAAATTCAAATAGCGAACACGTGGCTACCAGTCCAGTGCTGCAATTCTCAAACTTGCAATTATATAGCATGTAGACTTGTACAATGTTATAATATTAATTTGTTTTTTTATAAATATAATTTAAAAACAGCATACATTTCAAGAACATTTTAGATCCACGAAGTATACAGTTTTATATAAAAACTTCGTGACGTCACTTCTGTATTTTCAAATTTCGGGAGACCATAACTCGCTTATTAATAAGAATTTTTACCGGATTTTCACCAATAGTCTTAGTTTTACTTATACCTGCTTTCTGGTGGAATTATAAAAAATCTGGTGTGGCCAACAGAATACCTCCCGCCATTTACAGCCCGAGTCACAAAAAAGTCTAAGTTAATCCTTATTTTTTGATTAGCTAATTTTGCTCTAATTTTGACAGTTTATTTCTTAAACTATAGTCTAATCTAATTTAAGTAACTACCTTTTTTTTAACCCGTCAACAGGATTAAATCCCAATTCCAGAGTGGGTTCACATTGACACACATCCATGCCTTAGTGGGATTCGAACCCAGAGCCCCGAGGGCACTCATGACAGGCATTGCTCTAACCATTGAGCCACCGGAGCAATGAAGATTAAATTTTAAATACCGGGATAGAATAGAATTCACTAATCCAAAAATAAGGATTAGCTTAAACATTTATGAATCGTTATTTTTTATTAATCTAAATACATACCTACATATTTACTTATGCTCGAAAGTGTTACAGTTACATACGAATAACTGCGTTTTGTTTGTTTAAAGCGTAGGATCTGGGATTTAAATTATAGATATTTTTTTAAATTTATCCATACAATATATAGAAAAAGTATTAATGCAAATCTAAACAAAATTTAATAATCTTTAATTTTTATAATAACATTAATCTCGAAAAAATAACATTTAAAGGTATTTTTCGAAGAAAAACTATTTTAAGCTTCTAGTAAAGCGCCGTTTGCGGTTATCCGATTTTTACCAAAATATAATGGGCTCTTTCCCTTACAAAAAAAGTTCGAAATACAAGGTTTCAAAATCCAGACATACATACACACACACACACACACACACACACACACACAAACACACACACACGCACACGCACACGCACACGCACACCCACACACACACACACACACACGCACACGCACACGCACACGCACACGCACACGCACACGCACACGCACACGCACACGCACACGCACACGCACACGCACACGCACACGCACACGCACACGCACACGCACACGCACACGCACACGCACACGCACACGCACACGCACACGCACACGCACACGCACACACACACACACACACACACACACACACACACACACACACACACACACACACACACACACACACATGCACACAAACACACATGCACACAAACACACATACACACAAACACATACACACATACACAGAGACATCATCGTGAAAATGTTAAAATTGGATTCTAGGGACCTTAAAATGTGGTCATTTACCAAAATCTCGATATGCGATTTTTAACAAGATCCCTATACCTCCCTTACCAAGGGTAGTGGGAGATGCATTGCGACTGTTCATTATTTTTTGTGGCTCTGTCTGCAGAGTACAGTAGACACTTCGTTAATTTAATTATAAATTTTTGCGATGAATTCTGTATGAGTAGATATCATATCGTACACCTCATAATATTTTTATGAATGATGAGCGTAGCTAATTTTAGATAAGGTTTATAAATTTATTTTTAAAGATAACATGTACGTAAATATTAAGCCAAACAACAAAATAAGCTTTCGACAGCTTACCTAACAAGAATTGCAAAAGTAAATAACAATATAAATAACATGAAAATGTCAAAAAAAGACATATAGTTCATATATCTTCCATTATCTTTTCGCATATCCTATAAAAGGAATATAGGTTTTCTATAACTAGTTTTGTGGTGCGCTAGCTTAGCCATGGTAAGAAGTGTTCACGGATATGAACAAAACTATTTTTCGTTTCGATGGTTTTATTCCAAATAGGAATAAATACAAGAATATCCGATTTCGATGAGGATTTTACTTAGAGGCGTCTTCTGACGGGTGTCACTTTTATAATAAAAGCGCTTTTATGGAGCGCTTTTATATTATTTTCTTATGACGAGTGTGCTCCATAAAAGCGCTTTTATTGTAAAAGCGTGCTCGTAATACGGGTCATTGTTTCTTGTATAAATTTTGTGTGAAAATTTCTAAATATAACAAATCCAAAGTCTGAAAAATAATTGTGTAAAATATCTTGAAATTATTTTCGTGGTTATAGTGGAAGAACAAAAATCAGTTATAACTAAACAGTGAATTCTTTTAGCGATACTCTATTGGATTTCTTATCGTAGCCGCTTGTTTGGGAATTGCGGAGTGCGGTAGGGTTTTGGCCGTTATTGGGACAGATTTGAACAGCCATTTTCGAGCATTTAGTGGAGTTATTGAACAAATAGCACCCTATCATAATGTTACGTTATATCTGGATCAAGTCTTTAAGTACACACCACCACCAAATGTAGAAACTAGGACATATAAAGCTCCCAGCAGGACTGGATCACTAAAGTAAGTAATAAAAAAATCTGATGTTGCCAGTACATTACCTGCCGTCAGTTTACGTAAGTTCTATGTATTTTGTACAATTACACATAGAAAGTTTCTTGCAAAAGATTCCATATTTCCAGTACATTACCTTCAGTCAGTTCTATGTATTTTGTATAAATTCCATATAGAAAGTTTTTATATTTCCAGTAAAATTATAACACAAACATACTGTCAATTGCACTTGACACTGACATCTGTCAATCAGAATTTTCTTAATATAGTAGATGTTTCTATGGTTATAGCACAGCTGGCTGGTTTATGAAATTTATAATCTTTTAACTCTATATCCATTGAATATGAAGTATAAAATGTAATCAAATCGTATAGAGAATAAAATATTCTTAAAAATTTTAATAACATTAAATGTGAAAAAATAATATTTGGCAGCGTTTTTTCATGAACACCTGTTAAAATCTTCAAATTATGGCACTTCCGGTCGACCACTTAGCTTAGTGATGCACGACGAGATGAGAGTACTCTCGCATC
This sequence comes from Harpalus rubripes, assembly GCA_963082715.1. Classification (NCBI taxonomy): domain Eukaryota; kingdom Metazoa; phylum Arthropoda; class Insecta; order Coleoptera; family Carabidae; genus Harpalus; species Harpalus rubripes. Next base: position 16,134,457 of record OY720449.1, read on the forward strand.
TCGTCTCGTCTCGTTGCATTATGCGAGACGAGAACGAGAGCGAGATTGCAATTTGAAATTCGAGGCGCGATCGATATACAATTGCGAGAAGCGAGAAATCTTGCGAGATTCTCGCGAGAGTCTCGCAATAAAAAGTATTTGTAACTTTATAGCTTTGATTCATAAATTCAATGAAACATGCACCGTACAGGGAGTGGATAGAACACGTGAATGTGAAAATTATATGAATTGACTATATCTAGAGTCAAATGATATCGGTCGCAGAGCGAGGAAATGCAAAATAAAGACTAAATCGGTTTTGCATCTATTAAAACTAGTTTTCTTCAACATTTCAGCCCCTAATTCATCCCAGTTGAAACTACGGTTAATAAAATTCTTGTCGTCCCTGAAAAGTAAAGGATCTTATATTAAGCGTCGATAGGAGCCAACACGGAGTGAAGTGGAGTGATTGGTTGCCAGCGGGTTCCCAGTGTAGCGCTTTTTATGAGTAAATCTTACTTAAATAGTAGCAAATAGTTAATGATAAAGTGTTTAATTAGTTTTACTAATATATTAACAGATGTTCGTATTGAAATAATTTGGTCATTAGAATTTATTGTTTCGCCTTTTTATTATAGTTATACGACAGTAAACACACGGAAGACGGAATGATTGGTGTGAACTTGTCTTTTGTAGTTCAACTGATACGTAAATACCGAGGTAAATGCGTAGTGCGTAAGCGCTTATTTTTACAGCGAGGCTCTCGCGAGAGCGAGATCGAGATTGCAGATCCGAAAACGAGACGAGATCGATATTTTATATTTCTCGTCTCGTCTCACATACATACATACATACAGACATCATTGTAAAATAGTAAAATCGTATTCTAGGGACCCTGAAACGTGTTTATTCATCGTATGCAGAGTGTACTACAGGGGTCGGACCCGGGTCCCCAAATTTGCGATGATACACTAATAGGTGAATTAATGAATCTATATAGCCATGAAACTGTCAAGTGCTAATTGAATTTTTTCTCTGTCTTCTCAATCTGTAAATTTGGGAGTCATTTGTGCACATTATATAACGGTTACAACCAAACGCGTCGATTGACCGCACCAGCAAACAGTACCTTATCTTTCTGAGTATAAAAAGTGTACATTAATAAATTTTCAAAATATATTGCCCGTCAAGCCGTCAAGTAACCATGTATAATCATATATTTTTTTTATAATTTATTACCTTAGACTTCACAAATATTAGTATATTTGAAAATCTTAAAATTTTTGGCCTCGTAATAACAAAAACTAATAATAATGTGTGAAATTTTTCGACTGTGATGTGGATAAGATGTTAGCAATTACTCGAAATCTCAGTTAAACAGCATTTATTCTTACAGGTATTAGTAGTCCTCAATTTGAGTATTTCATATAGGCTCTGGCCCTGGACCATAAAAAATCCATTAAAGCAGTGGTATTCAAACTAGGAGTCGCGAAAAAGTTCTTCAGGGTACTAAGATCTTACAGCTTATTGTTACATATCATGAACACAAAAACATGATATAATATTACTTACATATAACTTCATTGCATTTCGTATGCATAGGCGTGCAACAAGAAATATCTATGGACACATTTTATCTGAAAAAATAAGAGTAATTTATTTGAAAATATGTTTCTTTCTAAATAATGCCTTTCTAAAAGATTTATATTCTTTACTTATGTTTTTGCAAGATTCAAAAACATAAACTTAACTATAAACCAAGGAATAATAATTTGATTTAAACGTCAACGCCACTGGGTAAATATTAGCACAGAGGGCAGTGTAGTAGATAAATAGGTATCTGTAATTCTACGACATACGTCATTATTATTTATAGTGTGTTAGAAAGTAATGTCACCATTTACGTATATCTGTCACACCACATAAATTAAATAGACATAGGTCAAATAATCTTTCTCTTACTAATACAAAATGTTGCTAAGCTACTGCTATAAAGTGATGTGTATTCGTTCTCCGAACAAATGACCTTAAATAGTCATCTTTCGTGAATAATAGTATAAAAACCTGTGAGACCTTACTACCCTGAAGAAGTTGGAAGTGTTTATCGAAACGTCGGTGTTGTAAGATACTGATATTTAGAGTAATTGTTAATACATTATCCACATCATAGTCGAGAAATTTTTCACATAAATAACTATTTTATTATTAGAATAATTATTTGAGATACAACCTAAATGTTTAAATCGTAGAAATGGGCTTTAGGATCCAGGACAAATTTATTTAAACGATTCACAATTCTTTCTTCGTTTAAATAAATTTGTCCTGGATCCTAAAGCCCATTTCTAATATTTTATTATTGTTTAATAATTTCAGTATGACAGAGCTGTTCCAAAATCCCTGCCAAATAGATTCATATGACGTATTCTACAACCATATCCTTATAACAAACGAAACCTATTTTGATTCCGTGTTGAGTTCAACTGCAGCGTCTCAGCTTTTTAATTTGAGCGAAACTTACGATCTATTGTTGATATCAGGATACGGCAGTGAACATTTTTATCGGCTAGCACATATGTTAGATATTCCTTTTGTTCAGGTAGACAATAATGTTATTAATTATTACAATGAAAGTTAATAAGCGATGTTTAAAGGTGACTCCGTCCTTACTGATGCCTTGGAATAATGAAGCTATAAATAATCCTTATTCACTAGTAAATGATTTTAGTTTTGCAGTCCCTGGAACTGCTGATACGTTTTTAGGTCGTCTAGAAAAGTTGGTAAGTCGAGATTTATCGTTGTTTTACGCAACACTAAAACAATGCGTGGTAGCGTAAATGGTGATTAGGAGGTGACTAGGGAGGAGATAACTAGCAGTGATTTAACTCTGACAATCGCGTATTGTTTATTTTAGAGAACAATACTTGAAAATAAACACTGCTAGTCATCTCCTCCATAGTCATCTCCTAATCACCATCCATGGTGATTATGGTTTGTATTATGAACAGTTGAAGAGCCTTTGTCAAAAACAACCTTAGTCCATTTTTTTAAAATTTGAGATAATCATTGAAAAACTTTCTAACTTTCTTACTGTTAAGGATTTTTAATTTAACTCGGGACCATAGTTAAATATTAGAAAATTATTTACAGGATGTTAAGTAATAGAAAAATAAACATTGTTGAGCAATTACATTATTTATTTATTCGTATCAAACTAGTAAGTAACAACAAATAATTAAATGTATAATATACAAAATACATCTTCTGGAATTTTTTCATATTCTTCTAAGGCTGTGTCCGATGTCGCATTTTGGCATTTAGGATTTAGGTCTACTTCACATAAATACAACTCCGAATTGCACACTAATGACAACAAAAGAGAATTATACAATTCGATTCAATTTGACAGTAAATTTGACATTTTGCACAAATATAGCAACGAACATAATTTGTTTAATTAGTGCGCGTCAACTTCAAGGCATAGTGTTCTCCTACAAACCCTATCTATTCTTTATTTTACGTAAGAAAATAATGGTGTGGAGTATTATCCAATCAATAAACAAGATCAAACTGCACCTATTTTCACATCACTATTTTCTTACGTGAATTGAAGTATATTTCCTAAAATTCTAAATAATGACGTTATTTAGGGCATATAAATTTAGGATTTAGATATATAACCCGTAAAACTTTAATTAATTACTAGGGTCCTCCACTGTATTTTTTTATTATTTTAAATGAAAGATCGTTTAATTTTGAAGCAATTCGGAGTATTAAAAACAGCATAATTGTTTTTAGTTCAATTGCATTTGATTTTTAACGAAACCTATAGCCATATTTCTCTCACCAGTTTCTTTAGTAGGCTGCGCGAGATAGATACCAATAATTGTGATGTAGATGTATAGTTGATTAAAATCTCAAAATTTTTAAAAACTAACAATTTTTTAAATACTTTTTTCGTGTAAATCATTATTTTTTCTTGTTTACTCAATTTTCTGGTTATAGTGGAGGACCCTATTGTACGAATCTGTTATTCGAAGTATTTTTCTCCAAAATTATCCATAAACAATTGACAGAGATATAACAATGCTAGTCAATTGCTCGCTAATCACCCTTGTTCAGTTGTTCATATTAAAGTTCAAAATTTTTGTTTTGTTCTATTTCTTATACAATTTTATCTAAATCTTTTTGCACGATCGGGGTTTTTTTATTGTTTCCAAGGTAGTAGGTTTTATCTACCGATAACTGATCGGCAAGTGATGTGGATCACTTACCGATCAGGACGCGGAGGTAGTAAGTAAAAAAACCACGATCAGAGGATCAAAGATTACTTTAAAAATGACTAAACTAATTTTTTTTCCCCACTTCCAATATCGTAAGTAGGCTATTATGACATATCGGTTTCTATTAGCGACGGGAAGTAAGGATTGTCTTTACTTCCCTACAGCTGAACTTACCTCCCTCTTTGTGAAATACCAATAGTTAGATATTTTAAACTTGTCAAATATTTATTCATTCTTATAATATATAATTTTTAATTTAATTTCTATCAAATTGTCTCCATTTTATAAATATTTCCATTCAAAACTTACCGTCGACGTGACAAATGTGACAGATTTTTTCTTCTGAAATTTTCCATGGAATACTTAGATTCTTTTTTTATGTCAATATACAACTGTATTCCTTGACAGCCTTGACATATCTGGCAGTGAAAATGAACAGGTAAAAAATAAATCATCGGAAGTGGAAAAAATCTTATATGCAACACGAGGTGTAGCTACATTTGACCAACCTCGAACTTATTTGCTAGCCCTCGCTATCGCTCGGGCGCAAAATCGTCCTCAATTAGTAAATGGTACCTACATCTCTTGTAGCATAAATAACTATTAATATGTCAAAATAATTTTGAAATCTTATTTTTTTCTAAGTTTGTATAAAGATCTAGCAAAAAACGTTAAAACCATTACGGTCAATAAGTTCTTCATACCGGTTGAGAATGATTAATGATGAAGAAGAGCACTTACTGACCTTTTTACTTAACTATTAGTACAAAATTAAAAAAATTATACTTATATATTTTTCAATATCTACTTTTATCTGCAAAAATATCGTTATTTAATTATCATATGTATTAATAATCGAAACATTCAATTCGTTTGCTGTACCATCTTCTTTACTTCCATGTATAGCTGGCTACATATATATTTTATTACCTTTTAAGGTGAAAAGTACCTGGATTAATTATCGCTTTTGGGGGGACCATTTATCTGTAATGGAATCCATTTCCCAAAAATATTTTCCCCCTGGTACTCCGTCAATTGTAGAAGCTAGCAAAAAAACTGATTTAATATTCGTCAACACCCATAATGTAATGGGGTACACTCGTCCCAATATTCCGACAGTTGTAGAAATCGGAGGGTTACATATTAAACCTCCGAAAGCTTTACCATCAGATTTGGAAGAATTCGTCACTGGCGCAGGTGACCATGGTTTTATATACTTCAGTTTAGGGTCTTTCGTCAGAGAATCAGAATTACCAGAAGCTATCACAAAAGGTATTTTAAATGTCTTTCGCAAACTTCCACAAAGAGTGCTGTGGAAATGGAAAGGACAAATGAATGATGTTCCGTCTAATGTCATGCTTTCAAAATGGCTGCCACAGGGGGATATTTTAGGTTAGAACTATCATATTTAGTTGTTTTAAAGTTTTAAAATAATTTGAAAATTATTTTAGCACACAAAAATATAAAGTTATTCATCTCTCAAGGTGGTATGTTATCAACACAAGAAGCAGTTTTTCATGGAGTTCCCGTATTAATTTTTCCAGTTATTTTTGATCAATACAATAATGCAATTTTGGCAGAGAAAAAGGGATTTGGAAAATCTATTTCTTTTTGTCACTTTACAGAGGAGTTATTTGAACAATATTTAGAAGATTTACTCAACAATGCAACGTAAGTTTTATATGTAGGATGTTTTACGAGAATATAATTCATCGGGCACGTGACATGTTTTTCGCCAATCAACATTCAGAATCTTCCTAGTTACATGTCTATCATAGCGATGATAAGAAACAAAGAAATTATCACCTTATTTATATCGTTACTAGGGGATTTTTTTCTTAATTTACAACATTGACAGTTAATTTTGAGTATAAAAATATGCGGTAATCGTTTTTGATATCAACAACGATGAAATTAATAAGTCAATTGTAAAATTAACTATGTTTTAATACAATATATTAAGTTAAGTTAGCAGCACACACAATGTGTCACAAAAATTCATTATATTCTCTCATTAAATATAAGTTCGTGATATGATTAATAATCGAAGATATTTCTCGTGAAACCGGAGCAGCACATTTCACTCGTCCTTCAGACTCGTGAAATCTGCAACTCGGTTTCACTCGAGAATATCATCGATGATAATCATATCACTTGTTATATTATGTATGAATATAGAACACCTCGATTATTTTCATTAATAATCATTATTATTATTATTTAGGTATTTACAAACTGCTATGCAAATGTCCAGAGCAATGAAACACCAAAACGCAGATTTACCAGAGAAAGTCAATTGGTGGATTGATTTTACAATAAACCACAGAGGAACTACAGTTTTAAAACCTTTAATTGCGTATTACAGTTGGACGGATATGCCGTACGATTTATTATCGTTCTTTACATTTATGTTTTCCTGTTTAACATGCTTAATATTTTATTCGAGCATGTATATTTTACGATATGTAACTCGCAATAAAACAAAGAAGACTAAAAAAGAATAGACTACTTCCTAAGTTATTTATTATTTATTTGTAAATATCATAATTTATTCTTGTATATGCTGTAAAATAATAAATAAATATATCCAGCATTCTTCTTTAGTGTGGCGATTGTTTCTAGAATCATAGAAATATCTTGCATCCTTTTCTTATTCATACATCATTGTACATGTCTCTCTTCATTTTTTTTTTTACTTTTAAATAAGCTTCATTAGTTAAAGAAGAATGCTGTATTTGTCCCACTATCATGACAATGTTTTTATTCCAAAATATTTCCAGAGACTGTCCTAATGCGTAAGTGCTACAATTAATAACTCAATTAATAGCGCAATGTGTAGAAATGGCGAGACTATAAAATAATGTTTTTTTCGGATTCCCTGTAAACTTGGTAACATTACGTGACGTGTCATTAATTTATCTTCCCTCCATCCTTCACAGAAACGTAGGATATGTTGAACAAAGTTTATGGTGATGAGCATACTGCCGTGCTGGCATACTAGCACATAGTAGTAACTGACAATTTTTTGTATAGGTAATATAAGGTGAACAACAGTATTTCAATTTATTCTCTTTTAACGTATGGTCTTAAAGTTTTGAGAAAATTTTTAGATACTGATAACTTTTTTAAAACTCTGTTACTTTTTAAACTAATTATTACAACAATTAACAATAAGTTTAACAATTAATATTTAACATTTAAATTATTGATAATGGACCATTATCTTCTACGCCCTTAATTTTCTTCTGATTAGCTCCATCATCCTCTGGACAACATATGGATCGATTTCTCGAATCGTCGTAATTGTTCTTCATTTGCAGCTTCCCATCCCTTGTCGTACACTTTTCTGGTCAATATTGTCCAAAATTCTTATACCTAAAAATTCAGAATTATATTCTCTAACTCTAAAAGATTTGTATAAAGCAGTAAATAATGTTTGAACTTTAAACAACAGTCGCGTTTTCCAGTGTTCACTCTGTACATAGAAAATAACGTAGTAATATACTGTAGCTTAAAGTGTACTGAAATATATCTGCCAATTTAAGATAAGTATAAAAATGTCTGTGAGCTTATGGTCTAACAAAATTATTATTCTTGTATAAGTAATAACGCCAGTACAAATAAATATAAAATAATTTAATAATGTCAAAATATTTCGGGGTGGGGCCGGGCCCCTTGGGGCTCCCCCCTATATATACGCCACTGGAGAACACTCCGATATAAGCGTATAGTTATATATGGGGTTATTGATGTTAGTCGGCATCTTCCTTCGTCAATGACGTCCCTTGAGGTATAAAACTATTTGTTTAAAACTGGGCTAGAAACTTTGTATCCCAATTATTGCTCTGAAACATGTGCGTAGCCAGGGGATGGGTTTTAAGGGTTCTACCCCCCCCCCTCCTACCGAAATGAATGAATGAATCAATTAATTAATTAATCGCAGGTGTAGGTGATATTCAATATCGACAGTTTATCCAGGTAAGTCAACAATTCCATTTTTCAAAATGTTCTGTGATCTGGCAATTTATTTTTGTGAAAGGGGGAAACATCCCTTGAAAAAATGTAACTTTCAATTATACAGCTTTTGACCTTAGTCCGTAACTTTTCGAGCAGTTTACAAGGTTTCAAGAGTGAAGGGAAGAGATCGGAGACAATCAGTTCCTCGGTCGTGCACGTACATCGTTTTTTTTTTTCGAAACCGAAGGATTGTTTACGTGGATTGGGTGCATGAGGTAGACAGACCATCATGTATACTACAAGAAGGTTTTGATAACCCGTAGTGCATGGGTGAGCAGAAGGCCCAAAATTTTAATATGCGTTAAAGGAATCAAATTCGAGCTTAGGATGCAGTTAAAAAAAATCTGATGTGGACACCACACGACTTCCTTGTACGCAAGACCAGTATGAAATATAAACCCAATTATAAAATTCCATGTATTTGACTTAATTTGACATCTATTTTTTTATTTTTTTGTTATTTTTTTGTCCTAATCCATAGCAAACTTTATTACAAAAACCAAAATGTATATACATACACACATAAAATCACGCATTTCCCACTTAGTGGGTTAGCACAAACCCGAAAGAATAAAAATATCATCATCCAAAAAAAACAGAATATAAGTTTTAAATTTACATATCTCGCTTATACAAAGGGCTAATATAATAATACTTGATGTACTAGATGCAGAATTTAATTCTCTAAAACTTTTATTTGAAGCATTTATTTCTAAAATCAAAATGAAACCATTTTATTCAAAAACTGTTAACAACTTCAGGTAATATATCACTTCCGGTTAGCCTGTTGTAACCAAAATCTACTATGTTACTCCAACTGATATAAAAGTCTTATATACCGAATTTGAAAAGTTTTGGATTATGTTTTTAAGTAGTTTTTCATTAAAATCTATTATAGGCTTCAAATAAAGTACCATTTCTGGAAATTATGTAATGTCCAAAAAGGGAGGTGCACAACTAGATGTTATAGCAGTCCTAAATACAAAATTTAAACTTTCTACGGCTTACCTTTTTTGAGTTATGCGAGATACGTACGTACGTACCGACGTCACGACGAAATTAGTCAAAATGGATTCAGGGATGGTCAAAATGGATATTTCCGTTGAAATCTGAAAACCGAAATTTTTCGCGATTATAATACTTCCCTTACTTTGTACAAGGAAGTAAAAACAATATGTAGAATTCCTTCCAATTTAATATTCGCATGCGGGGTGTGTAGGGTTCGCAAAGAGGAGAGAACATTCAGCATTCATGGTGGCAATATTTGTAATTTTTTTAATACGCGTGTCAATGTTCTAAGATCAATCCGATCATTTTATAGCCGTACCTCGTACATAATTCCAAACAACTGTTGAATTTAAAAAGGAAGACAATACAGCCAGTAACTATGCATCAGTCAATACTCTTCACTCTCTGTTTTTCTGTTGTTGAACTAGTAAACCAGCATTAAACCTGCGCATACAGTAGCCTATTCTGAGCAGTTCAGCTGTTGACGAACAGATGGCAAAGAACCGCAGCGCTCATGCGTACTGTATTCAGTGAACAGAGATTTTTCTTAGTTTGACTCACTCCCAGCAGGGTGTTTGCATGCGATTCAGTTGCAGTATGGTGGTTTCTGTAGGTGGGAGTGTTACTTCTTGTGGATAACCTGATTGACGTGTTTTATTTTCGATTAAGAAATGTGTCGGAATAATATTTAACCTATATAAATTGTTGTTCTTAAATAGTTTTCATTAATTGTTAGTGTAATCACCTGTGTAAATTGGAATAACCATCAAGGTTGTGTTGTATACGCTAAGTACAGTTGTAAACAAATGATACAGATGTGTTTCTAATAATGTTGTGGTTATATTTATAACAGTGAATGGGTAGAGTGTCACCATGAACTCAAGGGCTCATCTCCAACCTTTCTTGAATAACTCTTTGGCTATCAGACAGGAGATACAGCGGTTTGAAAGTGTCCATCCGTCAATATACGCGATATATGACTTGATTGAACTTATCCCAGATGCATGTGTTGCCCAACAGATCAGAGATCACGTCGTCTGCATAGAAGGTTAGTTTAATTGTTTACCTCTGTCACCGTGCAATGTAATTGTGCGACATTTGCGAGCAGCGTTACTTTCTTTATGGTTCTACCTGCCTACAGGTAGGCCGGGATTTCCGAGCGTGCATACAGGTTTTTTTGTAGGGTTTGGTCCAGCAATCCAGACTCTTTGAACTTGACTGTGAACTGCGGGATTCTGTTTCAAAAATATGATGCAACAGCATATAAACTCCCGCCTTTATGATTTTTCATGAAACAATAGAATTTTGATTATAAATATTTTTTTTTGCATCTGAACCTACCTCAACCTAAACGAACAAAACCTAACGTAATACATACCGGGTGTTTATTTTTTTCCAAGCGATAGAAAATACAATGGTAAATTTTCATGTGGTTATAATTTCTACTCAATTTTAGAACAAGTGTTCAGAGATAAAATGTTAAGAAATAAAAACTGCATCAAATAAGCCTAAATGTGAATTCTAGTCGCAGGCGAATTTTTCTTTCGTTCAAGGTCAAATGACTTTTAATTGAAAGTTACATTTTTTCAAAGGATGTGCACGATATGTGCAAATGTAAGTTTTTCCCCTTTCATGTACAAAAATAAAATGTCAGATCACAGAACATTTTAGGAACCCCTCCCCCCTCCATAGCTATGCCACTGCAACAGTTTAATATTTTGTGCTATTGCTCATGGCCCTCTGTAATTAACTAAATATTATAACTTTTATTTTGCCTATCTTTCGTGAACGAAACGCATGTAAAAAATAATCTTATTAGATGCAATTTTTAATTCTAAACACTCGCATGTACACTTTTATTCTAAAATTAATAGGGCAGAAAATTTTACCATTGCATTTTCTATGGTCCATAAAAAAGTAAACACCCGGTATATGAACACTACCCATTACCCAGGTATGAAACTTCGTATTCCTGATTTGACATTGATGGAAGCGCTAATTTGTTATGGTAACAATTGGACAACCGCAAGTAGCTAGGATAGGTTACTTGAAATAGTAAACAGATTTTAAAAAAATACTAATTATATATTTTACCATTTATGTCATAGTAAATAAAGAAAATTAAATTCTGTCTGTGCTACATACATTCATCTTCTATAGATTTAGAAATAAAAAAATAAAAATGAAATAATCTTGTGTAATATGCACATTCCAATAACGTAATATTCCTCGTAAATAATTTTCTAATGTAAAGTATCCACATTTTTCCCTAAGCATAAATTATGGTTCATAACCTAAAAGTTTATTGTTTTGTTATTGATCATAAAATATTTTTTTATTTTTTTGTTTTGGTAAAATTCTCTTTCGAATGAGCTAAATACATAGTCAAAAAATATGACTTTGTGTTATTGTTTGAGAAACAGTGGTTTGAAAATCTTTTCTTCAATAAGGCCCTGTTTTTCCATCTCTCGATAAAGTGGCAGTTAACTGCCAGATAAAATTAAATTATCGCAACAATATTAGAGCGTAAAGTGACAAAATTATACACATGTCGATTATATGATGCGATATTTTTCATTTATCTGGCAGTGAAGTTAACTGATACTTTATTCACAGATGAAAAAACCGGGCCTAAGTTAATTTTCCTTTCGATTTCTTACAACTTTCATTTGGATGATTTTCTTTATTTGCAATATTACCTAAAGAACTTAATCGAGGTGTCCTAAATACGTCAAACACCCTGATTGAAATAGGGCCCTATTCTGTAACTCGGTGGTTAATTTTTAACCACTGGTTAAAATTTTTATCCAATATATATTGATTTGACAACTGAAATTCCCTTTTTTTGTTATGTGGAGGCCTGTTCTGTATCTCAGTTGTTAATATTTAACCACAGGTTAATTTTTTTAACCAATCTGACATAACAAAAAAAGGGATTTTTAGTTGTCAAATCAATAACTATTGAATAAAAATATTTACCAGTGGTTAAAAATTAACCACTGAGTTACAGAGTACGGTCCTTGATTGGTTAAAAAATTTAACCAGTGGTTAAAAATTAACCACAGAGTTGTAGAATAGGCCCCATAATCTGTTGTAATAAAACTTGCAGCCCATATTCCTTAAGGAAACTAGTTGAGAAATTCAAATGTTTTTAATTGACAGATCAGTGTCAAAAAAAAGTTTGGTTCCAAGAAATGTTACATATACCGCGTGGCGCTCGATACCCGTTATATATTTAACTTTGGAAAACAATTTATCCTCGTATTTTTCATTGCGCATTGCTTGCTAAACTATTCTAGACGATAATACTTCAAATAAAGCTTGTAGAGTCGCATCTTCAACTGTTCCCGAGAAAAACGAAAAATCGAAAAATTTTATCCTTTTTTAACAGCCTGTATAAATCACTAATTAAAATTAATTATGTTTAGTAAATGAAAAATTTTATAGTGTCGTTAATAGTGTTAGTCAAGGAATTAAAATAGACAAACAAATGTGTTATAATATGCATTATCACTATGTTTCAATATCACAATACAACATCGTCAAACACCTGATTAAATCGTATTGTGGGAATTTTGAACGTGTTTATCAAAAAATGCTATTTTTAGCAATCTCTAACCCGCCCTTCCGAAGGGTAATTGACTTACAAGTACTTACTTAGTATTCAAATAATAATAACAGTGTAGCTTAAGTGATTTTATATTAATCTTGTGTAATTATACTGTTTATTGAAGGTGTTAATGTAAGTTCATTGTTTTAAATTCTGAATGGTTTTAAATCTTCATATGGCGTCAGTTTTTATTGCATAAATTACAGTAAAAAATAATTTCCGCTTTCAAATAACATGAAATACGGTTCCAGGATGTTTTTATTATGTAAAGTTGTTACCCATATCTTAAAATTTCACGGATATAAGTCTCTCTATCAGTATTTAGTCAATACTGTTTTCTACGCTAAATTTAACCACCTCTATATTCTTAAATGTAAATTTATAAATAAACATGAATGTTATAGTGGCGTTTCTGGTGTTAATATGAGTAATAAAACGCATGAAATACCTGGTTAATATATTTTTAATAATAAACACTTCAACATATGGTTTGCAGTGCCGGGTAGATTATTTTTACCCTTGGGGCATTTTAAATGACATAGTAATTAAAGAAACTGTAGCAAAACTTTAAAGATTATGTGTACGGCTTCTTTGTGGAAGTTAATTAGAAAAGTCTTTAACAAACAAAAAGATTGGTGCTAAATGTTTATTATTTCACAGTCATATTCATAACGAACGAATAATTTTTAATTGAAGTTATAAAAGTTAATTTACATTTAACTTGCTCATTGTTTGTATAAAATGGGTTAATATATCAATAAACATACAAAAGTTTGTTAGTATCTATTAAAATTAATGTGGAAATTCTCAAAGAATTTATTTTATTAGATCATTGTTCTAATAAACTCAAAATCTAATTTTGCACTGTTAAAATGTTTGGTATTTCTCGAGGTATTTCTAGATTCGAATACTACGGACCCCCTTCATAATATTTCGGCTTGTTTACATTTTAAACAAATTATGAAATCTACACTTGGTTATAAAATAGAAATTTGTACAAAATTCTTTAGGCTACTTTAAATAAAAGCTTAAAACTTTAAAAAACTATGGATCAAAATGACCATGTTGTACCATGTTGCCCATTTTGCAATGTAATGTAATATTGTAACATTCATAAATTTTCACTGCTATACGAAAATTAGTTAACAATGTACAATTTAAGTTTTATGGGGGGGGTCTCTTATTTATACAAGGATTTATTGTATTTCTTTTCATCCACCTGATTAGATACACTGAAAATACACCAGTTAGAAAAACTTTCAATAAAGTACCCACCCAGAATATTTCATTTTTTTGGGCTTTTATTTTGCTCTTTCTATCTTGTAGACTTATGGCAGGTAAATATGGCAACCCTGTGTTCCATAAGACTCCACACTGAACATAGAGTGTGAGACACTGTATAGTATGGTATGACTAGCGAATGAAAGTTAACGTTTAAATTATTAGGGTAACTGAATATCAAAACAGGGGTGCGTTTAAAATATTTTAAACATTTTTCGTTTATGTTGATTATAACAAAATATTTTGATCTTTGAACTATTTAGTTTGGCAATTATATGAAATAGGATTATTTTTAATTTCCTCTAACAGTATAATTTTGACTCGAGGGTGGCTTACACCTGAGACGAACGAACTAGAATTTACGGTATTAATTTTTTAAAATACATCCCTGAATCCTGTTGCTAAGGTCATTTTAAATGCCTCCTGGTACTGAGTACAATTCTAATCTTTTGTAACGGAATACATAAGGGTCAGTTTCCTTTCAAATCAAATATAGGGAAATGTTTTCAAAAGAGCCACATCTATTAAATAATTTAAACGTCAACTTTCATTCGTTAGTCATACTAGATTTCTACTGAGACCCTTTACTTTTGGCACAATGAAATACAAATGTAAAAACCCAGTGCGTATAGTAAATCCTACCTTGTGAAATACAGTAAAATTACTCTAAGATTGACACTAACGTCACGTCGCGAAGTTCATGACGTGTCCATGACGTAGAGGCTCAATTTCAACTTATATGTACGTCCAATGCCGTATCATTTAATTTTACGCCACTAGACGCACCTATAAGTTGAAATTGAGACCCTACGACCCTACATCATGTACACGTCATGAACTTCGCGCAGCTGTCATGACGTCAGTATCTCATTCTTAAAGTAATTTTACTCTATATGGGACAATACTCACAGAATTGAGATTTCCCCCACTCTTTCTCCGGATAGATTTTAAATTCTACTGGTTTGGAGCAATATAATTCATAGTGGGGAAAACCCAAATTGTGACAGGATTTGAAATCTGTCAGAATTTAAAGTTACAAAATCGAGACCCAGATAAATTCTACAATTCCTGCAACTAGAATAAAATATTCAAAATATCTTTTGTAGATAAAATTTTGTTTATTTATTAATGATTATAAAATAATCCTTCAACTGTTATAGGCGGACGGTTAATTAATTACTGATTATAAACAAATGCAAACAAAATTTCAGTTAGTAAATTAATTTAATTTTATCAGCAGAGTTCTCAAACATTATCTGTTGAACTATATTTGTATACAAAGCGCACAATGCACGTACTTTTTCCAAACGAGTTTTCGATTGAAGCAACACGCAATATTTCAATTATTTTGCCGTTATTTATGAAAAATACAAGTCATTTGTTCGTAGTCGTAGCCGTAATTTGTATTTGGTTTCAAGGAATGTAAATTGTTATCGCAATAGCAAAGTTTTTACAACATCCAGACCACTTCCTTGAGAGCACAAACCGACAAAACGGTCAGTTTCTTTATCTATTCAACTCATTTTTAACCATTAATTTATTATTTATCTGTGTGCTCATTTATCAAATTGGAACTATTAACTTTTATTTTTAGACAACGAAAACAGTTTAATGTAACAAAAGGAAATAATAATAATAAACATTAATATAGTGACAAATTAGAAAATTGTTTATTTGTATTTATTCTTACTACTTTCAAGCCTTCCGCTATTCAAGTAAATGAATGCAGAAAAACATATTGCATTGTCCAGTTCCTATCTAGCAGCTGCATGTGACATGTGAATCCTGACCTGTTGTATGACGTTGGCCAAAATTTTAATCTTCTATTCCTTATTTCGGCCAGGTCCTTAATATATCCTTCATATATTTATTGATTTTTTAAACATCCAAACATAATATGCTATGTAAAATGAAACAAACGACTGAGGTTGTTGATGGGAGGAAATAATAAACAGTATTGCAGTCCAAAATTTTATTGTACGAAAATTTAACAATCGTCTTTCAGAAGACAGTGTAATTTGAAATAGCTTTTTTATAATAAAATTTTGGGCTGCAATCCTGCTTATTATTTCATAATATAATATGCTAAATGTGATAATAATTTTTTCTGCCTCCGTCCGGTATAGTATGAAAGTTGACGTTTATTATTTAATAGTGATGCACGACGAGCCGCGAGTACTCTCGCATCTCATCTCGCCTCGTTGCTTACATTATGCGAGACGAGAACGAGAGCAAGATTACAGTTTAAAATTCGAGACGAGATCGATATAACAATTGCGAGAAGCGAGAAATCTCGCGAGATTCTAGCGAGAGTCTCGCAATAAAATGGATTTGTAACTTTATAGCTTTCATTCAAATTCAATGAAAAATTTGCCGTACAAGGAGTGGAGTCAACGCTAATAGAACACGTGAATGTGAAAATTATATGAATTCACTATATTTTTTTTGAGTCTACCTAGAGTTGATTGGTATCGGTCCCAGAGCGAGGAAATACAAAATAAAGACAAAATCGGTTTTGCATCCAATAGAAATAGTTTTTTCCCCAATATTTCAGCCCCTAATTCACCCCAGTTAAAACCACTGCTAATAAAATTCTTGCCGCCCTTGAAAAGTAAAGAATGTTATATTAAGCGTCGATGGGAGCCAACACGGAGAGAAGCGGAGTGATTGATTGCCGGCGGGTTACCGGGGTAGCGGTTTTATCACTAAATCTTACTTAAATAGTGGCAAATATTTAAAGATAAATTTTAAGAACTTTTAGTTACAAAAAATATTTTTTTAATGTTTAATTCATATTACTAATGACAGAATGTATTATAACAGATTTTCGTATTGAAATAGTTTAGAGATCACAATTTGGTGATAAATTGGATATTTTACAGATAAATTAAATTATTTACTAACATCTCATTTTCTGGTGAATGAATGAATAAACATTATGTTCACATTGAAACTATTTGGTGACCAGAATTTAGTGTTTCGTCTCTTTATTATAGTTATACGACTGCAAATACACGGAAGACGGTGCAATTGGTGCGAACTTGTCTATACTGTTACGTAAATACGTAGTGCGCAAGCGCTTAATTTTATAGCGAGACTCTCGTGCGAGAACGAGACGAGACCCAAAATTTCTCGTCTCGTTTCGCCTCGCGTGCATCACTATTATTTAATATATGTGCATGGTTTCTTCTGAAAACATTTCCCTGTATTTGATTTGAAAGGAAACTGACCCTTATATTATCCAGTTACAGAAAATTAAAATTGTACCAGGAGGCATTTAAAATGACATCAACAGGGTTCAGGGATGTATTTAAAAAAATTAATACCGCAAATTCTGGTTCGTTCGTCTCAGGTGTAAGCAACCCTCGAGTCGGAATTACTGTTAGAGGAAATTAAAAATAATCATATTATATAGAATTGCCAAACTAAATAATTTAAAGATCAAGATATTTTGTTATAATGAACATAAACGAAAAAATTTAAAATATTTTAAACGCACCCCTGTTTTTTGATATTTAGTTACCCTAGTCGGTCATCTATTTTCAGCCAGTCATCGTAATGTATTTTTGTGCTTTCCAAGTCCAGTATTTAAATGGGTTCATGCAAAAATTTCATACCTGAATATTGAAATTACAATTCAAAATCAAGAGAAAAAAATTGTTGATTTTTCAGCTTATTTTTAAAATTGAAATTTAAATCTTCTGTTACACTCTAAGAAATTTTTAACCAATTTTAACACTAAAATTGGTTCCAGGAGGTCCACCAAATTACGTGTAATTTTAACAAAGTATCTGTTTGGTTAAAAAGTACACTGGAAACTGGTTTAATATTTAACACAAAATTTCTAGTTAAAAATATGAGTGCGTTCTAAAATTTACACTGAAATTCGTAACTAATTATACGAGTTAATTACCTTCTACACTAAATAGTGTAAAGTACGCGTTTCAGTAGCACCTCTTGGTGTATTCATTTACTCGTATTTGAGTATTTTTTTACAGAATATATGTTAAATAAGGTAAATAAGGATATCATTGAAATATAAACAATATGATTGTATTATATCAAAAAATACATAAGTAAATAAATATTATATTTGGCTAATATCTGTATTGTACAAAAATATGTTAATAATATAATTTCCATCGGAACTCGGAACATGAAAGCGTTTCATATATGGTTCTTTGTACAAACAAATATTTAAAAATATTAAAGTCATTTCAGACACATCTAATTTTGCAATTTTAGAGGTTATAGAGTTTAAACAAAATATTGTATCCATAGACTCAATTATTTCTGGCACGAGGAAGGTAGTTGGTATAAAAAAACCACATGAAATTCATTTAGAACTATTCATTTTTATATCACATGGTATATTGTATAGTCATTTTGAAGTATGTAATAACACTTTTGTAGCAATAAACACGTTCGTTCATCTCACAGATCAAACCAAGAATACGTATATCACATATTACAGTTGCACAATCCACACTTTGGTACTAATTTGATCGCTACTTGTAGTAAATACACGTCATATTAACAGCGTTGAGTGTTATTTTACTTTTAACGAAATATAGTGTAGTTGCAGCACCGTATTGTGCAAATGTACACTAAGTTGAGCATAAGTAACTCAAAAAATTGTTGGTAATTAAAAGTAACCATTTTTTTGAGTAATATATCTCATTTACTCCATATGTGGTTAACATATTTGAAATTTATTAAAATAACACGGACAATATTTAACTAAACCGTATTTTTAACACGGACGAAAAATTGTACTTATTTAAGTGTTAAAATTAACGCTAAATTACTTCACCAATCGATTTGGTTACTTTACACGGACGATATTTCTTAGAGTGTACCAACATGAAAAATCCTTAGTATTTCATATTTGGATAATAAATTAAACCCATTTAATAAATTTGGGGAGAAGTCGGCACAAAAATCTAGTGTATTACACGCCTGAAAACTGCTTTGTGAATGCTCGTATTTAAAACATACTCGCACTCGCAAAAGTGCAGTTTTTAACAAATAACCATTGAAGTATTCGTAGCTATTTCAATATTCTGGTTATTGCAATGCAACATCAATCTCTCTGTCCAATAGATTAAGGGAACTCATAGCCAATAACGTAAATATTTCACATACAAGTTGTACCCTGTGTCCCAGGGATACAAGGGTTAACACAATTTGACACGGAAGCTAGAATATTACACAGCTATGATATCACCAAGAAATACAACCCTCAGGAGAGTGTCTATCTTACCCTGCAAAATTATTTATTACTGCCAATAACCCTGCTATAATACTAATGAATATACATACAGGGTGTACCCTAGCACGATTGTAGCCGATTATTATGCATAGACAGATTATAGATATACATTCGACAAAATTAATAATTAAAAATTTGAGTCTCTGAGCTTGGGCGAAGCTCTTGGTAAATAGAAGCGTGGTTGAAACAAATTTTTCATGAAACTATTTTTTCATAAATGTGGGAAATTTCTCGACTGGAAGTGCGATATAGATTCGATGTCAACAATTACCTACTAGAAATCTCAGTCAAACGACATTTATTCTCTTGCAAAAATGACATTTCGGTGCACTATTTTTTAAAATTTATTATATGCATACTCAGAAGTAGGTGCAAGATTGCAGCTAAACGTCAGAATAAATTCTGTTTAACTGATATTTCGAATAATGGTTAATCGGCCTAATTCACTAAGATAGTTGTTAACATAGTGGTTAGGGAGCAACTGAGAGTTAACAACGATTTTTAGCAACTCTTGTAACAACTGTCATTAAATTGGTATTCAGTAAATACATAATTAACGACATTGTTAAAAAAACAAGTGAGTTAAAAGGCATGTCGATTCTCAATATTTGTACATGTTTTTACTCGATTAACAACCGTAACAACCTAAAGTGACAGATTTTGATTCGCTTGACGTTTGAGTTTTTAATAATGAGTGATAAGAAAATTGGGGGTGTTAAATAACAAAGCTGGTTTTGCATTTCAGTTCTGATAACTGCTAGTTGGAAATTTTGCAAATGGTTGATTGACATGAAAAATTGAAATTTTGCCCTGTAATCTCTTTTTAAGACCCATAGCTAGGCGTAGAAATTAAGAGTGGGGAGAATCTGATGAAGTTCTCCAGTTTAGTATACAAGTTTATTCAATTCCATGCGATTGATTTCGAAATTTCAAGAATCTTATCATTAGGAATGACGCATGACCATCGTCTAGAATTTTTAGCAGTAAAAATAATAGAAATTTGACATTGTTAAAATGGCTGTTTAAATTTAAATGTGTAAGATAAATGAAAATAAATTTCAAAAAATTGCATTTAGATCTTTTCGGGAGAGAATCTAAATTTTGTTCAATATTAAGATTTAAAATATTTAAGTTTGGAATAAATGTATACTCCTCATCTTGTAATATGAGACCTTCGGGCATATACTGAGTCAGTATGCTTGAAGCATGAGACCATCCAATTCACGAATTAAACGACACTTGCTCAGTTTAAATATCTCTGTAAATATTTTTTCCCCAGATCAGTATCGAGAATGGATTACTAACATCTCACAAATTTCTTTGCATAAATCTAAAATCTTGTTTAAAAATGTATATATAATTATTGGGCATGTAGGTATATATTAGTTTATATATAGTTTACCTTTGCTGTCGTCCCTCTATTTCCACTAAAAGTTTATTTCTTAACACAATATTTTCAAAAAAAAAAAAAAACATTTACCAATGATTGTTCAATATGTTAAATTTTAGCAACTTGTTGTAATAGTGAATTGGGATTTTGAACTTAGCAACTGACATTGAAATTAACAACTGAAAATGGTTGTTAGTTTTAACAATTTTGCATAGAGAATTAGGCCGAATATCTATTTTTTCATGAAGTAGGTATATACTTGTATTGTTTGCAAGACATTTCCGT
Organism: Harpalus rubripes; assembly: GCA_963082715.1. Taxonomy (NCBI): domain Eukaryota; kingdom Metazoa; phylum Arthropoda; class Insecta; order Coleoptera; family Carabidae; genus Harpalus; species Harpalus rubripes. Next base: position 16,155,579 of record OY720449.1, read on the forward strand.
ATATAATGTAGTATCTCCTTTTATCGCAGGAGATAGTTTAATAAAACAAAATATTTACACGTAGTAGAAAATGCAGAGGCGTACAATATGGTGTAAAATATTGCAGTCATGTCTCATTTGGCCTGTAATGCGGTGGCAAAGGCAAACCGCTGCTGCGACACGATACCGGCGCCGCCGTCCAGACGACGAAGCGTCGCGACGCCCTGGGTGGGGCACAACCAACTCCACACGCCCATGGAAGAAAATCTTCATTCAAAAAGTGGTCATAATCCTGAAGTAACTTACCTTAAATAAAAAATCTGGTGTGGCCAACACAATACTGCCATTTACAGCCCGAGTCACAAAAAAGATTAAGTTAATCCTTATTTTTATATTTATATAGTCTTATCTAATCCAAGTAACAACCTTTTTTTAAACCCTTCAAGAGGATTAAATCCGAATTACAGAGTGGATTCACATTCACACACATCCATGCCTTGGTGGGATTCGAACCCAGACCCCAAGGGCACTCATGACATTTTAAATACCGGGATAGAATAGAATTCACTAATCCAAAAATGAGGATTAGCTTAAACATTTTTGTGAATCGTTAATTTTTATTAATCTAAATACATACCAACATACTTTTTCTTTTTAAAACGTTACTAATATTTTGAAATGATTAGTTCTGACATTAGTGACATTTATCTGTCAGTTACATACATTTGAATAACTGCGTTTTGTTTATTTAAAGCGTAGTGTCTGGGATTTAAATTATAGATAATTTTACAAATTTATTTATAAAATATATAGAAAAAGTATTAAACAAATCTATAGAAAATTTAATAATCTTTAATTTTTATAGTAACATTAATCTCGAAAAAATAACATTTAAAGGTATTTTTCGCAGAAAAACTATTTTGAGCTTCTAGTAAAATGCCATTTCCTGTTATCCGATTTTCACCAAAATCTAATGGGCTCTTTCCATTATTGAAAAAGTTCGAAATACAAGGTTTCAAAATTTTCTGAATAGTATTTGAGTTACAGTGGAGGATCCACACGTGGATCCACACATACATACACACACATACACACATACATCATAGTGAAAATGTTAAAATTGGATTCTAGGGACCTTAAAATGTGGTCATTTACCAAAATCTCGATATGCGATTTTTTGCACGATCCCTATACCTCCCTTACCAAGGGTAGCGGGAAGTAAAAAGACTGGCTAGAAAATGCAAGCTTTTTAAAATATCAACCCTAGCTTGGCTGTTCTTGATGTAATCAAATCTTAGCTTTATATTATAATCTACTGCTTTTAAAATTTTGGTCTTGGCTTTGATTTATAAACTTTTGTTTTATATTTATTTTTGTTATGTAACGGTTTCTCTAAGCTCACGTAGAGAAAGTACCACAAGGGTTATAAAAATAAGTTTTTTAACTTAATTTTTGATTCTTTAATTCGTATAACAAATCTATTACACAGATGAGAATAATTATCTCTGTGACGTCAAATACGTAGCATGTTGCTTTCAATTTTATGCATTTTGTACAAATGAAAGATATTTTCCATAAAGCAGTAAAATATTTATTGGCTTCTTAAAGTATACTCTTTGTAAACTGAACTGCGCTATGAGAAATGGGGGGAAATATTCGTATGAGGGTGTAACCGAGGGGTAAATCACTGCCCGGAATTAGTGTACAAATTGGCTGGAATACTTGGGAATACACTAGAATACGGGGAATACCCCGGAATATACAGGAATACTTCGGAATAATCGGGATTACCTTGGAATACAAGGGAATGCTCCGGAATACATTGGAATACTTGCGGAATACTCGTTAGAGCATGCGTAGCGTACTGCAGTAACCAGATTCAGAGTCATTTACTATTTACTTTTTGTATTTACACGTGTGTGCGTTTTAGTGTTTATGTGAAGTATTGTAAGGCAATATATATTCTAATTTATATCGAGTTTTTGATATAGATGTAAGTATAAAGTTAATGTTCATATAATTATTTGCAACAATCATCAATTTTGCTTAATTTGTATGCACCAAATATGGAATTTAGAATATGGATTATTTATTTTTGTCCATACCACATTTTAAATTATTGTCAGTTTTATGAATACTACATACAGGCTGTTAAAAAAAGGTAAAAAAGAATTGAGGGTACCTGTATACATTTCGATGTGCTAATTCTCAATCAAACAGAATTTTTCCAAAATTCAGAAACTTATTTTTTATTTTTCATTTAATTCTTTTTAGTGCGCCACTGCCGACATGAAATTTTTATTAAAAACAGTGAATTATCTAATCAAGTATTCATTCATTATTTTTAATAAAAATTTCATGTGCAGTGACGCAGTAAAAAAGAATAAAATGAAAATAAGAAATAATTTTCAGAATTTTGGAAAAATTCTTTTTGATTGAGAATCAGCACATCAAAATGTATATACCGGGTGTCTACTTTTTTTTCCGAACATAGGAAATTCAATGTTAAAATTTTGATTTGGCGATATCTCTTTACCTATTAATTTTAGAACAAAGGCGTAATGAAGAAACATGTTCAGAATGAAAAACTGCATCTAATAAGTTCAAAATTATTGTTTACACGGGTTTCGTTCGCGGGAGAGAAGGAAAAGAAAGTACACGATTTAAGGCAATTATCAGATTGCCATGAAAAATGAAACAATAATTTCTGTTTGTTGTTTCTGACATATCCGACAGATTTTACATTTCTTTCGATTTTATTATTATTATAATAATACGAAGACTTAATCTAGAAGAAAACAGTCATCACAAATTCTAATAGGCACGAATAAAATAAAAAGAAATGTCAAAGATATGTCAGAAACTAACATAAATATTATTGTTTCTTTTTTCATGGCAATCTGATAACTGCCTTAAATCGTGTATTTTCTTTTGCTTCTCTTTCGCAAACGAAACGCGTGTAAATAATAATTTTGGACTTACTAAATGCAGTTTTTTATTCTGAACATGTTTCTTCATTACACTTTTGTTCTAAAATTAATAGGTAAAGAGATATCGCCAAATCAAAATTTTAACATTGAATTTCCTATGTTCGGAAAAAAGTAGACACACGGTATACTCAAAAATTTTACTCTTTTTCTTAACAGCCTGTATATATGTACATTCATACATATAAGTTATTAGGACTTTGATTTCTTTACAGTTTGTAAAATGGCGACGAATTTTAAAGAACTGAAAAGAATTATCGAAGAAATTGAAGAAAAATATGCAATTATATTTCCTGATTATTTAAAAGAACTTTTGGCATATACCGGCTTTGACAATGAAATTTCTATCTCGCAATGTAATCCGGAAAAAGACTTCGCAGAAATGGAAAATTTTGCAAAACATACATATATAAAATTAATTGAACCAGATGAGATTAAATTAAAATTTGGCATTTTTGCTAAAAATATGGATATGTTTAAAATTCCATTAGGTCATCAAAAATTACTGTCATTTTTAATAGAAGAATGCAAAAAAAAATTAGAAAAAAAAGCAATTAAAAGAAAATTGGAAGAACAAGATTTACAGAAAGGAAATAAACGTCAATTACTAGAAAATACAGAAGAAAACACCAGTGTATCTAATAACAATTCCCAATTAAACTATACCCATGTAGGCGAGCATTTAGGTGTCGAATGTGAAGCAGAGTCGAATGCTACTATTCAATATTTACAGAATAGAATAAAAAATAACATAAAACAATACTGCACTAAAGAAGAGACAAGAAATTTAGACTCCGGAATTTTAAAGGAAGCAGAAAATTTAGAAATAAAATTAATAAATAAAGACCTAGCAAAAATTAAATGTTTCAAATGCAATTTTACATCTAGTGCATATTTACTACAAACTTCAAAGTCTGGAAAAAACTGGAAAGTTTCTAACTTCATGAAACATTTAAAAACTCATTTTGCATCAAACAAAAACAAAAAATATCGAAAAAGTGAAGAAAAAGGTAATAAGCCGAACTCAGAAATGAATGGAGGCTCCAATTTATTGTCTTTCCTCATTATCAACCAACCTTCTGAGTCGCTAGGACCATCGGGTATAAATCCAGAATCTACTGATTTACCCTCGAATTTACCAATTGATCAAGTCAATTTGAACAATAGCGGATCATTTATAGACGATACCATAAATTCCTCGACAAATTCCTTTACCGACCATTACTCTATTTTATCGGGTATAGAGGAAGAAACCAGTCAGGATCAACAAACAGAATCTTTTTTTGATGTAGGCGGGGATGTTAAAGAGGCAACTATTCCCGCAATGTCATCGAAGCCTCAACAGAAAAAACAATATTCCAGAAATGAACGGAATCTAAATGTCCTCGCTAAATGCGGGTTTCAGAAAAACCAAAGAAAAATGACTGACTTCTACGAAATTTTAAAAAATATAGAAGAATCTATTAATTCCAATTTTGAGGCAAAACGAGTAATAATGGCAGCAGCTAAAGAAAAGAACTTACAAATTGACGATACTGCTAGCAGTGAAGTTACCAACTTGCTAACAACATTGCTAAAAACTGCACAACAAAATATTAAACTTCACAAACACAGGCATAGATTTGAAGAACCTTTAAGATTATTCAGTTTATACGTATTTATTATTGGTGGAAGACGTTTATATGAACATCTCTACGCAAATTTAAAAAAGAGTTTGCCGTCGATTCCAACATTACTGCGGTCATTAGATCAAAATTTGAACATAACTGAAGGTGTTATTAGATTTTCAGAGTTAAAATCATTTCTTCTAAAAAGAAATTATCCGTTGAAAATATTTATAAGCGAAGACGAAACTGCAATTGTACAAAATGCACGGTATGATTCAAAATCAAACAAAATTATTGGGTTTGTTTTACCTTTATGTCAAAATAACGGATTTCCCATTATGGATAAAAATTACGCTAATTCATTGAGCGATATTAAAAATGCGTTTGAAAAAGAAAGACTTTCAAATAATGCTTATGTTTTCATGGCACAACCTCTTGTAAATAAAGCACCTGCGTTTTGTTTATGTGTATTTGGATCAGACAATCGATTTAATCATGAAGACGTCCTTCGAAGGTGGAAATACTTAAAAGAAGAAGCAGATCGAAACGATATTGAAATAGTAGGATTTTCATCAGATGGCGATCCCAGATTTTTAAAATCCATGAGAATTAAATCCGGATTTGGTGCAAAAAAAGAATCAGAACAACAATCAGTTAGTATATACTACCCATATTTTCAGGTGAATGTAAAAATAATACGTGTATAAGCAAACTACTTCCCATTTTTGTTATTTTAGATGAAGTTCGAGACAGAAAAGCCAGTATATATACAAGATACAGTACACATAGCAACAAAATTAAAAACAAGGTTCCTAAAACCTGGAATAAACATGCCAATGGGTAATTTTATAGTATCTCCAGCTCATATCAAGTCGTTAATAGAAACATTTCAAAAAGATCAACACCTTCTATGTAAGAGTTATTTGGAAAGTAAGTTTACTTCAATTAATTTTGGATGGATTTAATGAATAACATTTATTTTGCAATTATTTTAGGTACAGATAAAATGAATTTCAATGCCATTGACAAATTATCTTCTTCTTGTGTCGTGGATCTCTTAAAAAATATTCCAAATAGTCAAGCAACTCGGCAGTATTTACTCGTTATACGAAGAATACTCGATGCGTTTTTAGATAAAAGCCTTAATGTAGATCAACGAATTTACTGTATTTGGTATGCCGTATTCTTCTACAGAAAGTGGAGGCAGTGGCAAATTGAAAACAAAATTAGCATTCAAAAAAGCTTTATTACATTGAACGCATACATTTGTGTTGAGCTTAATGCACATGGTCTTTTGATTCTGGTGGAGAAATGCAGAAACAACAATTTAGAACTGTTACCGTGGCTTTATAGCAGTCAACCGTGTGAAAAATTATTTAGGGAAACCCGATCAATGTCCACAGTCTTCTCTACAGTTGTAAACTTTGACTCTTTGGATTTATTAAGACGTCTAAATAGAATACAAAGTATAAATGAAATTAGTACTGATCTAGGTGAGTTAAGATTTTTTACGTGAGTTGGTCTTCGTTAAATCTCTCTCTGTATATAAAGTGTTTTCATTAGTTGATTGTTTTAATAATGGTAGCATGTCGTAGATAAATATTATGAATTTCCAAGGGAAAAACATAATCGACTAGGATGTAATCAAGTAAAGAATCAACAATTAATGCCTTCCCAAGAAATTATATTGGAGAAAATACTACAGGCAAAGCACGATGCGGCTGTGGATTCAAACAATTTAGGAATGGCACTAAGTGATCATTCCTGTTTCGAGAATTTAACCGTCAATGTAGTAGAAGCAGCCCAATCTGAAAGCACAGATTCAGAAGAAGATACGATGCCGGAAATAATTCCAAATGATGGTCAAGGATGTAATGTTATATCTGATTCTGATATGGAAGAAGTACAAAATCACTTTTCATTGTTATCTTCTTCCCATAATGTCAATTTAAAAGACTACGGCAATATAGAGAATAAAAGTAAAAACAGACCTTCTTATTTAAAAATTATAATAAACAATGATAAAATAATGACTGTAAGAAAGTCGTCTCTATGTTGGATGATGAGTAATAAAAATAAATTGTCCAGTGACAGAAATTTAAGAGTGAGAAGCATGAGCTCCGGGAAAACTAGCGTAATTTCAAGCCGAGAAACACCAAAATCCCGTCCAAAACCTATCAAGAGAAGGCTCCAAATGAAAAAACAAGTTAATGACTCTAGTGACACTTCATCAGAGTCATCTATTTCAATACATAGCGAAAACTCTGAAATTGAAGAAGACTTCGATACTAGTGTATCGAAAAATAATAATGAAGAAGAAATACTGGTAAATATTGATACTGAAAATTATTACGCCGTATATTATGATAACCAGTGGTACCTTGGTCGAGTTATTAATATTAATGGCGATATGTGTACAGTGAAATTTCTTCAGGCTGACCTAGAGGAATTTAAATGGCCTCGAACAGACGATGTACATATTGTCCAGGCAAAATTTTTGTTTTATGGTCCTATTTGCTTAAATGGAAATGGACCTTTTCAGATTAAACATTCCGAACGTATACTGATTAATAAAAAATATAAAATGTTTAAGAAATAATATATGTATTAAAGGAAAATGTTAATAAAGACTATTTTATTTGTTTCTATATTGTTATATTTTACCTAAACGCTTTGTGACGTAATACAGGAATACCTGGAATACATGGGAATATTTGAAAATACGAAGGAATACTCCAGAATACATAGGAATATTTCGGAATACGTGGGAATATTCCGGAATAATGGGGTATTCCGGGAATATTCTGGAGTAAATCGGAATACGTTATTTTTTGTAAAGTATTCCAGAAAATGGGAATTAGTGTACATTTTTTGGACAGTGATTTACCCCTCGGGTGTAACCCTCTGCAGTTCAAAATTTGCATGACATTCTCGTGTTCACAATAATTCTTAAATGTCAGTTTTTGTGACATAATTTAATGATTTCGGGAATTGTGTATTATGTTCTCTAGAAATGCCAATAGTGAGCTAATTTTTATTCTATAGGGTATTACAAATTTATAAGCCATGTTGGGGATGCAAAATATATTATTTTACTAATAAACTCATATTCGAGCTACAGGCTCTTAAAAGAGCAATAATTGTCTACCTTAAATTTATTTGGCTGTGCTGTGACCTAACAATTAATTTTATTTTTCTACGACCATCATGAAGTTGATATTTATGCTCTCTTTTGTCATCGTAAAATTAGTGATTACTAAGGAACGAGCAAAAAAATACTTTACGCCGCGTCTCCCATAGCAACGCGCGGTAAAGTACTTAATTTGCTCGCTTAGATAAATACATATTATTGTTGAAATTTTAATTTATTAAAACAATACTTACGAAATCTAAAATATACGTTAGGTTCAGTTTTACACTACAAATGTGCTACAAACAATACGAAGTTAGCTACGCTATCAACTTATTTATTTAATTAAGTTACAACTTTATTCTGTTGGTGAATGTGCATTTAATTACAACTATAAATATATTTCATAATTAACAAACTTAGTGAATTTAATCATTGACCGACAATGTTAAAATTAAATGTGCAGTTTTGGCAGTTTTCTATATTTATTAAAGAGATTGAAACACCTGACGAGGATAAATTAGATTCTGTGACTGTGACATTCTCACTAGAATATTCAGTTAGTGTGGCAGTGGCAGAAGTTTGATTCTCCTTGTTTGTTAAAATTTTATGCGCTGTATCAATTTTAGTTTTCAAACTTTCATCAACATAACCTTCTGCAACAGCTGATGAACGCCAGCCACCATGACGTTTTAGAGTCATAATGTCAGCTCCAGAATTAGCTAGTAATGTAGCAGAAGATCTGCGGAAACAATGGCCTGTAAATAATTTCGAATCAGGTAAATTCAGATATTGTGCAATGTTAAATGGAATTTTTCCTATAGTGTTCATTCCAACAACTTGTGCGGTACATTTGCCAAGCTTATAATTTATGAATAATCGCCGAGATGATATGTTAGAGGGTCGAAGAGCAACATATCTTCTGTGCATTGACAAAAGATTATGATCATCAACAATAAATGTTCGCTGCACATTAGTTTTTGAGTCTGGAATCTTCACAATTAAAATGGACCCATTATCCTCAATATCATCTACAGTCATCCCAACTAATTCGTCGCGTCGGCATGCTCCAGCAACACCCAATATAAGAGCAACTTTCATCATAAGGAAATGATCGTCTGGGGCTTCAGTCAGGAATTTATTTATTTCATCTCTTGTTAAAGATTTAGATTTTTTTGGTCTATAACCAACTGATATTTGTTTCAAAAAAGCAGTTAGTTTCTTGAATTTGCTGATATCAATATCGTTCTTAACTGCTAGTGTTGATTTTAGCATGGAATAAATGGACCAAAGAGAAGACGATTTCATTACATTAGATTTTTCCAAAAAGTAAGCTAGTAAAACATTTTCACTGAAATTCTTGATTTTTTTTAACTTACACCATTCATTGAATAGGTTATAATTCTTTTCGTATAATGCTCTTGATTCATGACTCAAGGAAGCATTTTGCGCCGTTTCGAATATATCTGGAGGAGTGCAAGAAAAATCACCATCTTCACTATTTTCGGAGATTTTTGAGCAAATTTTTGATGTATGTGTGAAAACTTTTCATAAAACAATGATTGTTGGCATCAGAATTATTTCTTCACTCATATCGTCATGGTTACAGCAACACAAAACAGGAAATTGGTTAAGATTGAATTGAACTTACTAAATAGGTATTATTATTATTTTTATTTCGTTAGTAAAGTCGTAGAAAAAATTATGTGTGCATCTCTAGCGTAAAGTATCTTTATTGCTCTAGCTACTAGCTCGATTGTAGCGCTCACTACGCTCGCACTTCAATTTACGAGCACGAGCAATAAAGATTCACTTTACACTCTTGATACACAAATAACTATTATTTTAACTTTTAGCATACTGTTCACGATTACGCAAGCATAGTATTAATGTACGGCCGAGTGTACGGTCGCACAAGAAATTAAAATAAATCATGGCGTTTTTGACAGAATGTATCAAAATATGCCAAAGGTGCAATGCTTGCAATAAGTTGGTGGTCATCATTTTAAGTAATTATTATGCTAGACGTTAAAATAAACAGCCACAGCCAACTAAAATTAAGGTAGATAATTACGTCGATAATTACTCTTTTAAGAGCTTCTCGAAAACGGTGTGTTTCCGGATATGAGTTTATTAGTTGTCCATTTTGTACGTAAAGCTTCCTATATTCCTTCAAATTTTCGTGACTAACGGTATACCAAGTAATTCCCCAGTACATTTTCACCGTTCGAAGTCGATAATACCTTTGTAAGTATTGGTCTTCTAGTAGGTTAATAGCTTGATTGTGGATCGAAGTATATTTTAGGCTTTATTTTTAAATGGAAGTCGGTCACGAACTCGTGTCATCCGTCATCGTCATCAGACTTCGTGACGTCACATCCTGGTGCTTGTGCCGAACTTTACTTACAGCCACAAGTTTGATTGCTGAATTTTATGCTAGAATGGACAATAAAATAAGGCATTACTAGGGTTATTGCTGTTTTTATGCGATTATGGTTTTATTTGTTGGGTATAAACAGAGGTAGTTTACTTCAAACATAAATTGAGAAGCTTTTGGCTTAAAGAACCATACTCCAATAATATTGTTGTAGTTAATACAGCGACATATGCTGTCAAGGACGCCAAACAGTTTGGTAAAACAGTTTTTCGCAAAAAGTATCTTAGTCACAAGTTGCTGTATTTTAAAGTTTGAGCATTTGTGCAAAAAATCTAATAAATATGTCAATTATTATATAATTGTTTACCAATATATATATTTTTCTATTTCTTAACATTCCGCAAATAATTTTCTATAATATTTAACCCTAGAATCACAATAAATTGTTGTTCGTACTTACGCTAATTTCTGCCAAGTTAAAAGTTCTCAGTACCTTCTGTACTGTCAGTGATGGATATTTAGACGAGTTTAGATCGTTTCACAATTATTCTGCCCTAAAATTATTGGACTATCTAACATTTCAATAAATGAAAGAAAACAACTTATTGGAGATCAGTATTTCCATGTACAATTTTTGTGTAAATCACTTAACAATTACATTATCAACAAACGGTTAAAACTCATGTAAGTAATCTGGTTTTTACAACTTTAATGTATTATTGTAAAAAAAATATATCTTTTTCTGTTCTGTAAATATAGCCCCTGAGGAAGACACATATGGTGTCGAAACTAGTCAAAAGAAAAAAAAGGTTGAGGTTAAAGTTGACTGATCTCCAGTAAATTGTTTTCTTTCATCATCCCTCCCAGTTAAGATATTACCTGATCCCATTTCAATAAATATTTGTATGCTGAGCAACGCCCCAGCATTTGCATAAAATTATAAAATAAAGAAGTCTTTTGTATAATATAATTTGAAATAATCATTGCTAATATAATATTATGAAATACTATTTTTTATTTGGTTAATTTTCGAAATAGCATTTTGTTGTATTCATTAATATTTTCGCCGATAAAGGTGGTGTTGTTTCAATTCGTTTTTACGCGTTAATTGATTTTAATATTTAGTTTTTTTTTTGTAATAATTATTACTTATAAATAAAAATATCGTAAATGAGTAACAAAGTTTTTATTTTTCTAGAGCACGTTGTGCTTCTAGGGTTAAACATGAAGCTAGAATAGTATATTCTATAACTAGTATGGAATAAATAATTTCCGCGCGAGCTAAATGTTTGTAGGACGAGCCGTAGGCGAGGTCTACGGTTTCGCGAGTGGCGGAAATACTATTCCATACGAGTTTTAGACTATACTTTCTCTAACACTATTTAAAAAATATATTTTGCTCATCACTTGATATTTTTGTAAAAAATAATAAAATATTATTGGTATGTTATAAAAGCAATAATTTTTATTTAACTTACCATGTAAAAGCTTCAAAACGCGTAAAACAAGGCGTATAATAATATTTTGTAATCATTTTTTAAATAATTTGATAGTTAAGGCAGTTGAGGTGACAAAATAAAAGAAACAAAGCGCCAAGCAAAGTCGTCTTGATTTTGAAAACAATTGCGTTTCCCATGTTTTTAAATGGGTGAATTGAAAACTAGTGGTCTGTGACTGCCTATTACGGAATATTATTCCGTAACAGTATGACAGAATGTCCTCATTTTGTAACAGTTTTCAGTTATAGTATGTATGAATTATATAGTAGTGTTAGAGGAAGTTTTTTCTCCAACACTATTTCGGAAACTACACATTCCACAACTAAAAATTATGTTGGAATAAATATTAAATATGTTGATTCGGTTGCTATGGTTATGACTCTTTGTTTTATATTTATTTATTTATTTCTGAATTCGCGTTTGACGTTTTGAAGTTTTGAACACTTTTGGAGTTTTCTGTTAACCTTTGCAGATTTTTGGAGTTCCCTAGAGCAGTAGATAATAATATATTATTTAGAAAATTAACTAAATAGCATTTTGTAGAGTAAAATGTCAAGTGACAATGAAGCTATAGATATGGAATGTAATCCACCAGAAATAAGGAAACTTGCTAATGATACAGTGGACCAGTTATTACGAAAAAAAGGAAGATAAATGCTGTTATTCTAAGCAATTAATGGACTGGCGTCAAAATAGTACATTAAAACACAAATATCATAAGGCAATCTGTTAACGTACGAGTCCAAGTTTGGAAAACGAGTCGCCAGGCGAGTTTTACAAAGGACGAGTGCGTCAACAGGCCTTATGATACATGTTTTTTATACTATTTTTTCTATTGAGGTAATTTTACAATTACATTTTTATAAAAAGGACTTGTCAAAAATATGAGTTGGTGATTTTTTTATCAGTTATGTTGGTAGCGCTTCCCGCTAAAAATTGAAATTTCACATTTTGACAGTTTGTGTATCTTGTGATTTTGACTGATTGTTTACATTAAAACATTGTATCAAGCATTATACAATTATGAAAGAGGAAAACCAATACATACAATGAACTCCAAGCTTTATTAATGAACCATCCTGATTTGACATATCGGTGGTTCGTGTTGGTTATTATCATAAATAAAACTTGAATATGGGAGTGAAGCACGTTACGTGGACCATCAAGCCTTTTTATTGAGAAAACTACATATAAATAAAACTCTTTAAATATTGTAATACTTTAATGAACAATTTATTCATCTAGACTTTTACTTTCCACCATTTTGTCAACACTCACTGCTCAGTTGCACATATAACGGCAACAGCTGTTCTTACAATTTTCACTACAAAACATATATATATGGCATATATTCGATAGTTCGCCACAACGTGGAACTGGAAATCATGGATTAAAACGTCAACTTTTCATATTTGTTTGCTAGTAGCCGCCACAAATTGAGTAGACAGTGTCAACATTTTCAAGTAACGAGCATCATACATTTCATAACCTGCCTGGAATAACAATACATTCAATTCAAAATTGCTTTACCATAAATTTAAATTGTAATAAATAAAACTTACCGTTTTAATTATTTTGACAAAGTAAACCTGGGCGCATTGTTTCTTGTTTCATGTTTTTTAGTTGAAATTTTAACTTCACAGATTCTTATTCTTTCTTAACTAACACAGCGATAGCTCTAAATTTCTTTTCTTTCTAGTCCTATCACCTAGAGAAAGGATAAAAGACCACAATTAGAAGTAATATTTCAACACGAACAATTTACCATTTTGAGGTTATCTGTCAGTTATGAAAGCATGACTACCACCTCTAGAACATGAAAGGCGCCAAAAACAGTACGTTTATAGATCTTCCAAACGTCGTGTTTTCAGTGATAAACAGTGCTTTTATAGACTCATAAGAACACCAAAATAGAAAATAGTATATTATGTTATTAGGAGTAGAAAGCGGACTTTTTGTGTTGAACTCAGCTATTGCGGCCGAGGCGCTAGCCGAGGCCTGGCAAGCTGGGTAAAACACAAAAAGGGCGTTCTACTCCGAATGACATATACTATTTTTTCTTCAAGCGTTTCAAATAATTTTTTGACATTTTTTGGAATTTTTTTATTTGTAAAATTTGCAATTTTATTCAAAGCTGGCTGTGTACACTACAAAACACGAATGATTCAACTGTCAAATAACAATTTTCAATATGATCTGTGTTGATGTGGCTACTGCCGCCGCCAGCGGCGAACTAACAAACTACCATTTTTTTACTAGTACAACAATAACAACATTTTTGTACTAGTAAGACAATGAATATCTTCTACAGCGTGTGTACAGTAGCATAATATGCATATTATAATACGCTTGAAGAAAAATACTATTTGATGGTTATGATAATTGTTATAATCAACCAACATTTTTTTGTATGATTTCTAAAATCTTGATGGAGAAAGTATAGTGTACAACACGTTTGGAATGGCATAATCCACACTCGCAAACCGTAATCCTCGTGGAATATGGACCATTCCATTACTTGTTGTAGAATATACTATTCTTTTATTATCTCAAATTCAAAAAAAATGGACTAAGGTTGTTTTTGTTATAACCTCCTGAATTATAATGGCGTTTTCTTTGAAGAAGGTACTTTAACTTTTTCTTTACTTATTTTACAGTTATTCAGAAGCAGTAATGCTTCTTATTTTATATAAATTGGAATCGAAGTTTTATTGATATATTTATGTCTAATATTATTTGTCACGAAATATTTTATTAATCGTATCTTAACATGATATTGGCATCCACCATCCACTATTGATTTTCTATAAAGAAAAATAGCAACACGTATTATAAAAAATAGCAGCTATTAATTTGATGAAGGTATGGCAATAGGAAGGGCGTTGGTTCCTTACAAATGCGGTGAACGATGCGACACAAATGTGTGTTTAATATGAATGAATTTTGGGTCAGGTTAGTCGTCCTATAACCTCGTATGGCGCGTGACGATAACATAAAAATGATAAAATACTTTTCGTTACAATGACCTAGAATCACCATCAACTCACGAGCATTCAGAGTTTACAAGGGCAGATTGAAAAGGTGGTTGTCTAACTTGGAGAGGGCAACATTTGACATACAATTTATTTTTTTGTGAGGTTATGTGAATAGTCGTGAATTTGTTTGTGTAAAAATGTGTTTTTTTGCGAGATGGTGAACCCCTGTCCCTAAGCTTCCACTGTTTCGACTGTTGATTTGATTCAGCTTAATATTGGTGAACTCATGTCTCATTGGTAGTAACATATCTTTCCATAAACATATCAGTAGCAAGACCAACGACGTCTATAATTTTTATCATTTTTAACTCATTGGTCAGAATGTTTTGAACCTGCTCATAAGAGATACCAATAATCTTTACCATATCCCGAACCTTCATTCGCTGATTTGCCATGACCATATGGTAAATAAAATTGATGTTTTCTTTATTGGTAAAAGTTGTATGTTTTCCTCCGCGAGAATCATCTTCAATGCTTTCCCATCGGCTTTCTCTCATGTTTTAATAGGGGATTACAGCGCAATTGAATTATGAAAAATTAGAAAAAAATATTGAAAGTATGTGCTTAATAATACATACATACATACATAAAATCACGCATTTCCCACTTAGTGGGTTAGCACAAACCCGAAAGAATAACAATAACATCATCCAAAAAAAAAAATCAGTCTCTCTTTCAACATTATTACTAACCTGACATCATAGGTACAACATATATTCCTCACTCTTAACATATTAAAGTGACCGATTTTCGGTAGCGAAATACCGCATCCGGACCACAATAATAGTTACGAAACAATCATCCTTCGCCACACATTCCTGTCTAAGCACACGTCTTTCGCCTCGGCCACATTCATAATCGCATTCATACACGCTCTTCTTCACTTCCCACTCGGAAACTTTCTCTCTTTTAGTACCTTATTAATCACATCCATCCACTTACACACTGGACGGCCACGCAATCGAACACCCTCAATTTCACCAAGATATACACGCTTAACAAGCCGTTAATAATGAATATTAATAAAGAAATAAAACGATATAATTGAATACTTCGGAAATAAGGGGGTTTTTGTTATACCAATGGAAGTAGAGAAATTTAAAAATATAAATGTTTTGCATTAAACTTTATAATTTAAATACACTTCCAATTATAAATCATGTAGACTTGTACAGTATAATTACAATACAAGAACATTTAGGTCCATGAAGAAAATAGTTTGATATAAAAACTTATATTCGTGACGTCACATCTATATTTTCAAATTTCGGGGGACTATAACTCGCTTATCAATAGGAATTTTTTCACCGACAGTCTTAGTTTTACTTACACGTTCAGATGAAATTATATATATAAAAAAATGGTGGAATCCCCTACTCAGCTGCCCAATTTTTTATTGTATATGAATGACAAGTTGTTCCTAAACTATTTGACATGTCTTCATGAATTTGCTTCGGCGTTAAGCCTTTTTTGTGCAGGTATTTGATCACATTACTATCAAAAATATGCTAATAAAAAGGTACATCTTGAAAATCTTTTAATATTGAAATTGCGGGTGGAAATATATTCCTGTAAATTGGTACACATACAGGGTGCTGACCGAAACACAAATAAATGTTATAGAGCATGAAATTCTATATCAGAATCAATAACAAAGTTTATGCTCTACAACGGCAGAAATGAGGAATGAAAATGTCGAATATCACACTAAAATTAGCGATAGCCACGAAAGTGAAACTAAAAATTAACAACTGTTAGCGATTTATCTGCCAAGCTAGGTTAATTTTATTATTATTATTTATTATTATTATTATTTATTATTATTTATTATTATTTATTATTATTATTATTATTATTATTATAATTATTATTAGATATTATTATTATTTGTCATATCTGCGAAAGTGAAAAATTATGTATTTTAACTAATAGATATTACAAATTATAAAAATATATTAACCTAACTTGACAGGTAAAACGTTAAACATTTGTTAATTTATCTGTTTCTAGTGATGCACGCGAGACGAGACGAGAAATTTAAAATATCGATCTCGTCTCGTTTTCGGATCTGTATTCTCGATCTCGCTCTCGTTCTCGCACTTTTTTGGGTCTCATCTCGTTCTCGCACGCTATAGAAATAAGCGCTTGCGCATTACGTATTTACGTAGCTGTTAAACTACAAGAGACAAGTTCGCACCAATAGCACCGTCTTCCATGTATTTGCAGTCGTATAACTATAATAAAGAGACGAAACACTAAATTCTGGTTACCAAATTATTTCAATACGAATATAGTGTTTATTCATTTACGGTCACCAGAAAATGTGATAAGTTAGTAAATAATTTAATTTACCTCTAAAA
Source organism: Harpalus rubripes (assembly GCA_963082715.1). NCBI lineage: Eukaryota > Metazoa > Arthropoda > Insecta > Coleoptera > Carabidae > Harpalus > Harpalus rubripes. The sequence continues at coordinate 16,172,553 of OY720449.1, forward strand.
TATCCAATTTATCATCAAATTCTAAAACTATTTCAATACGAACATCTGTTAACATATTCTGTCATCAGTGAAATGGATTAAAAAATATTTTTTGTAACTAAAAATACCTACACATTCTCATTAAATATATGCAACTATTTGTTCCTGTTGGCTCCCATCCACACTTAATAAAACATCCTTTACTTTTCAGGAGCGACAAGAGTTTTATTAACCGTGATTTAACTGGCATGAATTAGAGCATGAAATATTGGAGGTAACTAGTTCTATTGGATGTAATACCGATTTTGTCTTTATTTTTGCATTTCCCCTCTCTGGTAACGATACTAATCGACTCTAGATAGACTCAAAAAATATAGTGAATTCATATAATTTTCACATTTACGTGTTCTATGCATGAATTAGCGTTGATTCCACTCCTTGTACACTGGCTTGCAAAAAAATCGCGTACACCTATTTTTTGCTGTCACTAATGTTAATTAACATGTCAAAATTAACAGAAAATGAAATACATACTTGGTTGTTATTTCGTTTTTCTGGAATATATTTGTAATTTAACGGTAGGTAAATTGAACACAATGAAGAACTAGCTTCATAATAGATCAAATAGTGATGACAGTGACAACATTGTCAGTCTTTACATTATTTACAGAGCTAAAAAATTACAAAAACTCGGTTACTTGATTTTTAAGGTGTACGCGATTTTTTTGCAAGCCAGTTTATGGTGCATTTTTCATTGAATTTATGACTCAAAGCTATAAAGTTACAAACACTTTTTATTGCGAGACTCTCGCGAGAAGCTTCTCGCAGTTGTTATATCGATCTCGCCTCGAATTTTAAACTGCAATCTCGCTCTCATTCTCGTCTCGCATAATACGAGACGAGATGCGAGAGTACTCTCGCCTCGCCGTGCATCACTATCTGTTTCAATTTCATAACAATCGCTATTTATGGGATGATTTCTGCCGTTACAAAACATGTCAAATTAATTTTGCTTATTGATTCAGATGCACAATTTTAAGCTCTACAACTTTTATTTGGAGCATTTTTCCCTAAAATAATTAGGGAAGCAGGAAATTACGAAAGTAAGATTTTACATGTTAAAGTCATATGTTCGGCTGTGCCATCACCAGCCTGTATGTTTTTTTGACCCAAGGAATCCATTGGTGAAGTAGTAGAGAATGTATCTTTCACCCATTTTAAGATATAAATCACAATTCTTCACCAACCGTAAAAGTGACCAAAAAAATCACTTCTGCAAACTATTTGAATGAACAAAGCAAACAACAAAATCGCCATTCATTCTCAGGTGACAATATCGACCACTCGGTAACCTGGCAGCAGGTAAACATGTGCAAAACCACTATCTAATTACTCCCGGGTGAGTAAGCATGGACGTAGAGCAGGAATCCAGACACACTACCCACACCTCCGCTTCACATGCTACGGGTCCGGGAGCGAATTTCGCAGAGGTGATGAAAGGAAACCAGTGCATTGATGATGGTCTTTGATGTGGAATATGTAAGGGAGACTCAGTTAATAACTAATGGAGGGCAACTAAAGTGGTGCATATGAAATTTACACGTCTCGTTTCTATAAAGCAATCGTATCAAAAGGTGTCTGTAGGACAAGTTTTAATTTTGCGAGGAATGTGATGTACCTAGTTGTTTTCCATTTTGTTCATATTGTGACAAGGCGAGGGTAAGCACAATAACAGATAAATAACTTTTTATAAACTCTTCTAAATTATAGTTTCAATATTCATATTTTAACTCTGTTTATCTGTTTAAGTTATAAATGTCAAAATTCAGTTTAGAAATTCTTATCGTATTATGATAGTCACGACATTTATTTGTTGCTGATTAAGTCTAGAAATTATTGTGTATGCGTACGTGACTATGGATGCCCTTGCCTATGCACCCCATACCCCTAAGATAATCCTGTCCTGGAGATAGCGTTTTTGTTTTAAGGCAGTCGGTATTAGTTAGCCATGGGATAAACATGGGAGAGTCGGATTAGATACTCGTAAGAGTGAATATGTAGTGTTTTAGTTTTGGGGCGCCCGCCCGCTGTATTAGTTAATAATGTAATCATTTAGTTTAATTGTAAATAAAAGTTTTAGTTATTAAATCAACACAAGTATGTGTTCATGTCCGTAGTGTTCATCAGTGTAAAGTGTAAAAAGTGAAGTGTATGTGTGTTCTTCCATCTCAAGAAGCCTTCGGCACGAAGCGTTGGACGCCAACCATCAGTGGCGTCCACCAGTAAGTGAAAAGTGTATCATCGTTGGGAATCAAAATTATTATCAGTCAGCTTCAAAGACCCCCCCTCGTGTTACAATATTTGCTGTATCATTTATGTTTTACATAAAAGAAAAATACTAGAGAAAATTCAAAAGCATGCTTTTCAGCATGAGATCGTCTGAAAGTATTATGCGAATGCTTTGTGAATTAATTAACAAAAATTTTCATTTATCAATTGTCACATAAGTCTAATTTTCTTGAATCAATAGTTTTTCTTACGTCTAAATTTATGTTATGAACCCTCAATCGGTATCGTGTTTTCACGCAACGTTACTGGGTATCGTGGGGTATTACAACGATACCAGATTAGGATTAAAAATATTAGTAGATCATTAAATACTCTATCTGCTACATTTACAAGTACGTTTTTCATTACAGCTTCTTTAGATTTAGGAAAAAAAAAATTGTTGTAAATGATAGACATTGTAATTTATACTCGTATATTAAGTGAAAAACAATAAGAAAATAATTTTTAATGAAATTATGTTTAAATCCCTTTGTAAGATATGTACGATAAGATTTCAGTTTTAAATAAGCTGTATTAACTCATTTACGGCCAAAGGTGCGCATACGCACATTTTTGTTTTTATTTTATTCTAAATCAACACATATTAATTTTTGTAATATTTTAAATTGGAATATTTCTTCTAACTACGAAGAACGTTACAAAATTTTTATATCAATATAAATTTTTATTTTTAAATGTAAAAAAATTGTACAATATTACCTATATTTAGTTGCTGTGTATAGTTTCAATTACATCTGTAAAAAGCGTTTATAATAAATAAATATGAAAAGTTTTTGTGCTAAACACTTTACAAAAGATCAGCCTTAAGATTTGTATAATTGGTTTGGTTTTATTATAAACAATAATATTTTTATTGGAAGATATACATCGATATATATATATATATATATATATATATATATATATATATATATATATATATATATATATATACTAATTTTTTCATTGATAACATTGTTTGCCAAAGGATGAGTTCATAAAAATTCTCATTTATTGAAGCTTTGGCCGGTAATGGGTTAATACATTCATTTCTAAAATGTATGTCTATTTTTTTAGTTGGTTTATTTTTTCAAAGTAAAAAAACTTTTGATGTTTGTAAGTTATGATACTTTTATCTTTTGCTAGCTATAAGTGCAAAATAGTTCTTAATGAATATTGTAACGTTGAAAGATGAAAATTAAAAGTATACTCTGTGTCAAGTTAATCTTTAGAAGTCTTTTCGAAATTCTTTTATGAATATGATACCTTTTATTTTTATTGCGTATGAAAACTAAACTTATTTTTAAAAATTATAATGGATAGATACACTGTTTATAAAGAACATTCTTTATCAATGTCTCCATTTTTTTAATGACTATTCCACGTTATAAAGCACAAGCAGAAAATATATGGCAGGATATATACGGAAAACACAAAGGTAAATAATATTTAAAAAACATATTAATTGCTTGTTCTGCGCATTGGAAATCCATGCATGGCTGTTATTATTGAAATATTTTCCAAGGTCGTTGCAGCTATTATTAGATCGTTATTTTGTATAATTTTCTATAAAAGGTATACAATTTTAAACTGTACCAATATGATCTTGAAAATAAATATTGCGTACAAAAAAATATAGAAAACAAGATAAGTATGTTTGCATTCTACTTTCAAAATATTTACCAAAGTTCCAGAAGTCTGTTTGAAATTATATGGGGAGTATTAAATAAAGGATTAGACTATCTTTAACCTTCACTATTTAGACAAGAATTTTAATATTAGATGATTATCGTTTTCTTAATTACATTATAAATTTTGCACATTTATTTCAGTTTTGATTTATTAAGTTTAAGGGAGTTTGCAGTAATATAAATATTCACAATTACACAAATCAAAAATAAATTGAAAATAAAGCGGTTAGGCGAGTTTTATTTTATAATAGTAAAAAAAATTATAGGATTTTGAGCTTTAACAGTGTAACAGCTAAACGAGCTACCTCAAATAATTTCTGTATTATTGAAGATACAATAAAATACTATGAGACAATCTTATAGAAGACCAGGGGGACATCCAAATACAGGATAAAATATTTTTTTAAACCAGTGGTTTAAAAAAATATTTTTAGTACCTCCGTCCATTTTGACTAGTATTACTGAACACAAAATCGTCCAGAAATGCGCTGTTGCTGACCTAGACCGGCAAAAGGAGTTGGCATTACTGTTCTGGTGATTGTCAATTTAAGATTATTTTCAACACAAGAATTAGCAAAATGTTTATAAATTTTAGGGCTAAATCTTTAACTGATGTAACTTAAATAACTAAATTTTTTCATAAAAATAATAATATGCTGTCATTACTAACATCTCGTATAGATTAATTATAAGTTCTAACTTTAGGACTAGTTTGTTTTGTAACTACAACTAACTTCACGTGATACAATTGAGTTTCCGCCATCTGTCATTAAAAATATGCAAAAGAATATAAAATATATATAACTAATGTTTGTATGTTATATTTTCAATAGATATAAAATAATTATGCATTTTAAGCTCAAAATGTAAGTAATTATAATTAAACTTGCAATGCAAACCGATAAAAATATATGTTCATTTTTTAGGTTATGTAACATAGAATATAATGTAGAGAAATATTCGAAGAATTTATAGAGAAGTCGGTACAAAAAATCTTCTGTATCAGCTTTCACCTCGGCCTGTCAAAATAAACTCAGTCTCGCAAATGTTCAGTTCCTGGCATAGTGATACAAATAACTATTCTTCTGTATTCGGATGTACCCCTTAGTCTTCTATAAGGTTGTCTTATAGTATTTTATTATATATATTGATATTACTAATATCGTAAGGTGACAATTGTTTTTTTTTTTTAAAATAAATATGATATTTAGGTACCAAAATGCTTACCTAATAAACAGACTCACAATATCCTTCAGTGAATCTGTTTAAAGATCCTCATCCTCTCCATCTTTCCGTAAAATTCACCTTTACTTAAATGCGTGTGCGAGTACCCCGCCTAAAAGGTAAATAAATTATTCAACTGAAAGTGAAAATATTAAGTGATTCGAAGAAGATACTTCGTCGGTGAGATGTAATGAATTAAGAATGTAATTTCAGAAGGTATCATCTTTTATTTAACTTGACGTAATTTTCTACGAAGCTGTATATTATCTTTAAAACATTAATGTCCTTGAAATTAATTATTATTTAGCTTAAATTATGAGTGACACATTTAGAGTACATAATTGACTTTTTACATTAAAATATTTTATGACATTCTAAATTCAGCACCGTCGAAAAATATGGGTACTATATTTCACATTCTTGATTCCTAAACTATATGTAGTGAATTTCGCTTTTTCTGGAACAAAATTCCTGTCATTTTTGACTTCGTAAACAAATGTATTTTAATAACTCAAACAATTCCAAACAAAAATAAAATTGACCTTGCTTAGTTACAAGTTGGCAACTGGCACGAAAATACGAGCAAGTGAAATGTTTCATAATTATAATGACGTATATAGCTCCTATAAAATTAGGAACACATTTATCTTGCACGGGTAATACATATTTTATTACTAATTTACTTCTCATTACATAGAAACATTGAAGTACCAAATACAATACACAATTTTTTTAAGAAACATTAATGGTAACCGAGTTTGCAATTGAAAAAAATTATCAACTCTACTCTCAGTGATCAAACAAATTTAGTTTATATAAAATATAGTTTCACTAATTTAAATTTTTTATCTAATGTATATACAAGCTGTCTCATTTTCGATGTTTTTTTTTAAGGTATCTCGGGTAATATTAAAGATAAAGCAAAACAGTATGCACATTCCAGGGTCAACTTTTCGAGAAACGTTTAATAGTCACCACATGGAATTTTGATCTCCTTTTGTTTCTGAGCTGCAGGCAAAAATTCGTTTTTCGCTCATTTCCAAAATATCTCATATCTTATTTATTATGATAGTAGGAGAAAATTGTTTCAACAATTTTTCAACTGTTTTTTAGGTAGAATAAAATGGTGTAATTAGATTTTTTGATACCTAACTTAATAATTCTCGAGATATAACACAAACTTATGATTTTTTTAAATGAGAACATATGTTGAAAATAGTCTCATCGTTTTGCTTATTTTATAAGCTTTTCAATGATATATAACAAGTCTACATTCTTTTGTTTTAAACTTGAATATGAGATGAATTATTAATTTATTGGGGTGAAAAACTTAAAAATTATTAAAAAACAAATGAAAAAATCTATTACAGATCATCATTTGCATTTCTAATAATATCTGTTTCAGTTTTACTAATTTTTTTCAATTTATTTACTTCAAAAGCATATTAAACCATTTTTTTCGGTTTGTGTCAAAGCCAACTGTAACGTCGATAAATAGTAATTTAACTAACCAGAAAATAATTGTTTAAGAATAATTTTGAAAACATAATAGATATAGGAAGAATCAAAATAAATAAATGATGATCGGTAATAAATTTTTTCATTTGTTTCTTAATAATTTTCAATATTTTCCCTTCAATAAATTAATAATTCGTCTTTTATTAATGTTAAAAAAAAGAATGTAGACTTGTTATATATCATTGAAAAGCTTATAAAATAATAAAAGACGAGACTATTTTCAACATAGGTTCCTATTTAAAAAATCATAAGTTTGTGTTATATTTCGAGAATTATTAAGTTTACAAAAAATCTAATTATACCATTTTAATCTATCTAAAAAACGGTAAAATTTTTGTAAAAACAATTTTTCTCTATCATAATAAATAAGATATGACATATTTTCAAAATGAGCGAAAAACAAGTTTTTGCCTGTAGCTCAGAAACAAATGAAAATCGAAAATTCCTGTGGTGACTATCAAACTTTTCTGGTAAAGTTGACCCTGGAATGTGCAAACGGTTTTGCTTTATCATTAATATTACCCGAGGTCCGAGGTACCTTAAAAAAACATCGAAAATGAGAAACCTATACTGTATTCTTCTTTATTATCTTTTCTCTTTAAAATTACATTTAAAGATCAATTTAGACAATTTGACTGTTGAACTGAATAATAATCATACGTTTCTCAGTGTGTAGCCTATTCCGACTTAGGATTTTTTGAACATACTACGTATATTAATGAGTCAAATAGTATTTTGAAGTCAAAAGTTACTTGAGCTGGTATCAAAATTGGTTTGAAAAATAATTTTTCATAATACCATACTGTTAAATGTGCTTTAACAGTACTGTATGCTCAACCGATATATGCATCAAAACAGCCACGGCCGTTATTTTTTATAACAGTACAATTATTATAAATCATGTGATCCTAAAAAAAATCTCAGCATCATGAAATTGTCATGAAGAGCTGTCACCTGTCAATATGCCATAGAAAATATAATTTTAAGAAGATATTTTATGTTATTATGAAAAATACTGAACATCACACGGCTGATATACAAATAACAGACACGGTTGATTATAAAATCTCGGCTATCGCCTCGATTTTACAACATTCAACTTCATCTGTTATTTGCTACATATCAGCCTTATGACGTTAATAACTATAACAGTCGACGAAGCATAAAGCTTTTTTGCGAACTGTCATCTCTTCGTCATATTTCCACGAAATATGACAGACTGAAATCCATCAAACGAATAAAAAATAACTGAAGAATTTTTCAGTGAACGGTTTATTTTGTGAGACTTGTTGCTGTAAATATATGCAACGAGGTATGCAAATAACTTACGCACTTTCACGTAGAGACGATGCTGTGAATAACAGACTAAGGTTAATCGCGTGACCAGCACTTAACATTTAGCACTCAGACGTAAATATTGTTTCAACAGACTGAGGAAATGCGAATGAATTTCGAATTATCGACATGAATCACAAAGATAAAGAATGCTTCATAATTTCCAATGGTTGTTTTCTTTACAAACTTGTAACTAATGGTTCGTATGCTATACTCGCTTTTATGATTTTATTTCAAAAGTGGTAGATTACGATTTGACGAATTTCAGTTTGATGCATGTTTCATTTTTTGAGTTTTTGAAACTAGCTTGTAGAGTCATCCAATTTTATACCAATAATTGAATATTTTTAACGTTATGTATTTTGAAGTAAAACTTACGACAATAAGATTTTAATTTTTAACTCGTTAACGACAATGTGCACTTTATTGGTGCGCACTCCGTTTTCTGCAGGGCCGTGTGACTATTTGGGCACAGTAAATGTTAATGTTTGAAGTTCTGTGGGTCTAACAGGGACGCAGGTCCCTGAGAAATATAAAATATCCTTGAAAAAATTAATTTATTCTTTGTAGTATTTATAAAGTCTTTATTGCTAATTTTCCCAAAGAATGGTCTATATTGAATTTTTAACTTCTTATTTGCAAATGTGGCTATAAAATAAACTCCATATACTATAAACTCTTTTCTTTTACACCTATTGTCTGTTTTTAATATGACATTTTTTAAAATAAATTCAAAAAACTTTTTAGGTAGTGACCCAATATGGTAGATATACAGTGTGTAAATGAAATAAGTACATTAAATTTAACCAGAAATATAACTCGTCGAGAGCAACAATATTTCCTAATAACTTTTTCTCGAAATCGCATACGAGTCGTTCCACGTACTTTTCTAATAATTTAATGAAGTACCAGTAGCTATGAAAAAATTTGTTTTAGTAATTGACAGTCTATTAAATATTTACATTAGTAATAAAATTCTTATGTTTACGAATAGCGGATACACAGACATTGTAAGTACCTATGGTGAATTTACATGAAAATCATCTTCTTCCTAATATTCGCACATTTATGTTGTGCTTGTGCTACATACAATATCGTCGATATTTTCACAGTATGAGGTGCCACAAATGACAATTTGGAATATTTTAAAAGAGCAACAGTTACATCCATACCATATGCAAGAATTTCATTGTTTCCAGCACTTGGCTGAATTTATCAGAGAAAGTGTCTTTAATAATGCACAATACACTTATATCTGGATACAAAAATCCTCATACTGTAAGAAGGAAACACAATTTTCAACAAAAAATATCATTAATTGTTTGGTCGGGAATAAATTGATGAGACATTGGTCCTCCCACCTCGTTTAAATGGACAAGAGTAGGTATGTATTTACATTTTTTGTATAACGTATTTAAACTATTTTGATTTGCCGTTTTGACACAAGAAAACTCATCTCATAATCTCAGAATCAAGCTATGCTCTTTCTCCTCTTCCTCTATTCACACAAGTTCAGAAACCTGTTTTAATACACAATTTTATAATTTTGTTATCCAAAATTTAAATTTCTTTATTTTAAAAATGGTACTATTCCGAATTTATTAATAATAAATATGTTTTCCGTTGATGTTTTATAAATTACTGTGTCTGCAAGGCTGCAACTACCAGCCGACATTTTTTGTGCTGTGTTTATCGAACTTTAATTCAGACAGCAGAGGGCAGCAGCGATGCTTCCATGGGCGGATAACCAAATTTGAAACAAATCTTTATCTTTAAAGAATTATAACTCAAAAACTAAAAGATTTAGAAAAAAAATATTAAGAAATATTGTTGCTTTCGACGAGTTACATTACTGGTTAAATTTAATGTACTTATTTCATTTACAGCCTGTATAGTGTGTGGTAATTTTTTTTACCAAAATTCAACAAAGAACTACCCTGGTCCAGGAGTCATTTTTTTAAAATTTAGTGCTGATCGTTAACGTGTTGAATTACTTATTCCCAAAATTATGAAATGTTGACATTGTATGTTCTTGCATTGCATGTAGCTACAGATACAGTCTGTAAAAATCCAGTAATAATTTCACCAATTAAATAAGAAATTTGTCGAGTAAAAGGTGAGATCTCCAATTCACTTTTTGCATTCTAGTTTCTAATCCACCAGCCACCTGCAAGATGTCATGTAGTAGTTGATTTTTACAGTCAATAAAATATTCATATCATTTTACATCTCATAAACATCTATGTGCAATTAATAATTCTTCGAAGTTTTCATTTTATTTGCTATCTAACAAAAACCTATATTAGATAGCATTTGATTTATCGTTTACCGATTAGATTCAACCGCTATTCAATCTTGCATTTACGCTCGATTAAAAATAACAGAAAACACCGATAACTACGCATTTCAGCATTATTGCAACCAGGAAACTAATGTAATCCACTGATCCATCCACAAAGCGGATATATTGAACCGCGAACATGCTAGCGGTAGGCAATTAGATGAAAACCTGTGAAAATGTTCCATGAGGGACGATAAATACGAACACACACGCACACAAACTGTGCACACGCACAGTAACCGCGCACATGCTCAAACGTGCATGAGACCGAACACCGATGTTCCATTAAATTATTCACGTGATTTTAAATCGATGCAGGCTGTGCACGGAAATAAATGCTCAGTGTTTTCATTTGTTTTTTGAGATATTGTTACATAATTAACTGTCAATGGAATATTCCCATCAATTCACTGGTTATGTGGTTTGTATTTGTTATTGAAATGGTGGCGCTGGCAACTGTTTTGAAATTCTAATTATTTTGATTATAACAGGCTGAAGGCTTCAGACATTGTTAATTAGTTCAACAAATAAAATAAAGCATTTGTATTTTTGTTAAAAGAGTAATATATTTGCCGTAGAAGAATAACCAAACACTTTTAAGGGATGTACGCGATATTGAGCTTTCGCTTGATCCGGCTCGAAGGCCAGCTCGATATCGAATCGATCATCAAACTGAAGCCATTTTTCTGTCTTTCTATTACTGAGAGTATGGGTATAAAGATTATTAACTTTAGAGTACATACACTTTCAAACATGTCTAACAGTTTGGTAAAACTGTTTCTCAAGTATCTTAGTTTCAAAAACAACAATAGCGGGCTCATAAGTAATCCTTAGTCTGTGGCCAATCCATGTTTTGGGGTGTGACATATGAGCCCGCCCTGGATCCATTAAGATTAAATAAAAAAATCTGGTATGGCCAACACAATATCTCCCGCCATTTACAGCCCGAGTCACAAAAAAGATTAAGTTAATCCTTATTTTTGAATTAGCGAATTTTACTCTAATTTTGATAGTTTTCTTAAAATATGGTCTAATCTAATCCAAGTAACTACCTTTTTTAAACCCCTCAACAGGATTAAATCCCAATTACAGAGCGGGTGCACATTTACACACATCCGTGCCTTATTGGGATTCGAACCCAGATCCCCGAGGGCACTCATGACATGAGGCGTTGCTCTAACCATTGAGCCATTGGAGCTATAATAAAATGAAGATTAAATTTTAAATACCGGGATAGAATAGAATTTACTAATCCAAAAATGAAGATTAGCTTAAACATTTTTGTGAATCGTTAATTTTTATTAATCTAAATACTTACCTACATATTTACTTATGCTGGAAACTGTATTGAATTCCTTTTCTATTGCTCTATTTGCTTTTTTCTTTTTAAAACGTTACTAATATTATTTTGAAATGATTAGTTCTTTGATAGTGACATTTATCTGTCAGCTACATACATTTGAATAACTGCGTTTTGTTTGTTTAAAGCGTAAGCTCTGGGATTTAAATTATAGATAATTTTATAAATTTATCCATAAAATATATAGAAAAAGTATTATTGCAAATCTATAGAGAATTTAATAATCTTTAATTTTTATAGTAACATTAATCTCGAAAAAAAAAAATTAAAGGTATTTTTCAAAGAAAAACTGTTTTGAACTTCTAGTAAAGTGCCATTTCCGATTATCCGATTTTCAAAATTTAATAGGCTTTTTCCATTACAGAAAAAGTTCGAAATACAAGGTTTCAAAATGATAGTATTTGAGTTAGAGTGGAGGATCCACACATACACACATACATCATCGTGAAAATGTTAAAATTGGATTCTAAGGACCTTAAAACGTGGTCATTTACCAAAATCCATATACCTCCCTTACCAAGGGTATCGGGAGGTAAAAAACGACTCTGGTCCCGCGTGCATTGGTTGTTTTTAAAGGAAACATGTAGGCTAATTTTGCATATATACATATATATATATATATATATATATATATATATATATATATATATATATATATATATATATATATATATATATATATATATATATACCAAAATTAGCTAATCAAAAAATAAGGATTAACTTAGACTTTTTGTGCATTGGTTGTTTTTAAAGGAAACATGTAGGCTAATTTTGCATATATACATATATATATATATATATATATATATATATATATATATATATATATATATATATATATATATATATATATATACCAAAATTAGCTAATCAAAAAATAAGGATTAACTTAGACTTTTTGTGACTCGGGTTGTAAATGGCGGGAGGTATTCTGTTGGCCAAACCAGATTTTTTTATAAGTCCATCAGAAAGTATAAGTAGAACTAAGACTATTGGTGAAAATCCGGTGAAAAATTCCTATTAATAAGCGAGTTAAGGTCCCCCGAAATTTGAAAGTATAGAAGTGACGTCACGAAGTTTTTATATAAAAATGTATACTTCGTGGATCTAAAATGTTCTTGAAATGTATGCTGTTTTTAAATTATATTTATAAAAAAAACAAATTAATATTATAACATTGTACAAGTCTACATGCTTTATAATTGCAAGTGTATCAAAATTATTAAATTTCATGTAAGAAATTTATATTCAAATAAAAACTGTTTGAGAATTGCAGTACTGGGCTGGTAGCCACGTGTTCGCTATTTGAATTTGTCTACTTCGGTAGTAGACTCCACCGTCTAACTCAGTATTCGTTATATATTTATAGGTGGTCTTTGAGTCGCCAATCAAAATAATATATATATATATATATATATATATATATATATATATATATATATATATATATATATATATATATATATATATATATATATAATTTTACTTTCACAAAAAAGAGAAAATGTTTAATTATTTTCCTATTTGCGAATTATCAGATTTTTACAGATACAGCCATTGTCCTATAATAATCACTAATAAATGAGGTAATTGCTCATCATTGTTTAATTTCTATTACTTAACGTCCATATTCTTATACAGGATGGTTTTGAACTTAATGTCATAAATTTTAGGGTAGGTAGTATGACATGTGTAGATTACGAAACAGAAAGATTTTTTTTTAAATTCGGTAAAAGAAAATTCGACGTTTTAAGGATTTTTTTACTGCTGTTTACATAATATTTCATAAAAAATATGGTTATGAAAAATACAGTCAAAATTAGTTGTAAAAGATATTATTCTTGATAATTCAATTTAATAGCAATTTTAACAAAAATCTGTGTAAATTACATAATAGTAATTTACGTTATAAGTCCGGTAAATGAGTTTTTACGGTACGAATAAGATGTTTCCGGACGAGGCGACGAAGGAGCCGAGTCTGGAATTTTGAAATGAGTACCGTGAAAATCATTTAACGGACGTATGACGTACAACATTTTATTTCATATCTGTGTCGCATTTTTGGATGAAAGTTTGCTTTATTTCAACCTTTCTTTTTCTCTTTAAAAACAATCATGTCGTCTGGGTCTTAATAAAAATAAAATAGTCATGATACCATAGCAACCAATTTTGTTTTGTTGATATTTCTAACAACGTTTTGCAACGTTTTCAAAAATGAATATGGAAAATGATATTCCGGATCAAATTTTATTAAAATCTGCGGAAGGTTTGAAAAATCACAAAATATAAAATTGTTTATAGAAACGAATGTTTTGACAAAATGTTCTATTCCATCACGTAGTTCATTATAAATTATCATAATAAGAAATTGGTTGCTTAGCAACGATACAGTACGGTAAAGAATAATAATACCGTAAAGTCTCATTTACCGGACTGAAATCACAATTGTAAACATGGAAATGCGACACAGTATGAAATAAATTAATTTGAAGTATGTATTAAAGTTATGTTTTTATTTACAGAATTATGCAAATGCGTTGCCAGTGGTCCAGAGGTACCAAAAATGTTAGTTAATGAAAACTACCCTTAAATATACGAATTTTTAAAAAGTTCTTTCTGTTTCGTAATGTAGCCTGTGATAAGACGAGGGTAAGAGCAATAACAGATAAATAATTTTTTATAAATTTTAATTTCAATAATCATATTTTAAATGTCAAAATTCAGTTTAGATATTCTTATCGTATTATGATAGTCACGTTTATTTGTCAATCATTAAGTCTAGAAATTATTATGTATACGTGCGTGACTTTGAATGCTCCAACCTATGCACCCTGTACCCCTAAGATAATCCTGTCTTGAAGATAGCGCTTTGTTTTTGAGAGTCGGATTTAGTTCGTCGCGTCGTGAAGACGTTTGTTGTTTTGGACATGTAATGTGTTTTAGTTTTGGAGCGCGCGCTAAACGCCCGCCCGCTGGGTTACGGAATGTAACATGTTAGTAATTGCTTAGTTGTGGTAGTTATGTTTAGTTAATAATTGTAATCATGTAAATAAAACTTTAGTTTAATCAGCAAATCCCAAGTATTGTCCATGTCATAATGTAAGTGTTTATCAAAGTGTAAGTGTGTTCTTCCTTCTCATGAAATCGTGGACACCAACCATCCAAGCGTCCACCAGTAAGAATAAAGTGTGTCATCGTTGGAGTAAACAGTAAGAAGTAGTAGTATTGCCATATTCAGCCTAAGATATTCCCTCGTGTTAGGTCATAGGTACTACTTACCCTTAAATTTATTTGTTTTTGCCAGAAGCTCCACAATGGGCTACTTACGTGCCATTTTTTTATTTAATATTTTTGAAGAGACGATAAAAACTTGATACCCATACTTTTTCTTTTGGCAAAATTTTCATTAATTGGCCAGAAAAAAAATAATGAAATTTTAATATTTAAATTACCGCCATGTATGACGTAGAATTACGCCGAACCAATAAATTCGTAAAGCAATAACATTGGTACGTCCAATAGCAACGGCATGTGCGGGTAATTTAAACATGACAGATCATCTGTTTGACGTTTGAATAATAGTTTGGAGGTTAATATGTTCGTTTGGCATTTTAATCTGGAACAAGTATAAGCTAAATTAAAATCCTTCAAAATCTTGCTTAACAAATCGAAATACGTAATAAGAAACCACGCAAATTATAAATAATAAAGAAGAGAGACAGTGACAGAAAAATGAACTTATGTCAAAATCAAATTAAAATTCGCACTCGCTCGCCATCTACAGGTTACATTCTTAAATATGCATCCCTTTCTTCAGTTCAAAATAATGACGTCAAAGAAAATCTTCTCTCTTAATTTATTAAAAAACAATAATTTTTTTAAATAAAATTTATATTTTTTCATACGTTTTCAACTTTACTTTAGGTATTTAGTGATATATATCAGATTTACTGTACCACGCAAGTAGCTTATTAAATGAGAGAACGAGTATATTAGTAAAAATTTTATATATGTCTACTCTGTTTAAAAAACCAATACTGGCATTCCTTCGAAGTAGGTAAGCAAGATTTTCTCATCGCATCGTCGTTTGCAACTTAAACTCGAAGTTAAAGTTACAATTCCGATTAGAATGCATTCCAGCTTATCAGTAACGGACTGTTGGGACTCTAGCTAGCCATATGTGATGCAGCCTTTCTGATAACCAAGTATTGTTTGGCTGTTGTAGTTCATTGACGGCCTGTTATCGGTTAGCTCGAGGTTAACGGATAGTTACTGCCTGTAAATTTCCTATTTTGCATGGACACTGCAGAATTTCCTTATTTCTCTTTTATCTTATTGATCATGGATTACAACAGTGATAACGTAATTATTTAGTTATCAGATGTAGCAGAACTGTTTACATTTTCTTAAAATACATTGGATGTAAAACGCGGAACTAGTTTTTAAAAATTTTAACACAGCTATTACTCGTATGTACGAAATATTTGAAGAGCCAGGGGGAAAAATGAATATTGCAATATGTTTTTTACCTCTCGCTAAGAGAGGTATTGGAATCATGCTAAAAATCGCATATCCAGATTTTAGTGAATAAGCACGTTTTAAGGTCTCTAGAATCCGATTTTAACATTTTTACGATGATGTCCGTATGTGTGTGTGTGTGTGTGCGTGTGCGTGTGCGTGCGTGTGTGTGTGTCTGTGTGTCTGTGTGCGTGCGTGCGTGCGTGCGTGTGTGCGTGTGTGCGTGTGTGCGTGTGCGTGTGTGTGTGGCGTGCGTGCGTGCGTGCGTGCGTGCGTGCGTGCGTGCGTGCGTGCGTGCGTGCGTGCGTGCGTGCGTGTGTGCGTGTGTGTGTGTGTGTGGATGTTGGATTCACGATTTCTCAAATACTATAAGACTTAAAACATTTTGAACTACGGATTCCTCAATCTAACAATAATGGGATGAGTCGAGTCAGTTTTGGTAACAATTGGACAACCGGAAGTAGTAGTTACAAGAAAAAAATCATCCAAATATTATTTATCGAAAATTTATGTAAATACTTATATTAAAGAATGTTAAATTCTTTATTCGATAAATATAAATTCATTATTATATCTTCTATAGATTTAGAGATAAAGAAATGCATATAAAATAATTTGATGTAAAAATTCTTTGATCAAACTACTTCGAGGCAAGAAATTCTAATGTTTGTAATTCACACATAAATGTCACTGTCAAAAATATTTGTATGCCACTGTCAAAAATATTTGTATATCATTATGAAGATTATGAAAATAAATAAAAAGTCAACAACGCAAAAGAATATACCTAAGTATTTAAAAATATTTTTCGTTTTATGCGTACAACCACGTAAAATATCTGGCGAGAGGTTATGTGCTGGCCACATCAGATTTTTAATATGCTAATTTTGAAGTTCGATAACTTATTTTTGAAGTAAGATACTGTATTCAATCTTTGTCCAAAACTCAGATTCCAGTTTCAATTTATGTGAGACCTAATAGCATTTTACCAGTCTGTCTATCGAATCTACTAAGCAAAATTCTTGGACCGACACCCTTTTTAGCTCCTGTATCTTAGAACTGTTACCGTTTTTGCCTTGTTTAAATATACTATTTCATTTTATTAAAAAATTGACATTCGTCCTTTTTTCTCCCTGGCCTCATTTGGTAGTGGTTAATTTCCAAAGCGAAATGCTTCTCACGCCCCACCAATGGTACACCATTATACAACTATTAACGTCACTATGTAGCTGAGATAATGATACGATCATTATTCATCCTGCATTGTAATTAAGATCTTATTGTCAAATGTAATGTATATTGCTCTAAATTCATGCTGTTTAATTGTGTTACTCTCTAGAATTATTGAGAATAAGACCCGTGGTTCATATTTTTACAATTTTATTTTAAATGTGTTCAAAGTAGTTTCCTTCAGTGCTATAATTTCTGGCTTATCAATGAGATTTCTTGATTTGGTTTCATTATATTATTCAAAAAATTAGATGCCATTGTAAGGAATATCGCATTGTTTATTAAAAACTCTTTTTGATATACGATTTGAATTTCCACCTTCTTCATCGGAATTATTATGGGCCTCTTTTGTTTCATTGTTTCTGCTGACTTATCATCGGGAATCGGGAGGTATAATATAAGACATAAAAGGCTGCTGTGCATCATCATTCGCCTCTAAGATCTCTAATAATTGATGCAAAAATAACCTAAAATAAATTAGTTTTATAGCCACTGTGCATAATATCTATTATAATGGGCGCAAATAAATATTGTAATTTTATACATGAAAAACAAAGCTGGTTTCACATTTTTTAAAAAGTATTTTATATGAAAGTTTATGCAATATTTTTCATAGTAATATAAAAAGTAATAATATTTTATTGTTATTTTCGTAAATAGTTAAATAAAAAGATTGGCGCTAGAATGGTAATGGAAAACAACTCCCCACTTCTGTGACGTCGGAGCACATACAGTACGTCATTCATAGCCAATAGGAAGACAGTTTACGTTATTTATATAAATAAAATTAGGCGATAGTTTGTCACATGTTAAACTGTATGTGCTCTGACGTCACAATCTGTTTTAGATCTCGTGACTTTTTCAAAATATGAAACAAATTCAAAATATCTAATGAATATTTCGGGATATTTTCAAATTTGAGGCTCTTTAAAGAACAATATCTTTTAAAATTTAGTACTTAGAAGTCATATAAAAATTATTGCAACAGCCCTATCATATAAAACTAACTGCACAGTCAAATATTACAAAATTTAATTTTATTATATCGAGAAAAATAACTTACCCTCCATGTCGCGTAGACTTCCAACAAGTAACCATTTATAAAGTAGTGAAACACTTCAAAGATCAAAATTTAATTCACTTCTAGTTGAGATACTGTGCTTTACTCTTTTAAGAAGAATTATCGCGCATGAACAAGTCTATACTTACGACTATAACTACTAGATAAATTACAGCTGACTCGTCCACCATTTTGGAGCCACTTAAATAATTCAATATGAGTGTCACAGTATTATTAATCATAGAA
Organism: Harpalus rubripes; assembly: GCA_963082715.1. Classification (NCBI taxonomy): domain Eukaryota; kingdom Metazoa; phylum Arthropoda; class Insecta; order Coleoptera; family Carabidae; genus Harpalus; species Harpalus rubripes. Next base: position 16,191,386 of record OY720449.1, read on the forward strand.
ATTATCCATAATAACGGCTTGTTCTGCTCCAAATTGTGCAAATCATTTAAGAAATGGTTATAATGTTTACAGGCACTTATGCAATACATATATTTTTCTCTAGCCTCAAAAATCTTAATGAACTGTATTTTTTCTTATTTTATTATTTTAAATAAGCATAATTTGGCAAATATGGAAGTTATATTTAATTATGAAAAATAGTTACTACATAAACTTATAAGAAATGCACTTTTATTTCATAATTTACTGCGTTTATTTTGGCACCAATATGGCGGACGAGTCAGCTATGTATTATCTAGTAGCTGTACTTACGATAGTGACGTCATAAAAAATTTAAATGATGCTGTACCTTATAAGATACAATATGAAGTGTTGGGTTAAACGTCTATGCCAACCAAATGCTGGGATATAGGAATAGGGTAGTTCAGTAATTAAGTCATTTACGGCGCGCTACTGTCCTACCGGTAAACACATCTTTATTGCTATAGTAAATAAGAACTATAATTTCAAGCAGTTCATTTCGTTACCAATATCTTACTTAATTAAGAAAAGTTAACTAATTAAATCTAAAGTTCTCAAAAGAACTGATTTGAAAATCCTCAAAAACGCAAAAATAAATCTCAGTGGGAATGTCGGTAAACTTTCGGATATGTTTGAAGCTGCGCAAACCTGTTAACTATGTAGTTCAGAATGTGCAGAGTTGATTTCAATTTGAAATAAAACCTTTGTTATTTATTAATGTGTATATATTGTATTACGAAGTAATAGAAAAATGTTTACAATTTGATGTTATTAATATCTCAAAGTTAACTTCTTCATAATAACAACAATATCAGCATCAAATTACAAGCCTTTAAATTCTGACCCTTATGTGTTCTGTCAATAGAGTCTACTTTGAAAGTATCGTTTTTGCTTAGAACAGTGCTTTATATTTCGCGCTATACTCTGACGTCACACTATTCTACCCCATTTAAAATTTTAACCGTGGATTTCAGTTCGATTAGCAATTCGTCCAAAAATTTAGTACTTCAGCTAATATAATGTCATTTTTCGAACAATATGAAATGTACAATTAATAAGTATTATTACATTTATTTTAGATAAACTAAAGATAATTAATTTATGACAATTTGAATCGTTCTAAACTTTAAGTTTTAATTTAAATTCGTCTAGACATCTTCTTTCTATAAAAAAAACTCCATTTGAATGAGCTCTTTTATCTTTGCAGAAACTTTTTTTTATATCTATAGAATTTCTTGCACACATTTGCTAACTTTTGAGAAGTACATGAAAAGCTCCAAAACTTACAACCACATTATAAAAGAGCAGCTGTTATAAAACTTACAAAACACTCGCTATTCAGAGGTTGAAAAATTGCTTCTGAGACAGGAGAAGTTCTCTTGATCAAATCATTTTCCCAGAGATTAACAACGTGCTTATTCCGCCCATCTTTGGATTAGTAAGAAACTCGGTTTCTGATTGGATTATTATGGATTATAACCGTGTTCGATTGTTTCGCTGTGTGGTGATTTGGCGATTGTTTTAGCATTGTAAGAAAGTGTAGGGAAGCTAACGATCGTTGGGATAATACAATATTCAGATGGGTTTATTTGCAGAATTTAAAATCAATATTGGTGAAAAGGGCAGATGTAGACCCTTGCCCTTTGTTGAATTATTACCATTGCGGACTTCCTAATTAGTCTCGAAAGGAAATTGACTTCATTTCTCGTTATTCCTATTGGAACTAAGCTCCTACTAACCAACATCAAATGGAAAAATAAATATTAACGCCACTTTGAAAATTGTAGGTTATGTTGGTTTATAGCGATTGTTTATCAAGAATAAAAAGTACCTATCATACATTTAAATATTTTTATGTAAAATGTCATAGCAAACGAAGTAAGCCTTAAAAAATCCGATGTGCCCAGCACATGACCTCCCGCTAAGTACATGTTTAAAATAGCAATGAACTGAAAGTAAAGTATCACTTCCGGTTCATCGTTTGTAAACGAAATCTAATTTGTTATTCCAATAAATACAAAAGTCTGTAATACGAAGTTTTGGATTATATTTTATTGTGTTTAGGTAAGCGCCCGCACGGTGCAAATATTTCATCATTACCAATATCTGTATACAAAGCAGATTGTCACATCCAGCAATGAGTAATAAGCCGTGATGATATATTTATTTATTTATGTGTTTTTCCTCGAAAATCTTTTAAGAATTTCAAATTAAGAACCATTTTTGGTTTATCATATATATAGTCAAAATCTAATATGATGTTCCAAATTATATACGAGTTTTAATTACCAAATTTAAGATTTGTATCATATTTTAATATATTTTTTTAAATAAAATCTGTTTAGAACTTCCAGTAAAGTACCACTTCCGATTTATCAAATATCTAATATGTCGAATATAAACGCCTTCAATACCAAATTTGATAATTTTAGGGTTAAATCAATATATTTTTCATTAAAATCTGCTCAGAACTTCAAGTAAAGTATTATTTCCGGTTTATAAATTTTAGCCAAAATCTAATTGTGGGGACCCTAATTCGTGCTTATTCACTGAAAACTCACTGTCGAATTTTTGGACCGAAAACATTAACTTTCTTACCTTCGGTATGGCGAGTGGTAAAAAATCTGATGTGGGCAGCACATGACCTCCCGCCAATTCCACGTTTAAAATAGCAATGCGTTTTAAGTAAAGTATCACTTCCAGTCCAGTTGATGTTGTTTCAAATTATATACGAGTTTTACCAAATTTGAGAATTTTTGGATCATATTTTAATATATTTTCTCTAGAAAATCTGTTTAAAGCTTTAAGTAAAGTATTATTTCCGGTTTATCAATTTTATCTAATATGTCGTTCTCACTAATATAAAAGTCTTAAATACCAAATTTGAAAAGTTTAGGATTATATCAATATGTTTTTTACGAACATCTGTTCAGAGCTTCAAGTAAAGTATCATTTCCGGTTTATAAATTTTAGCCAAAATCTAATATATTGTTCCTCTTGATATAAAAGTCTTAAATCTAAAATTAAAAAGTTTTTGATTATATTTTAATATAGTTTTTCATTAAAAACTGTTTTGGGCTTCAAGTAAAGTATATTTTTCGGTTGTCCATTATTACCAAAAATCTAATCAACTTTTTATATGAATGCAGAAAGCTTAAATGCGGAAAATAGAAATTTTTGTAAGTTTGATATAAGAGTTATCGTGGAAGAGAAAATCTTGACACACACACTCCCACACAGACATCATTGTAAAAATAGTAAAAACGTGTTTGGGGTTCCTAATTCGTGCTTATTCACTAAAAACTCGAATTTTTCAACCAAAACATTAAAGAGTTTTCACATAACGTCAAAATAAATAGCGTGAACGCTATAGGTAATTTTGACATCAGTATGCATGCGTACGTAAATTTTTTACGGTATGTATATAAGGTTTAACCTTATTTGTCCAGAAATAACGTCCGTCGAAAACTACTGTATTTTTCACGTTAAAGCAGACATAACCAAACTTTTAGAGGAAGATAGCTGTATAGATTTAATTTAATTTGCCTATGCGCAACTGTTTTTATTTAGAAGTTGCAAGACTGTAAGTAATATTCATTAATACATCATTGAAATCTTTCTCACAAATTTAGTAAATATAAGCAATCAAAATAAGCGTTACCAGTTCACCATCCATTTTCCTTATGTGACAGATAAAATAACGTGTACGGTATGTGAAAACATACTTTGATGTGTAGAATAACGTTCATTTAACCTGGAATTTTAACGTTACGCCATCCATTTTAACGTTATGTGAAAACTCTCTATTACCTTCCTTACCTACGGTATGACGGGAGGTAAAACCCTTATTATTTGGTGCGTTTGATTTTTGAAATTACAGTTTTATCTTCATCTTCCGCTCTAAAATACATTTCTTTTCATTTGTTGCAAAATCCGTGTTCAATCTCAAGAACTAGACGTTCGCAACTTAACAGAGTTTATAAATAATCATCGTTGAGTTATCTCCCATTTGAATCTGGCTCTTGAACTAAAGAAAATAAACTGGACAATAAATTTCATTGGATTATTTCGCAGTAAATTTCGCAATGAGTAATTTATAGTATGAATCGTATTATTTACCGTAAAAATATTTGATATTTTGATGTCTCATTCCTTTCACCTATTTGTAAATGTCAAGTGACCATTTACTTTTACGCGTTTTCCAAATTGTTATTAATAAGAATAAATTGTTGTGTTATATAACTTCTTGGCATAAAGTAAGATAATAGATTTTTTTTGATTGTTTATTGAGTTGTCATCTTGGTTAATAAATATTCATTCCCCCAAGACACGAGTTAAGCTAATTGTGTGTCTGCATAATCTAAATGCAAATATTATTGATTAACTACCTGTAGTGAAGTACATATTATTTACAACTTATTTTAGTCTCAGTCTATATTTGTTGTATATAGAAGCGTGACAATCATAATTGACCTTATATATTGAATTAGCGACCTTGTGGAATAGACTAAGTAGTAAAGTGAGTAAGTTTGTTTTGATTCATTTATATTTGATTTATGTTGCTTTCTAAATGATCTATTAGAGGCGAATCATACCATGCAGTTTGTAGTTTATGAGAAACGTTATTGTTCTATTAACTGAAGCATTTAAATTCAAAGGGATCTAAGTGCCAATATTTACTTGCATTAAAACATTCTATGAGCCAAGCGCAATATTTTTAAAATGGTACAACTGTCATAAAATTTCAGAAGAGGTTGAAATGTAAAGCCCAAGATTAACCAAATTTATGAACGAAAGAATGATGATAAACAAGTACAAGTATGATAATATTTTGATTTATAAGTCGAAGACACGTTAAACGTTTAGCATGCATTTAAAAAAATTGGATAAGAATATTAATAAAACAAAATGTTTCATCTATCGTTACGCTTTTTTACCTCCCGCATATCGACATTTTGGTCAATGACCACGTTTTAAGATCCCTAGAATCCGATTTTAATATTTTCACTATGATGTCTGTGTGTATGTATGTATGTGTGTATGTGTTGATACTCCGCTCTAACTCAAATACTATTATTCGGAAAAAAATTTAAATATTGTATTTCGACCTTGTTCTAATATGGAAAGAGCCCATTAGATTTTGATGTCAATTGGATAATCGGAAATGGCAGTTTAATTGAAGCTCAAAATAGTTTTTCTTTGAAAAACACCTATATTTATGTTATTCTAAAAATTAAAGATTATTAAATTTTCTACAGGTTTTTATTAATACTTTTTCTACATATTTTTGGATAAATTTATTTACCGGTTTCAGGATATTAATCCATTGTTTACATCTACAAAAGTAGGCTGGTAACTAAGTAATAATTGCATCTGTATGGTAATATTATTACCATACTGGCTTGTCAACAACGGTCTACAAAATGAAAATAAAATGAAAGTACAATGCTCTTCATTAATACATACAGCTAACATTGATGTATCGTTCTAAATACGGTTTTCTTTATTCTAAAATAATACACATGAGGAATAAAGCATATAATTTAAATATTTGACCTATGTCAAAAAAAATTCTGTTAACCATAGCATTCTGAAAGTAGCATTAACGAAAGAATTTCAAAAAATTATATTTATTAATATAGTCTTCATTGCCTTAGATGTCTTAAAATCCTCGCTCTACGAGCTCGGATTTCAAACCGACATCTGCGGCAGTTATGATATACATAACATTCCTAGGTATGTTAATAGCTAAATATTACCTATAATTTAAATCCCGGAGCCTACGCTTTAAACAAACAGCAAACACAACTCCTTGGTTACACAGTTCATATCTCAAATGTATGTAACTGACAGATAAATGTCACTGTCAAAGAACTAATCATTTCAAATTACTAATATTAACGTTTTAAAAATAAAATAGTAAATAGAACCATAGTTTTATGGAATGGAACTTAATACAGTTTCCAGCATGGTAAGTATGTATATTTAAATTAATAAAAATCAAATGGCGGGAGGTATAGTGTTGACCACATCAGATGTTTTACATTACAGTCCTCAATGCAATATTTTAGAAGGTTAAGCAATTGTTTCCTAAATTTCTCGAAGTTTCTTTATTTCGTTTAACTAATTTTGTTGTACGAAGGTTACGCAAGAATGATCGAGAATTTAAAAAAAATGGAATAGGCTGCGGATATAAAATTATAAACAGTTTATTTATCTAGCGTGACCCTAGTCTTCATTACGAATAATGGAAACAGGAGTAACCAATTTAAACAGAGTAAAATAATTACTAATAGCAGTCGGTGTTCCTAAGCACTTATCTGAACATTAGAAACTAAGTACTTGCTAACTTGCTACCATATTTGTTTCAAATGATTTCATACACATATATCCAAGGTGATAAGACAGACCATTGTCATTGTTTGTAAACAAACTCATCGACGATTCTTAAAACAATCGCAAATTAATGATTCACCAATATGATTTATGAACAACTCCATACCAAGAATCGTGTCGTTATAGTTTTGTATGTTTTATCGAAACTTGTCAAGAACATCGAAGCATTCTTACTGCTTTTGGTTCAACGACTAACTACAAAATAAGAGAAAATGAGGGGGTACATATGTAAGAATTGGAAAGTTAAATAAATTTCCATATTTTTGCAATTTCATTTCCTTTTTGAAAGACATGCAGTGAACCCTAACATCGATAGTAAAGTGATATTCAAGAAGATATAAAATGCTCGTTGTGAATTCGAATGATAGGAAAATTGAGGCATTTGAAAAAGGTCTTCGGAATGGCATTTCAAGTGATTCAGATAATAGATTCAGCAGCACTCAAAAGCAGTCAAAATAAAAAAATGACTGAATTCAATAATCTAGAACGAGTAGTTTTACTCAAGCAAGAAATTTATATCGTAATTAAATTGTATCAGTATAAATTTAGAAAAATCTATAACACTATAATTGACAATAGGATCTTAATTACAATTAAGGATGATTAATTATTGCATTATTATCTCAACGACATGGTAACGTTAATAGTTGGTACCAATGGTGATGTGTGTAAACTATTTCGTTTTGGATATTAACCATTACCGAATATTTCATGCTGTAACGTTTTTTTTTTTAAATTTATTTGGGTGAAGTGTTTATTAAACTATAATTAAATATTAAAAAGATATTAAATAATAACGATTACTAATATTAAATACTAAGTTAAAATCGTATTAAGACTAACTAGATAACACTATTTATTTATTTAACAAATAACAATACTATTTATTTCCACGATATTACTAATTATTTATTTCACTAAGCGTTCCAATCTTAGACTGTATACGCGATATTTTTATCACTATATTTATATCACTATATACTTATATCACGTTCAACTGTCCGCCTACCGACCTCCACAGCGTTTACATGCTCAACTGACTCAACAAACAACGTTTCTATATTCAACTGCTCGGACATAAATCACACCTTTCACCTTACTGTCGGTCTATAGATGTAACTAACTTTCTCCTTCCACAGCCTCAGTATTACCAACTATCCGTATGTCACAATTCTTCAACACCAATGCCGAGTATCCACTTCCACTTGCCGTTACTGTCCCCGTATACCTAGCTTCCCAATACTCTTCAATACTACCGAGTATTCACATCCACAGCTATCTCAGTTAACCAGTAACTTCCCTAGTCCTCCACTCGACACTATACTGCATACGCTCACCATGATAGTGCTGTGCTTCACTAACTTTCTATGTGAATGTCTCTATTACTGAGTTTACATTCAGTTTTCGAAACGTTTTTAGTTTTGAAAACGCCATGTATAGTGCCAAAACGGTTTTGAGCTATCTCAAACCAAAACTAAAAATCATGGGTTTGACTTGAAAACTAGTTTCAAAACTACTCATGTAAACACTTAAAATTCAGTTTCGATATTGCGCATGCGTACGTACCATAACGTTTCTGTCGCAGTGTGTTATTTGGTGTTACTAACCTACAAATAAATTGACAGTTGTGTAGTTTTAGTGCGTAGTGGTACAAAGTAGAAAAAATAATTAAAATAATAGCAAAACAAATAATTTGGAGAGAAGAGGATGTGTCACTTACATTGGCCAAATACGCATGCGCCGAAACTGTTTCCAAATCAATCTGTAAAAACCTGTTTTGAAAATTACATGTAAACAGTTTCGCGTAATTTTGACTGAAAACTGAAACCATTTTCTGCATGTAAACGTAGTATATATGTCTCTCCTTGTGACTAACTCCCGAGCATAGCTGCGTCCCTTTTATTCAGCTGCCATTAACTTCCAGAGAGCTCTAGAATGTTCGACCGCATAATAACAATGAACACAAACGGTTCAGGCGACCGGAATTAATTAACCACGTCGCGGCTTGTTTGTTTACTTAGCCCGGCTACTAGCGCGATTTCGTCATCACTATACTTAGACCCTTGTTCAGCGTAGCAGCGAGGCTCACACGTTACAATACATAATAGCTGCACGACTGCCAAAAATCCAGGATATAAAAAAACCTGCTCAGTGTGTTTTGTGTTGCTACTTATGGCACGTTACTTACATAACACCCAGTATAATGAGACTACAAAATAACATTCTTAACAATAATAACACAAATTACATTTCAAAATGATGTTTACAACAATGTTTCTGTTGAATCCACGTGGCCGAAATTACAGCCAGTTAAGCCAAACTTACTGAGAAATTATTGTAATTACTTCCTGTCAGGTCGGTTACCAAAAAACTTGATTCGACGGAACAAAAACGACACTAGCACACTTCTTTGAAAGAGATTTAGCCTACTGGCATAATTTCTTCCAAAACTGGCTTGAGAAGCCTTCAACTCATGCTTGTCTTACTTCACAGATTGCAAGGTCGTGTGTACACGCGACGACCTTGCATTGTGTAGCTTCTGAATACGTGGAAATTAATGCAGGAAAACAGTTGAAATCGGTGAGATGATGTATTGTTTGTGAAATGTAAACCAATGTTGTTTTGTAAAATTATTTAGTTGTTTTCTATTTAATATTTGGACAGGACTATTGTATGCATGTCATTGTTAGAAACGAATATGTAATTTAATATAATTTTTGCAGTAAGCTTTATTTACAAATATATATAAAATTTTATTGTTTTTTTTTATAGTTTTATGTTTTGTTAGATCACTATCTTTGTTAGTTTTTTCGATTTTTCGCTTTTCTCGGAAACTGTTGAAGATCAGTCCTATGTTGATAAATAAATATATCATCACGGCATATTACCCATTGCTGGGTGTGCCAATCTACGTTGTACGCAGATATCGGTAATGATGATGACATATTTATACCGTGAGGGCGTTTCCCAGGCGACACCTCACATGCACTCATTGCTAGCGTGGAGCGTGCACCATAGGGGTTAATTTTGTGTCATTTAAAATTAGAAATATTTGGCGTCGGTCGGGATCGAACCCGGTTCCCCAGATTCGCGACCAGATACTCCACGAGACCCCAACTTGCAAATTACTGATTCATAAGTGATGTGAATCACTTACCGATCAGGAGGCAGAGGAAATACAAACAATGATCAAAGCTTTCTTTAAAAATGTCAATATAATTGTTACATCTTTTTTTTAAATTTTGTGTGTCGATCGTGCAAAAAACGTAATAAGCATTGCGGTCAAGTACTCTTCTACCGTTATCGGATGTATTGAAGATCGCGACATATCCTCAACCGGTAGAAAGCACTTATGCCTTTAACAGGGTTGGAAAAAAATCATGATTTATTTAAAGAAATTAAAAATGATCGATTAAAAAAAATAATCAAATAAATCATGATATTTTTGATTTTTTAATTTTTATAGACCTGTTGATGTTATTGCACTTTTTAATTGTTTTGAAATCAATATATATATTTTGATTCATAAACAAAAACGATATCTGTAATAAAACCCCAAAGAATGCATTTTTGCTTATACGTATATAACGCGTCAACGCGCGCTTGTTTAAACTTTAAACTTAAACCATGTAAAAAGCTTAAAACGGATATTTTATTTTACATTTATTTCATGACAAGAACCTATTATATCAATAAATTTACACTTTAGTTCTAAAATTAATAGGGCAGAATTTACAAATAGACTATTATTTACAAAAGATGACTTCAAGGTCATTTGTTCGAAGAAAGAATACACATCACTTTACAGCAGTAGCTTAGCAACATTTTGTATTAGAAAGAGAAAGATTATTTGACCTATTGCAGATACCTAATTATCTACTACACTGCCCTCTGTGCTAATATTTACCCAGCGGCGTTGACGTTTAAATCAAATTATTATTCTTTGGTTTATAAATTAAGTCTAAGTTTTTGTATTTTGCAAAAACATAAATGAAGAACATAACAAAAGTAAACACCTGGTATATATGTATATATTTTTATTTTATATTACCATAGTAGAATTTTCTTTTTGTTAACTCTGTAGGTATCAAATAATTTAAAACTACTGATTTTGCGACAAAAAATGTATTATTTTATATATTTTTTACCTTCCGTCACCTTTAGGTAAGGAAGGTATTGTCTTTGGTCAAAAAATTCGATGATGAGTTTTTAATCAATAAGCACGTTTTAGGGTCCCTAGAATTCGAATTTACTATTTTTACGATGATGTGTGTATGTGTGTGTGTGTGTGTGTGTGTGTGTTTGTGTGGATGTGTGTGTGTGTGTGTGTGTGTGTAACAAAATTTTCGTGTGCGATAACTCTAATACTACAGTTACAAAAATTATAATTTTTCGTATACTTCTTCGTTACATCCATATGAAGAGCTGATTAGATTTTGGTTACAATTGGTCAACCGGAAGTACCATCATTTGAAGATTTTAACAGTTTTTCTTGAAAAAACTATGTTAAATATAATTTTTTCACATTTGATGTTATTATAAATATTAAAGAATATTTTATTCTCTATACGATTTGACTACATTTTATACTTAATATTAAATGGATATAGAGTTAAAAAATTATAAAGAAATTAAATTTCATAAAGTAGCAATAGCTATGGAAACGCAGCTACTATATTAAGAAAATTCTGATTGAAAGATGTCAGTGTCAAGTGAAATTGACATAGTGTGTTTGTCTTATAATTTTACTGGAAATATAGGATCTTTTGCTTTCTTTATGGAATTTATATAAAATACATACAACTGCTTTAAGGTAATGTACAAGAAATAATAATAATAATAAATCTTTTATTTCTGCAGATACATTACACTTTATATACAAAACGTCACAAAATAATAATTTTCTGTATGAAATTTGCATAAAATACATGGAACTGCCGGAAGGTAATGTACAAGAAATAGAATATTTAATTTAGCGAGGAACTTTCCGTATGAAATGTGTACAAAATACGTAGAACTGACGGACGGTAATGTGCTGGCCACATCAGATTTTTTTTTAGATCAGATTTAAATCATGATTTAAATCAGGCCAACCCTGGCCCTTAATACTATAATTTATTTCGAAGTTTATTTATAATAAACCAACAATTAAAATAAAATTTGAAAAATGATACTAAACTAGGACATTGTCAGTCAATTTATAAAAAATGTAAATTGACAGTTAATTATTTTATAGATATCATGTATCAATTAAAAACATACATTAATGTCGCATTAATTAATATACTGATTTGTTTTCCGCATAATTATAACGAATGATCAAACAAATAATTATTGTCACCTACTTACATTTACTAATACAGTAATATTGATATATTAAAAATTTGATTGTACTATGAAATATCACAGTCAATGTTAAAATTTGTTTAACATTTTTACCGTATTTGCTTTTTATTATGTGTGTATTGATATAAAATATAGATTTGCTTTTCGCTTTTATAATTTTCAATGTAGATGTACGTGATACTTTGCAATGTTCAAATACATCACAACTCAATGTCATTGAAGTTTAAATGAAAACGTGACTAACAATAGATTTGCAGCTCAGGTATGTGTAAAAATTACGTATAAAAAATGTTAATACTTCGATATCAAATATACACACATGCCATGTATAAGCATATCAAATATTATATATAACAAAGCTTAACATTTTATATTCATGCGCTATATTATTAGGAACAATAGTAATAAATTATTTAAATACATGCAATAATAACTTTGCTCTATTATGTTATTTTATTATACCAGCAGCAGAAATGCAAAATAAGTAGGAGTTATTAATCTTATTATTAAATTCCAATGCATGATGTTAACTATAACAACAATTGTGCAATGATTTTAGTAATTGAAGCGATGAGATGTACAGGATGTCTCATTTTTTATGTTTTTAAAGGTATCTCGGGTAATATTAACGATAGATCAAAACTGTTTACACATTACAGGATCAACTTTTTCAGAAAAGTTTAATAGTCTGAACAGGAATTTTCGATCCTCTTTTGTTTCTGAGCTACAGGCAAAAACTCGTTTTTCGCTCATTTTGAAAATATATCATATCTTATTTATTATGATAGAGAAAAGTTGTTTTTACAAAAATTTTACCGTCTTTCAGATAGAATAAAATGACGTAATTAGATTTTTTGAAAACTTAATAATTCTCGAGATATAGCACAAACTTATGATTTTTTAAATGAAAGCTTTTCAATTATATATAACAGGTCTACATTCTTTTGTTTTAAACATTAATAAAAGACGAATTATTAATTTATTAGGGTGAAAATATTGGAAATTATTAAGAAACAAATGAAAAAAAATCTATTATAGATCATTATTTGTTTATTTTGATTCTATATCTATTAATTATGTTCTCAAAATTATTCTTAACCAATTATTTTCGGGTTAGATAAATTACGTTACAGTTGGCTTTGACACAATCCGAAAAAAATGGTTTAATATGCTTTTGAAGTAAATAAATTGAAAAAATGAGTAAAACTGAAACAAATTCTATTAGAAATATGCAAATGATATTTTCACCCCAATAAATTAATAATTCGTCTTTTATTAATGTTTAAAACAAAAGAATGTAGACTTGTTGTAGGTATATCATTTTCAACATAAGTTACCATTTAAAAAATCATAAGTTTGTTATATCTCGAGAATTATTAAGTTTTCAAAAAATCTAATTACGCCATTTTATTCTATCTAAGAAACGGTAGAAATTTTGTAAAAACAATTTTTCTCCAACTATCGTAATAAATAACATATATTTTCAAAATGAGCGAAAACGAGTTTTTGCCTGCAGCTCAGAAACAAAAGAAGATCGAAAATTCCTGTTGTGATATTAAACTTTTCTGCAATGTGCAAACGGATTTGATCTATTGTTAATATTACCCGAGATATCTTAAAAAACTATTGAAAATGAGACACTCTGTACAAGGAAAAAGTTCTGTTAATGGTAGTTTTGGAGAAATAAATAAAAACTGATTAAGGAATAAAGTGAGCATTTTACATGAAATCTTATAATTAACAATTTTTAAATCTAAGTGAGTTAAACACTTCCTTACATCGTTTTAGTAATTTAATGTTAATGTCACAGTGAAACAAAGTGGGCAGAATCTTTTCCTTTTACATCTCAACTAGGCTGATGATTGAAAATAGTAAAAAATAAACACTTCTATTATACAACCTGTTCATTTTCTCGGAGCTACATCGTTAACAGTAAAGAAGCTAGAAAGTTCTTTCTTTGGTTATCCCAAATTTAAAAAAAATCTGGTGTGGCCAACACAATACTTCTCGCCATGTACCGCTCGAGTCACTAAAAGCTAATCTTTATTTTTGAGACCTCATGGGGTCTCGTATCCGCATGCCTGAGTGTCAGGTCGCGAATCTGGGAAACCGGGTTTAATCCCCACCAATGCCAAATATTTCCAATTTTAAATGAGGTGACGACTGGTAAGCGCCCATTCAGTGCAAATATTTCATCATTATCGATATCTGTGCACACCCAGCAATGGGTAATAAGCCGTGATGATATATTTTTTTATAATTTTGGCAGTTTATTTCTTAAAATATAGTCTAATCTAATCCAAGTAACTACATTTTTGATAATAAAATGAAAATTAAATTTTAAATACCTGGATAAAATAGAATTCACTAATCCAAAAATGAGAATTAGCTTAAACTTTTTGGTGAATCGTTAATTTTTATTAATCTAAATACATACCTACATATTTACATATGCTGGAAACTGTATTGATTTCCTTTCCTATTGTTCTATTTATATTTTTCCTTGTAAAACGTTGCTATTATTAATTTGAAATGATTTGACAGTGACATTTATCTGTCAGTTACATACATTTGCCAAGGAATTTAAATTATGGATAATTTTATAAATTTATCCATGTAATATATAGAAAAAGTATTAATGCAAATCTGTAGAAAATTTAAAAATCTTTAATTTTTTTAATAACATTAATGTCGAAAAAATAACATTTTCGAAGAAAAACTATTTTGAGCTTCTAGTAAAGTGCCATATCCGGTTATCCGATTTACACTAAAATCTAATGGGCTCTTTCCATTACAGAAAAAGTTCGAAATACAAGGTTTCAAAATTTTCTGAATGTTAGTATTTGAGTTAAAGTGGAGGATCCACACATACATACACACAGACATAATCGGGAAAATGTTAAAATTTAATTCTAGGGAAAGAGCTCTTCAATTTAATATCGCTTTCATAACTCATCTAATTCTGAGATTCTAATATAAGTGTATATGGTATTTTCGACTTAAAATTACCTAATGAACACACCCTTAACTATGGCAATCAAGTTGCGGGGCAGCCTGTATAAATTTTACTTGGTTATAGACATTTGCCTGGTAGGAATAATTTTCTTTTTAAAGTTATCTGACGCGGCTTTGAGATTAATATGAATGGCTATCTCAGTTTGAAATGCCCAATATGTGAAATCTTTTCCTTGTACATCTCACTGCTTCAATTATGGTATCAAAGGTGTTATAAGGATAATAATGCCTGAGGTCAACAGTATATTTTCCGAGGGCCTCTGGCCCGAAGTGTGTACCTTGACCGAAGGCATTATTGTCCGCTTAACCCCCATGGTGCCTGTAACTTTTAATGTCCGACCATAATTTTTTAATATTCTATGAGTTACGGATCAGAAAGTTTTAATAAAATTTACGACCTTTACTCGTTTTATTATGAAAACAACAAATGACAAGGTGAGAATATTAATCTTCTCCTCACAACAAGTGCAAACTGTTGGAGCAAATAGTGCGGAACTCAAATCGGAACTGGGAAACCAGAAACGCACCAGTGCAGAAACTTGAACGGGAAAATGAACTAAAAACAAAGGTTTTATGTCAACAAAACAATTGAATTCTCTTATCAATATGAAACATGAATTTTTTTGCTATACAAGTCGTACCACTGGAGGCAGTATTTGTTATATAATTAAATAATTGGTATTTGATTAAAAATATATTACAAATGTTTTCTTTTTTGTTAAAAAATCTAATGTGGCTAGTAAAATACTTTCTACCTCCTAGAAATTAACTAAATGTACTTTAATTGTGCATTGTTGAAAAATGCAAAAGAGATCATTATCATTTTACTTCTTACATATATTAAAAAACACTTTTACTTTTACTATAGTGGAAATATTGTCGTATGTGGTTAGGGTGTCCACTGGTTTTACCTCCCGCTAGCCTTGGTAAGGGAGGTATATGGATCGTACTAAAAATCGCATATCGAGATTTTGGTAAATGACCACGTTTTAAGGTCCCTAGAATCCAATTTTAAGATTTTCACGATGATGTGTGTATGTGTGCGTGTATGTATGTGTGGATCCTCCACTCTAACTCAAATATTATCATTCAGAAAATTTTGAAATCATGTATTTCGTACTTTTTCTGTAATGGAAAGAGCCCATTCGATTTTGGCGAAAATCGGATAACCGGAAATGGCACTTTACTAGAAGCTCAAAATAGTTTTTCTGTTCTGAAAAGAACTTATTTGAAAATCCTCAAAAACGCTAACAAACAAAATCTCAGTCGGTATGTCGGTAAACTCTCGTATATGCTTGAAGCTGCGCACACCTGTTACTCTGTAGTTCAGAATGTGCAGAGTTGATTTGCAATTTGAAATAAAACCTTTGTTATTTATTAATGTGTATATATTGTATTACTAAGTAAAAGAAAAATGTTTACAATATGATGTTATTAATATCTCAAAGTTAACTTTTTCATAATAACAAGAATATCAGCATCTAATTACAAGCCTTTAAATTCTGACCCTTATGTGTTCTGTCAGTAGAGTCTACTTTGAAAGTATTTTTTTTATTTAGGATAGTGCTTCATATTTCGCGCTATACTCTGACGTCACACTATTCTACCCAATTGCGGTCCGTAATGTTGAAGACGATTTCCAGGAGTGGGATCGCAAGTAAACGCTATGATAGCTTAGCGAAAAGTACCCCTTACGTTTCACATTCCTCTTCTTAGGCAAACGAAGTGTTATTTGCCGTTACGCGTTTCCTTGGGATCCCTACTTAGGTGTCATCTCTGGGATTTGTCAAATCTATGATGGAAAGCAATTTAATAAGAAGTTATTGAATTCTGTGAATATCATTTCTAAGTCCATATTGCACTTAGACTAATCAGCGATTAGCACAATGTGGGTTCTAAGTAGACGATAGTATCAAATTGTACAAGTGTTGTCAGCGGAACTGGTGATCTAATTAGGTCATAACGGAAGTAAACACCGTGTACGGAACACAATGGAATTTAATTACTCTGTGTTCATGTATTCATCGCAGTTTGCGGTCGGCGTTGTCGGTTGAAGCGATGACGCGGCATGCCCTCCGCTGTCACGACCAAATTCAATCAATTTGGAAATTCACCAGTTAAGAAACTGATTGCATTGCCGTGTCATTCAATTACTACGTTTAATACACTTTCCATTTAATTATATTTTGCATTTCGCTGATATGCTACTCATCAGGAATTTAATCAGTATTCAGTGCCATCAAATTCAATCTGCTCCAATTTACTCTACATTTTAATCAGATGAATTTCCCATCAAGATTAATATTGCTAAAATCAATATGATTATAAAATATGGCGGTGGTTTCAAGCATAACAGCATTTGATAATAATGCGATTTTTTTACAAATTTTTTTCAATGTTGTTTTAATGTTATACTATTGTTTAAATGCATTTTCTTTGAATTTGAAAATTTGTGCTATAATTGTGTAAATTATTGTAAAAAGAAAATGGGGTGGCATGTAGAAAAAATCTGCTGTGCACACCACACGACTTCCTTGTATGCAAGAAATATATATTATAAAATTGCACGTGTTTGACATAATTTGACATTAACATCTATTTTTTAATTTTTTGTTATTTTTTGTCCTAATCCATAGCAAGCTTCATTACAAAAACCAAAAAGTATATGTTTTATATTTACATATCTCGCTTACACAAAGGGCTAATTTAATAATACTTCATGTGCTAGACGCAGAATTTAATTCTCTAAAACTTATTTGAAGCATTTATTTCTAAAATCAAAATGAAACCATTTTATTCAAGAAAAACTGTTAACAACTTCAGGTAATATATCACTTCCGGTTAGCCTGTTTTAACCAAAATCTGCTATGTTATTCCAATTGATATAAAAGTCTTATATACCAAATTTGAAACGTTTTGGATTATATTGTAATATAATTTTTCATTAAAATCTATTATAGGCTTCAAATAAAGTACCATTTCTAGAAATTATGTAATGACCAAAAAGGGAGGTGCACAACTAGATGTTATAGAAGTCCTAAATACAAAATTTCATCTTTCTACGGCTTACCGTTTTTGAGTTATGCGAGATACGTACGTACAGACGTCACGACGAAATTAGTCAGAATGGATTCAGGGATGGTCAAAATGGATATTTCCGTTGAAATCTCAAAACCGAAATTTTTCGCGATTACAATACTTCCTTTACTTCGTACAAGGAAATTAAAATCTGGTGTGGCCAAGACAACACCTCCCGCCATTTACAGCCCGAGTCACAAAAAATATTAAGTTAATCCTTATTTTTGGATTAGCGAATTTTACTCTAATCGTAACCGTTTATTTCTTAAAATATAGTGTAATCTAATCCAAGTAACTACCTTTTTTTAAACCCCTCAACAGGATTAAATCCCAATTAGTGGGTTCAAATTCACACACATCCATGCCTTACAGCCTGTATATTAACATAGCCGTGATGATAGTTTATTAGGAACCGAAACATTGGATTATCGGATTGTTAAATAAATGACAAACTAATAAAATCATTTTACCAAGACTGCATATCCAATAATTTTTTTTCCATACATATTTCAGATATAGAATTTCGATTGTATCCAAAGTAGGGAAGGTCATTTGTAGAACAGTTGAAGTAGAAGAACAATAAAAATTGTGGATAATTCATACAACGACTAAAATTAGTATGTGTGTTGTTAAAGAAACATTTAAGATTCCTGTGTCATGCAGTCTTACGACAAAAAAGAACTAATGGATTTAATTAGTACAGCAATAAAAATTACTTTGTAGTTGATTTAGTTAGAATTACTGCATGACTTAAAACGTCTACAGTAGTGAGTTATCCCTTGGAATTTTAGCTTGTTTATCAACGACAACGATGCCATCTTTGTACACAGTAAAATCAGTTCTTATAGTAGTCTTCACGTAAGTATGGCATTGCGCAATAATTTGTGCTGATACCAAATAAGAAACTATCTTTTTCACTACCAAACAACGCACGTGCATACAAGACCATTATTCTAGCCCTTTTCGATAGTTTTCTTTGGCATTATTGTTAAATCATATCATGTAAATTAAAACGAGATACAAAAATGCTACAATACGAGCAGAGTTACGACATACGTCGCCTTTTGAACATATAACTTGTGTGAGAGAAAGAAACTACTTCAATTACGTATGTCGGCAAAATACATACACTTTCTATTGGGCTTCCAAAATAAGAAAACGCTACTAGCGGCAGTATTCTGAACTAAACGTAATGTACATAATTGTTTACGTTTGTAACTTTGTTATTGCCAAAATACCTGTGTGGATTGAAATAAGGTTTAATATAATTATTTTATTTTAATAATAATAATATACAAAATACTGCTAAAATAAAAGTTAAGATTTTATTTCAATTCCATTTATTATAGGTTTATGTCATTTTAGAATTTCCATTGTAAAAAACAACTAAAAGTAAAAATAATTGTTTTATTATTATTATTATTATTATTATTATATATTATTATTATTATATATATATATATATATATATATATATATATATATATATATATATATTTATATATATTTATATAATAGAACATATAAATAACCGCTAATATAAAAGGTAAGTTTCTATTTCAATTAAAATTGGTAAGCAAATTACGACAAATACAATTTTTAGAGGTTATTGTCACCTAAAAAAAACTACTAAAAATAGAAAAATATGTTCCGTTTATGGCTGTAAATCTACGGCACAAAAAAATAGGAGACTTAGATTTCATCTTTTACCTAAAAAAAAGAAAGACTAGTTACTGTAAAGAATAAATTTGGAGAAGATATGATTTGTGACAAATTAGTAATGCGTGGAAAAAGTAACAAAAAGAAATTATAAAAATTATTAATTATTTTCTGTTGACATCATACCTGTTTAGGTTCAATAAAACTGCAACAATATGCTTACAGCAAGAGAAAATCATTTTATCAATTTCTGCTACCTCCTTTTTAATACTATTGGTACCAGGGCCACTATTTTGTAACTAGAAAGCGATAACGAATATGAATTCAATATGGCAAGCGCACCATCTTAATTTTCTATTCAGATTCACGCATTCTATCGAATTGTGTAAAATAATCTGTTGAAATTTTAACATTATCACGCAGTTTTATTTATAAATTTACCAATATTTGCTCTCAAATTCTTCCGATGGTAGTTTAAAAGGATCTTCGTGTCTTTAATCTTCTTCTCTTCATCTTTAAATTTTGAGCAATATTTCTTTTTCATAATTTCCTCACATTAAAAGGGAATAAATAAACGAGCCATCCTGCTAAAAGTATTAATCTTCGTCCAGAAAGACGATGATCGAGTGAAATTTTTAATAAATGTCACTGAAAATCCTATTCTACCATGGAATACGCTATTCGAGTGCTCCAGACCTCTCGAATTGCTTATTCAGTGCAAAATGGCTACCTTTACAGTGGTGGGGGGTTCGTATTCTATCTGAATTGGTATTCGTTATCGCTTTTTAGTTACAAAATAGGCGCCCAGTAATAGTATGTGGTGTTTGTGTTCATGCACTTGTTTGTAAGCACAGTGAATACAATTTATTTCTATCTGATGTGCTTGAAACTCTGCCGCATAAATTAAACATGACCACTGTTTATTACTTGCTGACCTTCCACCATATTTCTAGATGACACACTACAATTTGCAAATCTACAAATAGTATCTAAATTTACGGAAATAAACTTGTCCATTGTATAAGAAAGAAAGCTAATAAGAGTCTAGACAGATAGAAATAATTACTTAAATGTACAAGAAACTATCGCTATAAATTAAATAACTAAATCTATATCTAAAATAAAGGTAATTAAAGCAAAATTAATATAAAAAACTAATACGAACTAAACAAAGATATGCTAATCTACAACTACTTAATAATTATACTGATAAAATGAAAATAATAAAACTATCACTAAAACTACAACCACGGGAAACGATAATCTAAACTTTATTAAAGTTAATAAAAAAACACTAATCTAAAACACAAATAAATTTTAAAATAAACAACAAAATTACTCTAGCAGCAATGCTACACTTCTAGAGGCCAGTTAAAAGTGTACCTTTTGTTTTGATTTTGACACTTGTTGTCAGCGCCATCTCTTAATAATTTGCAAGCCCAATTGTACAATGCAGGCATTGGTAATATGATTTGATTTCATATCCATCTTAGCGAACTACAACGCTTGTGATTTGTGAATGGTGTATGTGATTGTGAGCAATTGGAGTTATTTTCTCCTTGAAATTCGTGGGCCTCGTGATATGCCAGATCGATTAAAAGCCATTAGTTGGTCGTTGGACAGGGTTGTCGCCCGTCGTTGATAAACTGCAGTAGTCTGGAGACGAGATAAGCGGTCGTGATCGCGAGTCTATTTATATCTGCACTTCATTCATCACCCTGCCCTTACGAACGCCATCTTGATTAACACACCAAATCTTATTGTGCAATATTGGACAATTTGTTCGACCCGTCGTCTTATAAGGAATTACTTAATGGTTCTCTACCTTACAACCAGGGGTTGGTTTTAATTAAAATTTTAAAGAAAATGAAGATGGAAATTTTAGTAATATGAAACTTAAAAATTATTTTCAATTTTTAAACAGAACAAAATCAAAGTTATTGTGATAGCTTTGAAATCTGTGAGGTGACAACGGTGAACGTAACTTAGAAGAATATCAACAGTAAGGAAGAAATAATGAGCAGTATTAGCCAGTAAAATACATAACTATTAAGAAGACGCATCAATATAGAACTACGAAAAAGGTTTATAAAATGCTTTATATTGTAACGTTTTTTATTTGTATGGGTGAAGTGTAAAAATCAAAGAATTATTACTAATTAATATTGATGTTTATTAAAACGATAAATAACTATTAAAAACAAATATTAAATACTAATTTAAAACTAAGAATATAATTAATTACTTAAACACTAAGATTATTTATTTATTTAAACATTTAACACGACTATTTTTTTTACACGCTATTTATTTTAGTGTACTTTCGTACTTTTATTTAACTAATTCTTCATTTATTTCATTACGCGTTCCAATCTTAGACTGCCGGTCTGTTGCAGATTCTTGTAGACTGTTTACGCGATATTTATATCACTATATTTATGTCACTATTTATTTCACTATATTTATATCACATTCAACTGTCCGTATGCCGCAATTCTTTAACACCAATGCCGAGTATCCACTACAACTCGCTGTTACTGACCTCGTATTCTACATATATCTTCCCAATATTTGTCAGCATTACCGAGAATTCATTTCCACAGCAATCCCAATATACCAGTAACTTCCCGACTCACCGTTACTGTCCTTATATACTAGAGCTTCCTAATACTCGTCAACACTACCGAGTATTCATTTCCACAGCTATCCTAATATACCATAAATTCCCGCCTCGCCGTTACTGTCTTCGTATACTATAGCTTCCCAATACTCGTCAACACTACCGAGTATTCATTTCCACAGCTATCCTACTATACCAGTAGCTTCCCGAGTACTCCGTTCGGCACTATAGACTACATACGCTTACCACGATACTCTCACTAACTTCCACAACAGAACACCACAGCCTCTGTATACTCAATCCCCGATCACATAATTAATGTTATGTGATCAGGTACTAAACTAAACTAACTGTCGGTCTTCACTAATGGAATTCAAAACTCAACTCGTCAACTGAACTCAGCTGACTATAGAAAATGCATTTTCAAGCGATTTCGAGACATGTTTTGAGAAACAGTTTTTACATCAGATTTGAACGTTTCTCGGTCTGAAACTATGCATTTGTATGTAGACTTTGGAAACATATTCTATCTGTAGTTTCGACAGCACTTGGTTATTTAGCGTACAATAAGACAAAATACACTGAATTTTAGTGAATACAAGATTTTAGGGGCACTCCGTGGTGCGCTCGCTACCGCAGCTAGAGTGCCGATTTGAACTGTGGAAATTACTGCAAAACACTAAAAACACGTAATTCACTTAGAAAACGCATTTTCAAGTGATTTGGGGACATGTTTTGAGAAACAGTTTTTACATCATATTTGAACGTTTCACGGTTACACATATGTAACCATGTATGTAATATGTAACTATGTAACTAACTCTCTGGCATAGCTGGGTCTCTTTCATATAGCTGCCATTACCTTCTAGAGAGCACTAGAATATTCAACCCCATAACAACAAGGAACACAAAAGGTTCAGGCGATCGAAAGTAATTAAACACGTCGGGACTCGTTTGTTTACGTCGCCCGGCTGCTCGCTCGATTACGTCATCACTAAACTTAGACGCTTCCTCAGCGCAACTGCGGTGCTCACACGTTACAATATGAAGTATTGTGCAGTATGGATGCAAAACATGGATCTTGAGGAAGGAGACATTATTATTTATATAACAATAGTTTAGTTAGTAATGTTTTTCGATCGAGAAATTAAATGAAGTATATTTCATTTTTTTACATATACAGTGTGCCCATTTTATATGTTCGCGCCTGAAATTTTAAGAATAGGCAAAACAAAATATATTTCATGAACCACTTGGTAAATATTAGTACTTTAAAACGAATAATCACAGTTGGTGTAAGAGAATAACAAAATTTTAAAAACCAAGTCACTTATGAAATGTATCATGGATTGCCTATTCGTGAATTTTCAGGCGGAACCTTTTAAAATGGGCACCCTGTATCTGTCATGAAAAATTAATAAAGATAGCGGTGATTTAGATATCCTTAACAAAATAACATAAGTATATTCATTTTAACAAGAAATTTTCAAATGGGTTACCTGTTAGTGTAGTTTATAATTTCGTGCATTAAATTTATATTTATTTTTCAATTTGAAACTATTTAATCGAAAACATGTCTCAAGAAATTGAAGAAGATGCAAATGCGAAATCACAATAAAGGTATTTGTAGGCAATTTACTTTTTTGCAATAATTACCTAATGAAAAATGTCAGCCCGTTGCCTATGGTAACCGGCCCTTGAACGTAGACTGTCAACAAAACATACTGACATATTTTCGTTGTAGGTAAAACGAAAAAGTATTTAAAATATTTCGAAACGTGGTTGTAGGGAGGGTCATCAAATTAAATCCAATTTTAAAAAGCCGCACTTCTTTTCCACTAATATATAGCGTGAAGGTATTGATTAATTGTCAAACTCTTACACATGTAGATCCCAACAATGATGCAGCAAGATTTCTCTTCTGATATGGCATTATCTCACGTGTATCTGCATCCGATATATTAAATGAAGCTGTTCAACTTGAGAGAGAATATCTTCTCTCTCATTCGGTGCAATGGAGAACTCCAATATAAATAACGTGAACTTTGCTTTAAGTTAGGTCAGACTTGGCCGTCTTCCCAATGAAGGTAAATTTATTCTGTCGAGCACAAAAGAAATTCAATTCCAAATCTATTATTTACAGGTCTAATACTACGTGCGATTATGACGATTCCAATGGAATAACAAATATGATTCAATCTTTTTCAAATGAATAATTTGTCTTTAAAGGTTTACTCATAAATTATGGTTATAAGATTCATATTCACGTTAGAATTAATCACAGCAAACAAAAAGAAGTGGTATTGTTCGGTAAACTTCGTAGACTTATAAGAAACGGATTTACGATAAAGATTTGCAGATATCGAAGCAAGTGAAGTAATAAGAAATGAAAATGGTTTTTCTGAGTTTGCAAAATGAATAAAACGAATTCATCCCTTGTCAAATAAAAAAAAAACAAAATTGCATTAATTTGACTGTAATGTTCTGTAAAGTAAGACTATAACTTTTACGATAAACGAGCAAGCAATACCAATTGCTGTATTCTTTTTTAAATATTCTTGTTCAGCTCATTTGATCATTGAGTTGAGATAAACTGAGCTGAGATATATATGAAAAGAACAATGTTTCATATATAGAAAAAGTAATTCTTAATCAAATATCATTACCTACCATATGACATTTTTGTTTTCAACCACGAAGGCACAACTTTAATAGTATATTACATCCGAGGTCGGATATTATTAGGCTAAGAATATACAACTCCCTACCGATGAATATATCCAAAATTCAGCAATATAATAAATTAAAAAACACTCTTAAAGAATATTTACAAAAGCTTTTACTCCTTACAGGAGTACTTTGAAACAAATATAGTCTAACTCTCTGGAAATTCAAGTTTGAAGTCACTTTTACGGATTTATTGAATTACATGTTGTTGCTACATATTTATGTATTTTATCTTATACAGTACTCGGACGCTTTCTATGTATGTTTACACATGTCTTACGAAGTAAAGAGATTATTATTATTATTATTATTATTATTATTATTATTATTATGTTTCATTACAGGCGAGGGTCTATGTATATTACCGAGAGGCGAAGCCTCGAGGTGAGATCTAGCGCGAGGTTGTGATGAAACTCCTACCGATGTAATGCATACTATTTTATTCTCAATCATCCTTTTTTTAAATCAATAATTTTCAAAATACATCCATGAGTAATAATATTTTATTTTATTAATATTTTTGACAGCTCTATTTAAATGTGTTTAGCTTTCTTTCTTATAGAGATTTATGACAATGTTACTAGGCAAACCCTACATAAACATTTGCAACCCGTGGGGAGTAAGTGAAATCTGTTATTTCTCACAAAAGAGATTGTCATTACAGTTAGGCAAGACGTGTTTGCAACTTTTAAAACGTTAGGAATCCACTATTACTCTAATGATTGTGAATAATAATAACAACAATATTATTATTAATAATAATAATAATAATAATAATATGATGTTTATATCCTACAATTTGACATTTCTACTCATAATGTTACCTTTTCTACTGAACGAATGGCTCAGATCATTTTGAGTTTATTTCATGGGTGATGCAGTATCGGAAAGGGGGATGTGAGTATACTCTGTACCGCTTAGGTCAGTTAGAACAAAAAGAACAACACTTTATTGAATTTATACGAAGTGAGCTGAGACGAACTGAGATTTCAATGAAAAAGAATAATATACCTATACAACTAAAATATATTGGTGGTGGGAGTGAGATTTGTGAGACTGACATTGGACGAGTGCAGACTTATAGGTATGTCTGCATATATCTGCACTTGTTTGTAAGAATAGCTCTGCGCAAGCGCCTGGATTAAGCCGCATTCACAGCCCGAAATTCGGTGAAATTCGTTTAAATTCGTGAAGTTTGTCTAAGGTAACGTGTACTTGCGTTCACAGCGCTGAAATTTGGTGCACTCGAATTATAATTTGTAGAAAAGTTTGCAAGCTCCAAACTTTTGTGGCTAATTTAGGGTGCGTTCTACTAATTGTGTAAAATATATTTAATTTGAATGAACTCGTTTTGTTGACGTTTGAGTGATTTGAATGGAATTCATTGTTTTACTTTGTTTTTGATTTATTTTCTTTATTATATGTTCAAATCTACCTTTTTCAATAAAGTACAAAACAGAAGATGGAACTTGATAATGAAAATTAAGATAAATAATTTGTTTATTATAATTTACGAGCAATTCTTTTAAAGACAACAACATTGTTACTTTTGTTTTGGTGAAATAGTGAAATGTTGAGTAGGTATTAGGAAATAAATAATACACATTTAGATTCAGGAAGACAGTATTTATATTATTGATAGAAAATCTGTCAACATCTATATTTTATGTTTTTAGTGTAGAACACTTTTCTTATAAAGTCATAACCAAAGTTGTTGTGGTTATTTCAATGATTTAATTTGATGTTTATTCTATTATTATCTAAAAGAAGTAGTGCAAAGGTCTAAATAATGTATTTCTTACATTTATTTAAAATAGAACTGTCTATGCTTATGTATAATTATAACCAAAAAATAAATAACTTTTACAATTTTAATTTTATATGACAATCTAATAACGGGTAGAAATCGCAAGGGAAGGATTGCTATTTTATTTACATGGTTTTTAATAATTTTTAACGATTTTAAACAAATTATTAATTTTCAGAAACGTTTTTTTTTGCTAAATGGCATTACGCCACAAATTTCGAGCTGTGAACGGTCAAATTAATTTTTTCAAATTTCATTGCTACAAATTTCGCCGAATTTGTGGCTTTACTTTGATTTTATTGGCGTAGAACGGGAACGGGGAACTAGCGGGAGGGAAATTCTTACACTAACTGGCAAGGATAGACAATAAGGTTTGTAGCACACTCCTCTTAAGTGAGAGATACGGCATAAGCAGTATATTTTAGTTTTATAAAAATATAAAATATCGATCTCGTTTCGTTTTCAGATCTGTAATCTCGCTCTCGTTCTCGCACTTTTTTTTGGGTCTCATCTCGTTCTCGCACGAGAGTCTCGCTATAAAAATAAGCGCTTGCGCACTACGTAGTTACGTAACTGTTTAACTACAAGAGACAAGTTCGCACCAATAGCACCGTCTTCCATGTATTTGCAATCGTATATCTATAATAAGGAGACAAAACACTAAATTCTGGTCACCAAATTATTTCAATACGAACATAATGTTTATTCATTTACGGTCACCAGAAAATGTGATAAGTTAGTAAATAATTTAATTTACCTCTAAAATATCCAAGTATCATCAAATTGTGATCTCTTAACGATTTCAATACGAACGTCTGTTAACACATTCTGTCATCAATAAAACGAATTAAACATTAAAAAAATATTTTTTGTAACTAAAAGTACCTACACTTTTTCATTAAATATATACCACTATTTAAGTAAGATTAAGTCATAAAAAACCGCTACACTGGTAACCGGCCGGCAACGAATCACTCCGCTTCTCTCCCTGTTGGCTACCATCGATGCTTAATATAACGTCGTTTATTTTTCAGGAGCGACAATAGATTTATTAACCGTTGTTTTAACTGGGGTGAATTAGGGGATGAAATATTGAAGAAAACTAGTTCTATAGGATGCAATACCGATTTTGTCTTTATTTTTGCATTTCCTCGTTCTGGGAACGATACTACGAGTAATCGAATCGACTAGATAGACTCAAAAAATATAGTCAATTCATATAATTTTCACATTTACGTGTTCTATGCATGAATTAGCATTGAGTCCACTCCTTGTACGGTGCATTTTTTATTGAATTTATGAATCAAAGCTATAAAGTTACAAATACTTTTTATTGCGAGATTTCTCGCTTCTCGCAGTTGTTATATCGATCTCGCCTCGAATTTTTAACTGCAATCTCGCTCTCGTTCTCGTCTCGCATAATGCAACGAGACAAGACGAGATGTGAGAGTACTCTCGCCTCGTCGTGCATCACTAAATACAGCTAATAATAATTTGACTATTTGCCTATATTGTAATGTAAAGTATACGAACGGATAGGGTCGTATAAAAGTGGACGAAAATCGATGACAAAGTAAAAGAAACCGTGCATATCTCTATATAATAAAAAAGTTTTAAAAAATCATGTAAAACCTTGAAAATAAAATCCTGCTTGAATTTATTTTCGAGTAACATTTACCAGTAATAAAACACTTGAAATATCTCGTTCCAATCCGAGTCGAAGAAAAAGTGCCGACATATTTGATTCATGCTCAGTCTGGTGGCGAACAAAATGAATTATTTGTTAGACCCTGCACTCGAGAACAGTTGGGCCACCCCGATCTTCTTTTTATATTTTCGTAAACGTCTCGCCGTAGTTTTAAAATAAATCTAGTCGTCTAGGCAAGCTACATTCCCTTGTTACGGAGGAAGTATGCAGAGTTTACGAGTTTATGAGAAGATGAAGGATATATGCACTACTCTTTAACACAATGTAGAGAAAATTGTTTGAATTGTAGGCAGTTGATAAATATTTGGATAACGTTTATGGCTAGTATTTTTTTTACGTAAACAAGAAACACATGTTAGAAGGTTTCCAAATAAGAACTGGTCACATTTATAAAATACATTCATAACAGACTGGAATAATCTACAAAAAAATTAATGAAGTCCTCCAAAATAAATCTGAAAACTAGATGATAGGGACTAACAATTTTTTTTAATCATTAGATTTTAATGCCCTTAAAATCTGTACATATTACTCACTCACATGTCTACTGTATTACAAATTCTTACTACTTTAAAGTCTTCTACTATCTCCTTATTGAAATCAGAAATCAATTTTGAAAAAAAATAATAATAAAAAAATACGAAATAACAAAAGTAAATCAAATGACATAAGGAAGTCTGCAGATTACGATTTACGATTATTTCAGACACCATGAATGTGAATGGTTTGTAAAATAGTAAATGATCAGAGACATGTGAGACAATTTGACGACGATTGTAAATCGTACCAACTTCCGGTGGTTCGATGGAACTGGCCACGGAAACCGGAAGTACCGGGGAACGGAGAATGGTCATTGACGCAGAACGTCATCACCGGAAACGGGCTTCCACACCGAAGGAAGTTGTAAGACGTTTATCGAGAGTAGTAAATTAACATTGATTACATTTTGATTTTATAATTAGGTACAATGATGAGAAAAGTTTACAATTTCCTCAGTTTCCATTCGATTCGGAATCATATCGATTATGATAATCTGCCATGGTCATGGATAAGACCAGAATATTAGTTCTAAATAGGTATTCACTTTTGAGCAAGTTAAAATATTGCCAATAAAAATTATCTTTGTAATATAAGATTCACATGACCTAGGTCAAACAGATTGAATACAATTTTGACATTTTTTTTATCTTGTATAAAATCACGATTAATTTTACAATTACACTAATATAATAAAAGGCGCTTTCCATTTGCACATGAACTTCTCTTAATTTTAAATGTAACATAGTTTATAATAATAGTAATTAATAGTGACCCTAGATTGGAAGCCTTGAGGAATACCAGAGGTTGTAGTAAATACGATTCATCTGAAACCATTGTAATAAGCTCGACTATTTAATAAAAATTGTTATTGCTATTCCAGCTACAAAATTTTCCCAAATAAAGATATGGTTTGCTTGATTAAATAGTTTGCAAAATTATTGTTTTGTAACTTCTGACATGAAAATTAAATTAATTAATTTATCAGGAGTAATATCACAAGATCTCCTGATTTTATCGATAAATTTTTATTTTACACGAATTTTTTTGCTTAGCAAAAAACACGAAAATAAACTGCATGGAGGATGGGTTTTACCTAATGTCAGTTTACTTGAGTGATTTTGCTTAAAAGCAAAAAGAATGGACTGCTTAAAAATAAAAGTTTATCTGTAAAAATCAAAGAGGTCATGTGGTATTTGGTGAGATAAATTCCAAAGAAACAATTTAATTATTATTATTTTATTTTTAAAGTTGATATATTAATTAACTGTCATACTGACAGTTATAAACAATAACAACTGTTTATTTACTTGGTAACGGTTAAAGTATAATACTGTTCCCATTGGTTGAATTTTCAAGCGTTTTTCATCATGATTTGGTTTTGGTTTGGAATTTATCATATATAATATCATGTGGTAAATTACGCCGCAAAAATTTTCAGATTTTTGCAAGAGCTGGTTGCCTAGCAAATTTATTGAGTGGCATTGACAAAAAAATCACGAGTTGTCTAACGTGTGATTTTTGATCAATGTCACGAGATAAATTGGCAACAGGCTCGAGTAAAGCAAGCGGAAAATTTTTCCAGGATAAACTTTAACCACGAATGGTATTCGGATGACTATTTCTAAAATAAAAATCAGGTAATCATTTATATATTTTTTTCTTGAGAAAAATCTTCTAATTTTTATTGTGTTTTGAGGTGTTATATTTAAGTTTGCTTTTTCAACGTTTTAAATAGATTCCTGTATGAATCGACTCGTTTTTAATAAAAACTGATAACACTGAAAATATACACACTTTCACAGGTATGTAAACAATATGTATTAAAACGTCAAAAAAAAAATCACTTATCAAAACTCACTTACTTGTAGAAATAGACATCTTATTGGCTTAAAGGATACGAAAAAATTTTGTGACGGTTTTTTGTCAAAAGAAGCTTTGTAACTAGGTAGAATCCCGAATTTGCATTGGCATACGAATTAATGAGTGAAATAGTGAAAATTATGATTTCAAGTCGTATAATTTTCTTCGTTATTAATAGTCACTCTAGATTATTTAGTAATAATTATTATCATACAAATGATTAACTGTAAATTCCCACATTACAGTTTTTTTTTCAAACTATTATTAAGACCATTTCCTTATTGCTTAACTTACATAACGTAAAAATTGTAATTGTATTATCACGGAAAATAATGAAAATAATAAATTGCAGTTTTGAAATGATTAATTCCTCTGCATAATTGAGTTATATATACATTATGTTTTTTTTTACGACAAATAAAGTATTCTACACAAGGCTACAATATAAATTTTCAGATAACACATGTCACATAAATTTTCGGTAAATATTTGAATGGACGATACTGTGTATTATGGAAAGTAATTTGAATCTGCTTATTAGTACAACGACTAACATAGCTTTAGCTTTAACATATGTTTAATATACTTTTTTTTAACCACAGTACCGTCCATTCCAAAAAAATTTCCGATAACTTATGTAACTATTAGTAGTAACGCGATATTTATATATATATATATATATATATATATATATATATATATATATATATATATATATATATATATATATATATATATATATATACACATACAGTGTGATTCATCGGTCTGTCCTCTCTTTCCTCTCTTTATAACTCTTTTATTTTAAGGCAGA
This sequence comes from Harpalus rubripes, assembly GCA_963082715.1. Taxonomy (NCBI): domain Eukaryota; kingdom Metazoa; phylum Arthropoda; class Insecta; order Coleoptera; family Carabidae; genus Harpalus; species Harpalus rubripes. Next base: position 16,222,977 of record OY720449.1, read on the forward strand.
TAGAAAAACTCTTCAAATATAATTTATATGATATATTATTGGCTATCTACATACCATATGCATTTGTATACAGGGTGCTCCGTTTAAGCGCAACAATATGTAGCTTCATATTTCTTAATGGAACACCCTATATTTATTTATTTATTTTGATAGTAAATTAGATTTCCTTTAAAAAAGTTTTAAGTAAAAAGGGGTCTAAAATTATAAATTAAGAAGTTATTTACGTTCATAAAAAATAGTAGTTCAGAGTGGAAAAAATAATAATATAATACAAAATTTTGATCCTTTTTTATTAATATTTATTTTAAACATTACACTAATTCCAAACAAGCTAATAAAATTTAGTGACAGACTAAATAATGCAAAATTATAATAAATGCTCGAAAACTTGTCCTTCAACTTCAGTAGATTTTTCTATTATAAATATTATATTAACCATCTCATCTTTACTAAAATTTGTATTATTCATTTTCACATCAACATCAACAATGATAAACTAAGAGCATTTGGACAACTTGTTTGTTTAAATTCGAAATAATTGCTCAAATTATCCATAGCAAACTTTGTTAATAATAACATGATAGAAACATATCATTCAACGAATAAAGGTAAATATCTTCTTAATTTATAATTTTAGACCCCTTATTACTTAATGCTTTTTTAAAGGGAATCTAATTTACTATCAAAATAAATAAATAAATAAATATAGGGTGTTCCATTAAGAAATATAAAATTACATATTGTTGCGCTTAAATGGAGCACCCTGTATACAAATGGATATGGTACGTAGATAGATAATACTATATCATATAAATTATATTTGAAGAGTTTTTCTATCTGCCTTAAAATAAAAGATTTATAAAGAGGGGACAGACCGATGAATCACCCTGTATATATATATATATATATATATATATTGTAAATTATTAAAATCTATATAAACTAAAAATAACTTAAAAGTACCTGCATCACAAAGGTGAAAACGATTATAAGTCAATTTATCCACGACATCGCATTCTCCGAATTCATCAATATTCAGAATACAATATCATACATTCATTCCCTCACGAAGACATCGAAGCGTGCTCTGAAAATTAAATCCCCATCGATTCATTTGTTTCGAATCGAGATAACGTTCGCCAATCATGCGCTGGGCGCAGAAAAATTCTATTTTATTGATTTGGTTATGTGGATAGGTCGTAAATTTGCTCCCTGTGTTGTAAAAAACATTTTATTACGCTCAGCAGCTCTGTGGGAGAGCGGGGGGTGGTAATTCGGTTCGTCGGAGTCGCGTCAGATGAATTTTTAAAAGCCTGTTGAATTTATTGCCTCGAATGTGCATGCGTGCATATTGTCAGTGAAAAATTGACGTCGGCTTCAGATTTTCGGAACAGAGCATGGATGGTTGTATTCTTCAGTATTTGTTCCTTCATTGTATATAAGGGTCACGATAGAATTATTGAGAATAAGACATGAGGTTATTTTTTAAAATTTTATTTAAATTTATATGTAACGTAATAAATACACTGTACCATTCTTCCATTCAACTTCTTAAAAGCTCCCAATGCTTCTTATCAAATTTCTTGGATACTGTCGAATTCAAAGTAAAAAATCTGGTGCGGCCAACACGATACCTCCCGCCATTACAGCCCGAGTCACAAAAAAGATTAAGTCAATCCTTATTATTTTTGATTAGTGAATTTTAATCTAACTTTGACAGTTTACATCTTAAAATATAGTCTAATCTAATCCAAGTTACTACCTTTTTTAAACACCTCAACAGGATTGAATCCCTATTACAGAGTGGGTTCACATTCACACACATCCATGCCTTAGTTGGATTCGAACCGAGAGCCCCGAGGGCACTCATGACATAAGGCGTTGCTCTAACCATTGAGCCACCGGAGCTATAATACAATGAAGATTAAATTTTAAATGTCGGGATAGATTAGAATTCACTAATCCAAAAATGGGGATTAGCTTAAACATTTTTTTGAATCGTTACTTTTTATTAATCTAAATACATACCTACATATTTACTTATGCTGGAAACTGTATTGAATTCCTTTTCTATTGTTCTATTTACTTTTTTCTTTTTAAAACGTTACTAATATTATTTTGAAATTATTAGTTCTTTGATAGTGACATTTATCTGTCAGTTATATACATTTGAATAACTGCGTTTTGTTTGTTTAAAGCGTAGGCTCTGGGATTTAAATTATAGATAATTTTATAAATTTATTCATAAAATACATAGAAAAAGTATTAATGCAAATCTATAGAAAATTTAATAATCTTTAATTTTTATAATAATATTAATCTCGAAAAAATAACTTTTAACGGTATTATTATACTATTTTGAGCTTCTAGTAAAGTGTCATTCCCGGTTATCCGATTTTAACCAAAATGGGCTCTTTCCATTACAGAAAAAGTTCGAAATACAAGGTTTCAAAATGTTCTGAATGATAGTATTTGAGTTAGAGTGGAGGATCCACACACACATACTCACAGACATCATCGCGAAAATGTTAAAATTGGATTCTAGTGACCTTAAAACGTGGTCATTTACCAAAATCTCGATATGCGATTTTTAGCACGATCCCTATAGCTCCCTTACCATAATGGTAGCGGGAGGTAAAAATACAAAGTAGAAATTAAAATTGGAAATTTTAATTATTTGGGTGTGACCGCAGCTTTGTTCTCATAATTTTAGCGTGACCTTCATATAAATAATAAATTTGGAAATAATTTTAAATGATAAAAGTTTGAAGTTTCAAGTTAAAATTAAGCTCGTTGCTAATTACTTGCGCAAATAAATTTCTAATGCTACTTCCAATAAATTCAAAGGAAATGTACCTTCTAACGATCTAACCTATGTAGAATTTAAGGCTTTGTTACGTGTCGTTTGAAATATGATACGCCACGCCAGACTAATATGACTATCTCCGAGTATGATATATGAGAAACCGCTACTGATATTATGAGCTTTGCTAGCTGTATTTAGACGTAACTTATGATTCGGTATTATTCAAGGCACATCCAGACGTACAATATGAAGTTGTGGAGTTATTTATAAACTGCGAATAAAAGTATTTGTACGTTGTACAAAACAAGAAGGTATGTATTGTTTTGCTGTTGGAAATAAATGTATAAAATAGTTTAAAAACGAGACTTGTTTTTGTACTGAAAATATCCTAGGTATTTAGTTATTGTGTTTCATAGAAATATATTTGTAAATGAATATTTTATTTTGTTGTGTAGGTATTAGGTCGAGTTTTAACCGAGCCGGCTTCTAAAGTGGTTCTAAATAAATAAACAAAAATATGCTGGCAATGATTCCGCTTGACTGTGCCTAAATGCACTTGATTTTTCCCATTTAAATAACATTGGCTTTTGACACATTTTTCTGAGGTAATAAGAGCTCTAAAAAATCCACTTAATATTGGAATGTAGTGTACTAGAATGACGCGAGAATATGTGGACAAAATTTGAAGTCCCCAATAATTATTTTTAAGATAATGGGCCCGTCCAAGTAATCGGCTTTTTAGAAATTACATGTCGCATATGAATTTTGAATATAAATAAATGAAAACGAAATAAAAATTGCTAAATATTTTGTATTTTTATACCCACAATAATGCAATTAAAATGGTAGCCATGTTGTGACGTCAGCGTCATTACAGTCCCCCAGTTTTTCTGTGAAAATGTCACTATAGAGTGGACCATGCATATTTTGCTCATAAATTCGTGATTGGCTTTACACATACTCTAAGATACACATATTTAATATATCCGAGTAATTTTTTATTAAGATCAAAATAAAATTTATATTATAATTTATGTTTTAATTATTGTAATCTCAATGCTTGTCATTGTTGTAATCATTTAGTAAATAGGAATGTAAATGTTGGATTATTGTAATCAATACTGTCATTGTTGTATTTAATTATAAATGGAAAATAGTTTAAATACTGTTTTAATTATAATAATGGCACTTGGTGACTATGATAACCTTCAATAATATATTAAAGAAAGTATTAAAGTCACATTAATTAAAGCGAATAATTAACCTGATTATGAAAACGAACAAAAATTATTAATTTTACTTACCTGATTTTATTTATGTATAATACAGTGTGTTTAAAAAATTCCTAACAGAGAAACGTATGTCTGATCATTATTCAATTCAAAAGTAAAGTTATCAAAATTTATCTTGAAATGTAATTTTGAGGAGAAAAGACAATAAAGAAGGATACGGTATATTTACATTCGCCCTTTTCTAATTTGTTTCCATTTCTAAATTAAGATTCACGAAGAAAAGCTTTGATTTCTTTAGATAAAATTTTTGACAATATCTCATGTCAAATTGACGCTTAATTAAATATTTTTAAATTGACATACGTTTCTTTGTCCATATAGCCTACTCCAAGTTAGGAATTTTTTGAACACGCTGTATGTACTATCGAAGTTTTACATAAATTAACATTTAACACTAGCTATTCATGTAAGTAAATCAAACAAATATATATTTTGAAATGATATAATAACTATCTGGCCTACTTTATTACCATTTGCTCTAAAGATTTTTGATCACATTTTGTAATGGATATATATTTTTATTCCTGCAACATTTATTGTATATTACCATATTAATGGTAACGTATGTCGATTCTCTCTACTTAGAACGGAGTGACGCTGACGTCACAACTTTCGCGCCAATACTTTAATAATTATTTTAGGCGTTATTAAGCATAATTTCAAGAACATAAAAAATACGGAATTACTATTTTTAAATTCTTCGTAAAATTCAAAAAAGTTGGACGGGCCCATTGTAAATGGTTAAACTTTCGCACAAAAGCCTAAAAAGCTAAACTCCACTCGAATTAAAAATTATGATTCTGACCTCAAATTTTGTCCACATATTCTCGGGTCATTCTAGCATATGTATATTTCAATATTGAGTGGATTTTTAAAACCTCATATTGCTTCGGAGAAAAATAAAGCTCGAATATGTGTGAAAACCCAATGTTATTTAAATGGAAAAAAATCAAGGTCATTTAGGCATTGCCATTACAATTTTTTAAATTTATTTGGAACCATTTACGTCCACTTATTGTATATGTAGAAAGGAGTTTGTGTTATTGTCACGCATATAATTCCAAGAAGGTGTTTCTTTTTTTTCCATAAAATTATTCTCATACAATAAAGTTTTTGTTCACCTCTCAACATAAAAATAATTTATTCTTTTCTTGAATGACATCGATTTTAATATAAGATAAGTCATTAAAATTAGCAATGGTGTAATTTATTATACAGGCATCCACTATTGGAAGTATACTCAAAGAATAATTTTAGGGTTGTAATTTTTTATGCCTGCATGATATATGTACATCAAATTTTATTTCTTCCATTTCCTGCCACTTTCATAAATGTCTACCTGCGGTAATATTTAACACCGCTATTATAAATATAAATTAAGTCGAATATTTGCAGGTTAATAACAATAAATAAAGATATAGTGCGTACTATAACTCAACTGTCCATAAATCAGAATCCAATTAAGGTGAAAAAAAAAAACGTTTTGTATATCCAGGACCGGTCTCCAATTTAGAGACACTATAATGTTTTTGGAGACCTTTAAAAAGAAATGAAAGTTGACGAAAAGATATAAGTTTGCGTACACGTCTATAGTCACAAATATAAAACATGAAAAATTGTGAGGTGACGCCGGGTAAACATCCGCGCGGTACAAATATGTCACCATTACCCAAATCTGTGTACAAAGCAGATTGGCACACCCAGCAATGGGTAATATGCCGTGATATATTTATTTATTTATTTTATTTAAAAATTGTTTTATGTCTCACTATAGTATTATGAACTTTTATTGCTAGAATACGGTGTATATAAACATATCTATAACAACCGGGGCATTATATGAGGGCATATAATAGTTCATTATGCCCTCATTATAATCCGATCATCGTTTATGGACTTTAAATTATAAATAATATGAACGGTATAAATGAAAATTTTCTTTTTAATTATAATTCATTAAAATAATAAGAAGGATTGTTTACAACAATTAATACATTAATTGATTACAATAATTAACATAATAAGAAAACAGCTTTGAAAGCACAACACAGAAATCATTTTTAATTTAATTATAATACTTAAAATTGATTATGAAAAGGGCCTTAAAAAGCAATTTACTTGTAAATAGTAAGTACGTCGAATTGCAAACTACAATGTTTCGCATTGATTTTTGACGGATGACGGATTACTAATTTTTTTGGGGACAATATTTATCCACGTTTGAATTCATTTTTGATTGTAATGTAATGATTGTAATAATATTCAGAAATAAGTGCATAAGAAATAAAGAACTGAGATATGTCATGTGAAAACGAACCTCAAATTATAATACTTACATCTTCTACAGACGAGAATAGAATAATTAGGAGAACATTTAAGCATTTGTCTTCCTCAACGTATGCAGAAGCATTCAAAATAATTTCTTTCCACCGTTTCGATAAAATATAATCTGAAACATCAAATTCGCCCATTCCATCATCTCAAACGATATAGATAGAAAGTTGATTTTTAAAAATAAATAAATAAATGTTGATAATAAACAAAACAATTGCCTACAACAACATCCTTAGCAACGCCAAAGCTCGAGCATTATTGTAATCAAAATTATTATAAATGAAAACTTATTTCACATACTCTAGTGAGACATAAAATCTTGTATGCACCACGAGCGTTACTGGATGATAATGCCCATCGGACGACATCTACCCCTCGGGCTAGATCATTGTCGCCCTCCTGGAATTATCATCATCGTAACGCCCTAGGTACATAAAATACTACAACGTCCCTCTTTTCAATTGGAAATCTATGTTGCTAAAATTTATGTGTTTGGATTCGGTGAAAATGTTGTCATAGAGTATTCAAATAGTCCTTAAAATGCGATGGCGAGTTTAAGAGTAGAAAACGAGCTTCTAACGTACTGTAACAACTTCGACTCGTATACGTATACTTTTATAGCGCAGTTACGCACATTTCACATATAGGTACTTTTGAAATTTCATTTCCTTCTGTCGGCATATGAAGTGATTGAACCTTCACAATAATAGCACTGTGTACAAGAAAGTGTGACATGAGGGATGTAAATCTGAATGGCACGAATATTGAATCGTGTTGATAATTTTACAGAATATGACACGTTTCTGAAGCGTATAGTCAACGCGCAGATGTAAGTATAGAGAAACTTACAAATTCAATTTATTATTCAATTAAGGTGCATTCACAAATGAAAATTAGGTTTAGATTTATGGTTTATACTTTAGATTTAAAGACTTTAGCCGCATATTATGTAATGACTCCATTCCCACTTCAGAATTTAGGGTCTCTAAATCCAAATCATAAAGCTAAACATTGGAAGGTCCAAACTTTAGGTTTATGATTTAGTTTGACGTCACAAACTTCACCAATGAGAACGAGTCTAAAATGATATAAATATATACACCCCATCTTTATTTTGTATCCACTTGGTGGATTCGGCTTTTTAAACAAATGCGAGAAGAACATGGATAGGTACTGTCATAACTTAATTGCTGAAATATAACCAATAATGCCAAGCGAATGACAGTTTCAAGGCGCACAGTTGTCGAGTCAACTCTACTGATATTTTATTCTTGTTTTTGAAGCATTTACATAGATGTCTGTACATATCAAAACTAATTTTCAGGTAATTTAAACTTACATTTACGAATGACTTGCTTAAACCTAAACAAAAACCATAAACTTAATTTTCATTTGTGAATGCACCTGTAATGTAACAAATTTTGTTTTTTAATATAAAAAATATATCACTAGACGGAGGATTGAATGAAAATACCTGTTTTAAAGACTTCGATGCACATGCACAGATGTGATTTTTCTGGCATATAGTCGTAAATGTAAATAGATAAATATATCCTGTTAAAATGATGAAGAATGTAATAATTTGTGCAGACAAAAATATTATTACATAGTAAGTAACTACCAACGCCTAAATAGCAACACCGTCTATCTCATTTTTTTGGACGAAACGAGATGTCAACCTATTTCTTATTCAAAATTTCGCAGGATATCGATTTCCCCAATCGCTCAGCTTTCCGATGCGGAAACCAGAAAGCTCGTAACTCGCAAATATTACAACAGTTCATAACTAAAATCAATTTTTCGCGAAATTGTGAATAATAAACGATTGGCAAGTATGGCATATAAGTGGGGATATTTTTGAATTACATCTAATAATAAACAATCTTGTTTTTTAGTTTGCATAACTTAAAACCTACCCACAAAAACAAATACACAACACGCTGACGTTTGTGAAATGGAGCTCAAGCGCAGTTGTGAAATTGTTTTACTTTAATGGTCTTAAGTTGAAAGTTAGTCAACTTAAGGTCTTAACGTAAAATTAAAATTGTGCATATAAAGCAGTACATATATTAACACACATTTAATTTTTATAAAGTAAAAGAAAAAGTAAAATAAAAAGGCTGGATAAATCCCCATCAAAGTACACCCCTCCAGCATTTACGCACTTGTTCCACCTTTCGTACAACTGTTCAAAACACTTCTGGATACCATTTTCTGAAAGTGCCTTCAACTGCCTCGTCGCAGTTTCAATCACCTCTATTGAATTAGCAAAACATTGACCCTTCAATTTAATTTTTAGACGAGGGAAGAGGTAAAAATCGGCTGGTGCAAGGTCGGGAGAATAGGAGGTGTGTTCATTGTTCTTAACAAGATAATTTTTCACCATCATGGAGCGATGTACCGGAGCGTTGTCATACAACAAAAACTAATCGTTTCCTGCCCAATTTTCAGAACTTTTTCGTCTGATTGCTTCCCGTAGGCGTTAAAGGATCTCCACTAAAGTTTAGTTCTATAATTAATAAGGCAGAATTTACACCATTGTATTTCCTATGATCCATATAAAAGTAGACACCCGGTATATATGTATATATTTATATTATATTACCATAGAATTTTCTTTTTGTTAACTCTCTAAAGTAATTTGAAATTGATTTTCTGGCAAAAATATTTTATTTTATCAAATTTGATTTATATCAATGATTTTTTTTTAAAATCATGATTTAAATCAAATGACTTAAACCATGACAACTCTGCCTTTTTGTCACTAGGCAACGATTTCTGGTACTTTTTGATGCTACATCATATATATTTTCTGGAGTTTACTTACATGAAACATGCCCCAGATAAATAAACAATGTAAACCCCAATGACAAAAAGTTAAATTTAGTTTCCATGTATGAAAATTCTGCCCTAAGGCAGAAGACGTGCAGTCTACTATTCCTGCATCTCAACTACTCCCTTTTAGAGTCTTGTGAAGGGTGACTTAGTCTTTATAGCCGGCGTAATATGCAAATTTGAAAAGTTTCCCTGCCTCATGTAGGAATTCTCGCCGTTTGTATAACAAAGCACATGTATTTGTTTTCTGGAAACTTGGAAAAAATGGATGATTCACTCAATGAGGTTTGCGCAAAATTTACTCTGTTTCAAACTTGCAAATCCCAATGGGTGCGAAATTTTGTCATTGTAAATTTGTTCGTGAGTCAGAAAAATTTTACAGAAAAGAAAATTGTGGGAAAATCGAAAAAAGTTTTCGTTTTGTAGTAAGTTAACAAACTTTTATATTCTGTCTTAGAAGAAACTTTAGTTACCGTAAAACGTTGGTACAATAGAGAGTTTTCACATAACGTAAAAATAAATAGCGTGTACGCTATAGATCATCTTGACATCAGTGCGCATGCGGACGTAAACCTTATTTGCCCAGAAATAGCGTCCGTCGAAGACTACTTTATTTTTCACGTTAAAGCAGACATTACCAAACTTTTAGCAGAAGATAGCTGCATTGTTTTAGTTACATTTTATTTGCGCAAGCGTAACTGTTTGTATTTAGAGGTTGCAAGACTGTAAGTATTATTTCTAATTTAAACGTTGTTTGGTTGTTTGTGTGACACTTTATTAAGGCATCGTTGAAATCTTTCTCACTTGAATTTGCTAAATATAAGCAATCAAAATAAGCCTTTCCAATTCGCCATCCATTTTCCTTATGCGACATAAAATAGCTTGTACGGTATGTGAAAACATTTTTTGATGTGTAGAATAACATTAACATAACCTGGAATTTTAACGTTCACGCTATCTATTTTGACGTTATGTGAAAACTGTCTAATGATTTCGTTTTGACCCTGAATCTTTTAACATCAATTAAATAATTTTCTAATATTCAAACATGATGCTGAGTTAAATTAACTTACGGAAATCTTCAACAGTAAGGAAGCTAGAAAGTTTTCTTTGAATTCAAAACAGGGCCTATGGTTGTTTCTGCCAAAAGCTTCTCCATTGTTGTCCTATATTACTACGCTTACATGCAGTTTTGAATATGGTTTTAGTGTTCAGTCGAAATTACGCGAAACTGTTTACATGCAGTTTTTAAAACAAGTTTAAAGATTGATTTGAAAACAGTTTCGGCGCATGCGCATTTGGCTGATGTAAGTGAAAGATCTTCTCTTCAAATTCTTCGTTTTGTTATTATTCCAATTATTTTTTCTACTTTGTACCACTATGCACTAAAACTACACAACTGTCAGTTTATTTGTAGGTTACTAACACCAAATAACACAAAGCGATACGAACGTTATGCTATGTACGCATGCGCAATATCGAAACTGAATTTTAAGTATTTACATGAGTAGTTTTAAACTAGTTTTCAAGTCAAACCCATGAATTTTAGTTTTGGTTTGAGATAAATCAAAACCGTTTTGACGCTGTATACGTGGCGTTTTCAAAACTAAAAACGTTTTGAAAACTGCATGTAAACTCAGTATATGATTATAATTCGGTTAGTTAAAAATGATATATTACGGTGTTCTTGCTTGCAGTAGTTCAAGGATCTAATCGTGAAACGATTTCAGAACCGAACGGGTATTAAACAAGGTTTTTATTTAATATCATCACTAAAATGTACAAAAATCGTTATCAAAACTAATGACTGTATTATGGTCAATGCTGTAATTTTAAATCTGTAAAAACCTGACAACACATCTATTTTCTTGATTAATATAAAATTATATACAAAGAATTTATTTTAAAAGGCAACATATGGTTCATCACTTCCATGGTTACTCACGACTGTCAAAAGTGACAACAATGTAATATTTGTCCATTTTATAATGCAACATTATAAATAGTATTGCAGCAAAGGAGATACCTCCAGAACACATCACAAATGGTGTCAATTCTTTCTACGATCGACTAGGATATTGCCTCAGAGTGAACGGGGTATTTTTGAACATTTATTTCATTAAAATTATGAATTTTTGTAAGCCAAAGTTTGTTAAGATGAGCTACATTAACGTTTTGATTTTTTCTTTATCGTATGTAGACTAATTTATTGGAAATTAGTATTGATAATACAAAACTACAAATTTTGTATGTTGCGTTTTAAAATGGACAAATATTACATTGCTTTTTTGGCATTAGTGTGTAACCATGGAAGTAATTGCCAATATGTTGCATATTAAAATAAATTCAAATTCCCTAAGAGTGGTATGTCTCATTGCGATTTTGTTTGATATTTAAAACTTACTTTTTTACTATAATATGGCCAAAAAGTACTCGACGATTTCATGGAAGGGCAGTGTTGCCAACCTTATGATAATTATTGTACATATATGATAATTTGGGTAGGTGTACGATGTACAATTGTAAATATGTCCGTAAAATGACAAGACGTGCAAGAAGAACGAATAAATAATTCCGATGAAGAAGTTTGAGTTAACTTACAATTTTGACTGTTCTTTACGCTAACTTAAGGAGGTTAGTAACATTGTATATGTTTGTTTGACTGATACCAATTGACAGATTTGTCAATTGCTAACATAAACATAAAAATAAATATTTCTTTCATCTTCACAAATTTTCGACTTCATATAAAATTTAATTTGAACTCGGCACTGAAGTTCCTTTTTATTACTCATAGGGTTTATGTTCTTCGGCCCTAACCTCTGGAACTAAATTCCCGAAATTTAAAGATACGGGGAAATTCCCAAAAAAAAATCCCGGATTTTTTTTGAGAAATTGTGGTAAAAAAATACATACATATACTCGTATCAATATACAGGGTGTCCCATAACTTCAGGTACATATTAGAAGGGCATATAGTTCTTAAACGGAACAAAAAGAATTTTTTCAAAATTCAAAAATTAGTTTTTGAGGTTTTTGAAGGAAACAGTTTTGGGACACTGGTTGAATAGGTAGTTTTAATATTAAATATTACGTTGTATTATATCTAATTAATAAGAAATGTTTGCATAATACAATCATTTCATTAGGTTTCTAGTAGCCGGCCACATAAATTGTGTTTCTTATAACAGTTTTGATATTGCTCTTCTGATTATTGTTACAAATATGAATGGGTACAGTAACAGTGAGTTAGTGGATGTTGCTAATGTATGGCAAAACTGTAGATTAGCTTAACGTTATTACGCTGAACGTTTCCCAGGACGACGGCATCCGAATTCTCGCATATTTGTAAGCCTTACTCAACGCCTTCGCGACACTGGTTCTTTGCAACCTAATCGGGGAAGAGACGGCGGGGCTCATCGGAGACCAGTAAATGTTGAAAATGCTGTCTTATATTTGGTACGCAATGACCCAACAATCAGCATAAGGAGAATATCTCGTCAACTATCAGGTGTACCACGAATGACAATTTGGAAAATTTTAAGGAATAATAATTTACGTCCTTATCATTTTCAACGGGTCCATGCGTTAATTGAACCCGATCATTACTCTCGAGTAAGGTTTTGTGAATGGCTTCTAAACCAACATGCTCAGGATGGCAATTTTACGTTAAAAGTAATATTTTCCGACGAAGCGATATTTACTCGTGATGGTATACATAATATTCATAACTGTCACTACTGGGCCGAAGAAAATCCACATGCTGCTGTCAGGAGTCATTTTCAGCACAGATTTTTACTAAATGTTTGGGCTGGGATGGTAAACGGATCGTTACTGGGACCATACATACTTCTTAACAGAATGTCTGGGAATGATTATTTACGATTTTTGCTGAATAATTTGCCTGAATTATTAGAAGATATTCCTTTTAATGTACGTCAAAATGCATGGTTTATGCATGACGGTGCGCCGCCACATTTTGCTAGAAATGTCAGACATCATCTTGACTGAGTATTTGAGGACAGGTGGATTGGTCGAGGAGGTCCCGCGTCTTGGCCCCCTAGATCCCCGGATTTCAATCCCTCGTCTATGATAATCAAGACGCACTTGAAACCCTTGAAGAATTACGGCAACGAGTTGAAAATTGTGCTGAACGAATTAGACAAGAGAATGCAATTCATCGGGCTTGTTCAATTTCTTTAATTCAACGTGCTGCATTATGTTTAGCTGTTAATGGAAATAATTTTGAACAGTTTTTGTAAAAATAAAGTAAATAATTTGATTTTTTTTTCATTACATACACATCTCCCAAACTTAATTGGTGTGACAAAGCTTTACGTAATTGCTTAAATTAATTTCATTGTTAAATTATTTTATGTAATAGTTATAACTAATTTCACTATTCCAAATATTATAGTAACCAGGGGACAAAAAATGTTCTTCTTAAGTGAACTACCCTTAATTATAGGAATTTTGAAAAAATTCTTTTTGTTCCGTAATCAGGACATTAAGAACTATATGCCCTTCTAATATTTTAAATGTTCAATATATTTTCATACTTCTGATATAAAGTAAAGGTGCAATATTCATAAAACTTTAAATGTGTAATTCAAAAGCAACTAACTAAATTTCACAAGCACTTATATTTACTTTAAAAGAATTAACCAGAATAACAAATAATTTTGAAGGAAACTTAAATTACTCAAAAAATGAACAATGTTACATACTTAATAATTATTTATAACAACTTGCACCAAACATCAAGGCCAAAATCTTTTAAAATTTACGGGAAATTTGCAAAAAGTATTTTCACGGGATATTTCGAAAAAATTCCAGGAAAAAAGGTAATAAAATTTCTTCCCGAAAATAGTGGAAGAAAGAATATCCGGGAATTTTCCCGGGGAAAAAACAAATTCCCGCTACTTATATGTGATAAAAAGTAGAACATCAGTACCATGATACATAAATAACATTTTTTTAAAAAAAACGTACATTGCTTACAAAATAGGGCTGCATATTGGTTATGATAATGACAACAATAAAATAATAAAATGCGCAATGCTTTTAAAATCCACAGTCCATGATTACCTTTGAGCTACATCATCCAAATCACCACTTTCCTCCTCATTTTCCACGCCGCAATTTTCCTTTCAAATTTACAACACATATCATATCATCATCTCCATCACGGAGGGTTCATGTCCATTCGCTCTCTGCAATTTCCTGCGTCAGTGTATACAAGAACATTCCTCTCTACCCTGTTCTACTCTATCCTATTCTGCTTTACTATCCTGCCCTCTGAGTTCGTGCGTAGCCAAGCCAATTCATCCGCAGGCAATTTGAGCATTAGCCATCAAAGGGCCCAAGTGTCAAACAGGGCAAACAGAGCAGAGCCGATCGCGAGCGATTTGTTGCCGAGGAGGAATCGATCGCGGGGATTACGACCTGAGGGTTATTGCCTGATTACAGATCGAGGGATGGAGGTATGAATTTGAGGCTAATTGAAAATGGTTGGCAGCGTTGCGCGATTTTGTATTGAAGGTGGTTTAGATGGTGGTAATTCTAAAGATGTCTAAATTAAAATTGGAAATAAACGGGCTCCCACATAAATTTTAGATTCTTCTAGATTAATATTTATTATTATATTTTGCTCTAAACTGCTTTAAATAATATCAAACTACGAATTTGTTGTTGAAGACTACCTGGAATAATATTGAAATTTCAAAAAAAATCTGGTGTGGCCAACGCAATACCTCCCGCCATTTATAGCCCGACTCACAAAAAAGATTAAGCTTAAGATTATCTTAATTTTGGATTAGCGAATTATACTCTAATTTTGGCAGTTTATTTCTTGAAATATAGTCTAATCTAATCCAAGTAACTACCTTTTTTGATAATAAAATGGATATTAAATTTTAAATACCGGGATAGAATAAAATTCACTATTGCAAAAATGAGGATTACCTTAAACTTTTTTGCGAATCGTTAATTTTTATTAATCTAAATTCTATCTATTTATTTATACTGGAAACTGTATTGAATTCCTTTACTATTGTTCTATTTACTTTTTGCTTTTTAAAACGTTACTATTACTAAATTGAAATGATTAGTTCTTTGACAGTGACATTAATCTGTCAGTTATATACATTTGAATAACTGCGCAACCAAGGAGTTTTGTTTGTTTAAAGAGTAGGCTTCGGGATTTAAGTTATACATAATTTTATAAATTTATCCATAAAATATATAGAGAAAGTATTAATGCAAATCTGTAGAAAGTTTAATAATCTTTAATTTTTATAATAACATTAATCTCGAAAAAACAACTTTTAAATGTATTTTTCGCAAAAAAATACTATTTTGAGCTTCTAGTAAAGTGCCATTTCCGGTTATCCGATTTACACCAAAATCTAATGGGCTCTTTGCATTACAGAAAAAGTTCGAAATACAAGGTTTCAAAATTTTCTGACTGATCATATTTTAGTTAGAGTGGAGGATCCACACATACACACAGACATCATCGTGAAAATGTTAAAATTAAATTCTAGGGACCTTAAAACGTAGTCATTTACCAAAATCTCGATATGCTATTTTTAGCACGAACCCTATACCTTCCTTACCAAGGGTAACGGGAGGTAAAAATTATTCGTATAAATATATGATTCATTTTTTTAAAAAAAAACTGGTAAATATCGTCCTATATTTATTTATTAATAAATTTTTGTTTTTGCACAAATTTAATTTTTCAGAATTATTTTATACAAATTATATATAGAAAAACAAATAAGTATATTAAATACACTAGTTTTAGCAAATAATTAACAATATTTAATATATAGTTTTGAGGATGGACTTTTTTCGGCCTTTTTGGGAAGGGATTTATGTTTAAAATACTGTTTTTTAATATTTTATTGACTTTGGACGTTTCGTAGGCCCAATGGCCTTCATCTTCAGCATTTTTGTTTTTTGTTTTCTAGATGCATATACATTGTTAATTTTTTTAATATAAATTATGACAGGTTGCTTACCTATTGTTACATTTTTATACTAATGAAATTTTTTTAAACCCTATGCAGGGTATGTTTGCCCACAAGGCCCCAACATGAAAAATAAGAGGTCAACGGACACCTCGCCTTCTCCTCCATACTATAACAAATTTTTTGACTCTGATTAAATGTTAAATTTATTAAGTGATACATTACCTAGGTTTTTGAGGGATTAAAACTTATTTGGTTGTTAATATTTATTTTATTTATACAGAATTACGTTTTTTAAAAATTATTACGAATTTTGAAGGTTAATATGGCCGAAAGATGGTGGAAAAATGACTTGATCGAGTGTAAATCACTAGAACATTTACATGGCTGACATACTAGGGAAATATTTATTCCACTGCCCTGAGTATAGGTCGCGCGAATTTTAAAAGGTTGTCATGATCAGTGTGATTGTTAACACAGTTCTTCTCATTTATATTTATATGTATGCTTTCGTATATTAATCTTTTATTTTTGTTTTTTTCCTGTTTCAAAATTTTGGGGTTTTTAAAATCGAAAATGTGTCCTGTTTCACAGTGATGTTTAACAAGGGCACTGTGTTGAATATTTTTGAAATCGCAGTTATATTTATGTTGATAAAACACAGATATAAAAATCGCCAATAAAAACCACGACACCACAAAAACTCTCTTTAGCAAGCTGAAAGACAAGACAGCGATAGAAAACGCGTCAGAAGTGGTTTACCAAGCCAATTGCGGTTCATGTCAAAAAATTTACATCGGTGAAACCTGCCAACCGGTCAAAAAACGGTTTTATCAACATAAATATAACTGCGATTTCAAAAATATTCAACACAGTGCCCTTGTTAAACATCACTGTGAAACAGGACACATTTTCGATTTTAAAAACCCCAAAATTTTGAAACAGGAAAAAAACAAAAATAAAAGATTAATATACGAAAGCATACATATAAATATAAATGAGAAGAACTGTGTTAACAATCACACTGATCATGACAACCTTTTAAAATTCGCGCGATCTATACTCAGGGCAGTGGAATAAATATTTCCCTAGTATGTCAGCCATGTAAATGTTCTAGTGATTTACACTCGATCAAGTCATTTTTCCACCATCTTTCGGCCATATTAACCTTCAAAATTCGTAATAATTTTTAAAAAACGTAATTCTGTATAAATAAAATAAATATTAACAACCAAATAAGTTTTAATCCCTCAAAAACCTAGGTAATGTATCACTTAATAAATTTAACATTTAATCAGAGTCAAAAAATTTGTTATAGTATGGAGGAGAAGGCGAGGTGTCCGTTGACCTCTTATTTTTCATGTTGGGGCCTTGTGGGCAAACATACCCTGCATAGGGTTTAAAAAAATTTCATTAGTATAAAAATGTAACAATAGGTAAGCAACCTGTCATAATTTATATTAAAAAAATTAACAATGTATATGCATCTAGAAAACAAAAAACAAAAATGCTGAAGATGAAGGCCATTGGGCCTACGAAACGTCCAAAGTCAATAAAATATTAAAAAACAGTATTTTAAACATAAATCCCTTCCCAAAAAGGCCGAAAAAAGTCCATCCTCAAAACTAAATATAGAAAAAAAGGGAAGAAAAAGTTCTCCAAAAAAATATTTAATATACATTCCAATTACAATAATTATAAAAAACAAAATACAGACAGATCAAAACAGTGATGCATATTTTTTTTTGTTCAAATATATTGTGGAGTTTACATTAAGGAACCAATTAAAACTTGTTGTTGCCGTGTTACTGTAGTATGATTGTTAAAAAAGTACGCGAAAGTCTTTATCCTCAAATATGCGAATTCTATTATTGTTGCGCATAAAACTTGGACAAAAAATTACAAAAATCTTAATTGTTCCTCAAGGAACAACGAGAAATATAATTTTGCATTTTAAAAACACCAGAAATATGAAGACAAACGTTAAAACTTATTATATGTAGATCGCCAAGTTTCTTTCCCAGATTTGCCTGACAAAATGGGCAAATGCGATTGGTAGAGCAACCTTTAAAGACACTTGCCAGGGAAGTATGAAAGAAACTTAGATATAGGTTCTATAAGGTAAAATGAACCATCGTAAAACAATCCAAACTGGTAATTTTTTCATCTGGGTGATGAAAAAGTTTTCTCACACAAAAACAAAAGCAAATCTGAATTTCAGTTTCGTATCTACATGCAATTTCAAAATTTGGAATGTACGTATTGAATCTAAAGCTTCATTCACAGCTACTTTTTTAATGCATAACGTTAATACATAATGCTAATAGATAATGCATAACGAAGTTTGTTATATGGCAACGCACAAGACCATTCACAGCTAGTTTAATATTAACGCATAATGCATAAACACAATGCATAGCAACAAGTGTTTGCAAACTCCAAACTTTTATGCATTACGCATTATGCATTAAGTAAATTTGTGACAGCTGTCAAAATAAATTAACGAGAAATCTTAAAATCTTCCATTTCGAAGAAAACAAATAGCTGCATAGTACTACATTTGTAATACCATGTACTCAAATAAAATTAAATAAGGAAATACTCTACAGAAATCTTTTCCTGCCATGATAAACTTCAATTTTGACAGGTAATTTCAATAAATACACATGTCAACTATCAATTAAATTTTGTTGCAGAAAATGCTATGTTTTTCTTAACCTTACGCATTAGCACTTTATGTATTAAAGTTATGTCTTATGCATTATCATTACGCATTAAAAAAGTAGCTTAAAAGTATATTTTTTTTATAATTTTTAGAAAGAAAATACTGAAAGTATTCAAATTTCAAAAATATTTGTTTGGACCATTTTTGCGCATTTGGCCTGCTTTGAGCCAAAATTTTGAAATAGGCAAAAGTACAAACTTGATGATTCATATTTCAAGAACATATTTTCAGGAGTACCTACCTACATGGTTGTTCGAGTTAAAACGTATCATAAAACAATTTCAGGCAGAGTATAACAGTTAGCATGTTTGTATGAGTTTAATTTCATCACAACAATGAGTAATGTGGTTTTTATTTTTGCCAACAAAACCTAATTTCCTGTATTTTATTTACATATTAAAGAGATGTCCACAGCACAAAAGTCACGTTTAAAAAACATCACAACGCGTCCGGTATGGAGAGCGTAATGACTATGTCATAATACACATCCTTGGGTAGAGAAAAACCCGTCCTCGTTCTGCAATTTCTTAATCAAGTCACCACTGAAACTCAAACGATGTGCCGCTGTTATTTAATTGACAAGACTCGGTTGAGATTCATCGCTGCACTTTGCGGTTGGTCGTAATTATAACGAGGTTTCTGACAAGTGTTGTGATTTAAATGAAATTATTAAATCACGCTTCAATAGGATCTGATTACAGTATACAGGGTTCGGCACGGCAAGCTCGCTAATTTTGAAGGTGAATTAAAAAATAAATACTCCTTAAAAAGGATTATTTTCACATCCTGTGGTGGAACCATGCCATATTGTAATTGACATTGACTTGATATATCAAACGACCAAATCATAGTCAATTCAATTGCTATTTTGTACTATACCCTATTGATAATAAATAATTGATCAATGATTCGGATATCTTCGTCTTGGATTGATAAATCTACGTACATTTCAAACAAATTGTGTAGACACGCATACAATCATTTGAATAACGAAAACCGAAAACGACTATTACGATACTTCAATTTAATTCGCAGAATAATGAGAATTCAAAGTAATCAATTTACTTTAGATGATATCCTTTTTATTAGTCTATTTCGCCTTAGAAAAGAACTTATACATATTTTTATTAATCAGCTTTTGCCATATATGTCAAATTCAAACCATCCAATATCTATTACACCTGAATTAAACATATTTGCCGCGTTAAGTTTTTATCCTACTGATATTTATCAAAAATTAATTGGACAAAGTTACAATATATATATGAGTCCACAATCAATTTCAACTTTCGGATGAAGTTGTAGATCGTCAAGTAATAAACTATAGTGTTTAAGTTGAACATGCATTCGTCTATTCATCTAAAAAAAATCTGATGTGGCCAGCACATTACCTTCCGTCAGTTCTATGTATTTTGTACAAATTTCATACGGAAAGTTCCTTGCTAAATTAAATATTCTATTTCTTGTACATTACCTTCCGGCAGTTGCATGTATTTTATGCAAATTTCACACAGAAAATTATTATTTTGTGACGTTTTCTATATACAGTGTAATGTATCTGCAGAAATAAAATATTTATTATTATTATTATTATTATTATTATTATTATTATTTCTCATACATTACCTTAAAGCAGTTGTATGTATTTTATACAAATTCCATACAGAAAGCAAAAGATCCTATATTTCCAGTAAAAATTATAAGACAAACACACTATGTCAATTTCACTTGACACTGACATCTTTCAATCAGAATTTTCTTAATATAGTAGCTGTTTCCAAAGCTATGGCTACTTTATGAAATTTAATTTCTTTATAATTTTTTAACTCTATATCCATTTAATATTAAGTATAAAATGCAGTCAAATCGTATAGAGAATAATATATTCTTTAATATTTATAATAACATCAAATGTGAAAAATCATATTTAACATAGTTTTTTCAAGAAAAACTGTTAAAATCTTCAAATGATGGTACTTCCGGTTGACCAATTGTAACCAAAATCTAATCAGCTCTTCATATGGATGTAACGAAGAAGTACACGAAAAAATTATAATTTTTGTAACTGTAGTATTAGAGTTATCGCAGACGAAAATTTTGTTACACACACACACACACACACACACAAACACACATCCACACATACACACACACGCACATACAGACATCATCGTAAAAATAGTAAATTCGTATTCTAGGGACCCTAAAACGTGCTTATTGATTAAAAACTCATCATCGAATTTTTTGACCAAAGACAATACCTTCCTTACCTAAAGGTGACGGAAGGTAAAAATATTCATTATGATTGTAGTTTTCAATATACTACGTATACTCAAGTTTTACCTAATAATTACTGAATTTACATGCAGTTTTGAAACCGTTTTTAAAACGTTTTTAGTTTTGAAAACGCCATGTATACAGTGTCAAAACGGTTTTGAATTATCTCAAACCAAAACTAAAATTCATGGGTTGGACTTGAAAACTAGTTTCAAAACTACTCATGTAAACACTTAAAATTCAGTTTCAATACTGCGCATGCGTACAGAGCATAACGTTTCTGTCGCTTTGTGTTAGTAACCTTCAAATAAACTGACAGTTGTGTAGTTTTAGTGCGTAGTGGTACGAAGTATAAAATATAATTGGAATAATAGCAAAACGAAGTATTTGGAGTAAACAGGATCTGTCACTTACATCAGCTAAATGCGCATGCGCCGAAACTGATTTCAAATCAATTTTTAAACTTGTTTTGAAAACTGCATGTAAACAGTTTTGCATAATTTTGACTGAAAACTGAAACCATTTTCAAAACTGCATGTAAACGTAGTAAATATTTACAAAATGACTTTGAACACTTTTAAGGTTATGTTTTGATTAGTAAAGCCGGTTCCCACAGAGCGTGCACACGCACCGTAGTGCAGAAAACGCTGACAACGCTACGACGAAAAATATTCTGCAAACTGTTTTCGAATGTTGATTTCGTATTTTTTGTCAAAAATATATTGCACGATATGGTTAAAGCAACAACTTAATATTGTCGTTTTCTATCAAGTCAATAATTTCTACATATCAATAAAAATAAAGCAATAGCATTATCGTGTAGTTCCAAAATATTGAGATTGACAAGTGACTATGGGAAGGGGTAAAGTGCAGTAAGGGGGACATATCAATGTCAATGTGGCGTGGTAGCACCACTGAACTTGCAACATGGGTAGTTTTATCTCATGTGGTTTTGAAAATCGGCCAAGTGGTGCCCAAACACTGATGCAAGCGAATTATGAAGTTTCTCATAACTTTTTAGGGCATTTCTTGGGGTATACGGCGGATTGCCTCCATTAGAGTTTGCGGGTTTCTCGGCTTTGAGATTACCCCACAAAATGGTGTTAAATCTGGCGAGTGCGCGGGCTGAGGAATATCGCCTCTCAGAGAAATCAAGCGCCCGGGGAACATTTTCTCGAAACCTGCGTTGATGCTCGCGCTATGTGGGTCGTGACTCTATCCTGCTGAAACCAAATATTCTCCAGGCCAAGTGCTTCAAGAACTGGGGTAAAAAAATCTGGATCAGGCTCACACATCCTTAAAATTGTTGGTAACTGCCTGATTTCTCTGCGTCGAGGTTTTCGGATGTTCGAGCAGGCCATTTTTGTCCACGTCCTTTTGAGACAACAGATCCTGTGTTCCTAAATTTTATAGCAAAAACGTAATTGATTTTCGGACCAAAACTACTTGGCGAGGGGTATTTAGAACCAAGTATTAAACACGTGCTGTTTATGATTGAATTTTTTTTGTATTAGAAACTTACCTTCAACTTGCCTCCATAGACACCACCCCCACCCTTTTACGACCTTTACGGCTCAGAATCATGGACACTTACAAGTACTATAAAACATAAATTAGAAGTATTCATTAATAGATGTCTCAGGTCAATATTGAAAATTTGGTGGCCGGAAACAATATCTAATGAAGAATTGTGGAAGCGAACAGATGAAGAAGAAATACATAAAGAAATAAGAAAACGAAGATTAGGTTGGTTAGGGCACACACTCCGCAAGAACAACGAGGAAATATGTAAAAAAGCGCGTGGAGGAGAACAGTACGAAAAGAAGTTAAAGTGATTATACCGCAAGCAGCTGAACTAGCAAAGGATAAGGAAAAATGGAGAGAATTAACACTATCCCTATGTCCCAAGAGTGAATAATGGGTTTACTACTACTACTACTACTACTACTACTACTACTACTACTACTACTACTATTAAACACGCGCTGTTTACGATTGAATTTTTTTATATCAGAAACTTATCTTCAACCTGCCTCCATAGACACCACCCCCACCCTTTTACGACCTCTATTCGCCTCTCAATGCCGTAATAAAATTAGGGAGGTTGCCGTGTCGCAACATGTATTGCAACCTTTTCTGAAAGTTTTAAAAGGGTCGTAGAGAAAGACGCGTACTAAAATGACGTAACAAACTTGTTCTATCAATTGCTTAAAATTCTGTAATGTGACTTATGAGTAGATTTATTGAACTTTGTTCATTAAGTTTTGATAAACTAATAATAAAGTCATTTTCTACAGGAAATTGTTTTTAACTTTTAACTATCTTATCATCGACTGGGAAATTCTTTAACCGCAGATTTCTATTATTAGCGTTGCTTGCTTCTTTGAGATACAAGTTTTTAAATTGTTTTCAAAGAAGAAACATAATGGAAATGCAAGAAGTTGTTTTATAGTTAATAGTTTGCTTTGTATCGGAAGTACACGAGATAGAAATTGAGTTAGTCATTTCCTTGTAATAAAATTACTTCAGGTATTGAAGAAGTATTATTGATTACATTGTAGTGAGAAACAATTTCAAAAGTAGTTACGGTACTATTTTATTCACAACTAATCTCTTTAAATCAATAAGTTTCAAAATATATCGAAGAGTTATAAACCTTTAATTGTATTAATATTTTTGACAGCTCAATTGAGGTTTGTTGCTAGGCAACCCCTACATAAACATTTCCAATCCTTGGGTGGAAGTGAAATCTGTTTTTTCCTGCCCAATATATATACAAGGTGTAAATGAAATAAGTGCATTAAATTTAACCAGTAATGTAACTCGACGAGAGCAACAATATTTCTTAATAACTTTTTTTTCTAAGTCTTTTAGATTTTGAGTTAAAATTCTTTAAAGATTTGCTGCATATTTCGGCGCGCGCCCATGGAGAACAAATCGCAGTTGTCGAATTCAAGTGGGATACAAACAGCTCAAAAATTGTCGGTTATCGGTTACACTTGCAGTCACAGTAATTAATAAACGAATCAACGGAACTAACATTTATTATTTATTAATTCGTAATAGTGCAATTTTTAAAATAAAGAAATATAATTTTGGATAACAAAATTATAAAGTTCTGTATTAAACCAGGCTTTTAAGTGTAAAACTAGGAGGGGCGAGGTAACGAGAGGAAGATCAAAAGCATAGTTATTAGGTTATGAGATGATTATTTATCGTCGATAAATCATAATAGTTTAAACGTTATTCAAAAAATGTAAGTACAAACTTTTGTCCATTTAAAAGAGGTACATGAGTACCAATAATTAGTCGTCCATTTATTGTTCCCTAAACATTTTTTAATGAAAATTTTTACAGCATTTTCGTCTGTCGAGATGTGTATTGTGCATAATAAATACACCTTCCCAAGTAAATTCAGTCTCATTAATGAACATTATGAGCCATTCCCAAAATTGAAGTCTGTTATGTGCTGAAAACATAGAAATTTTTGCACATGTTATGGATATAACTGTTGCTTTTTAAAAATTGTCATATGTGACACTCCGTATTGTGATGTTATAAAGAAGTACAAGATTAACAAATGTGCGAATATTAAGAACAGAATGATTTGGTGATGATTTGGAAACGCTCCGTGTAAATGCGTTGGCAACTCCATGACACTGTCTTTATGTCAACCGTGATGTCAAGTAAAATATAGTACAGATACGAGTAAAAAAATAAATAAATAAACCATAGGTAAGTAATTACAATGTCTGTTACTCGCATTTTGTCAGAATTTTACCTTATTAACAAGTTTATTACTAATGTCAAAATTTAATTACAACACTGTCAATTGCTAAAACAAAATTTTTCATAGCTGTTGTTACTGCATTCAATTATCACAAAAATATTTGGAACGACTCGTCAATTTACGGGGTGGTAAAAATGCTAAAAAAATGTGCGATTTCGAGAAAAAGTTATTAAGAAATATTGTTGCTCTCGCCGAGTTATATTACTGGTTAAATTTAATGCACTTATTTCATTTACACCCTGTATATATATATATATATATATATATATATAATTAGGGTCTCGTGGCCGCACGCCTGAGTGTTTGGTCGCGAATCTGGGGAACCGGGTTCGATCCTAACCGACGCCAAGTGGCACAAAATTGACCCCTATGGTGCACTCTCCACGCCAGCAATGAGTGCCCGTGAGGTGACGCCTGGTAAACGCCCGTACGGTACAAATATATCATCATCATTACATCGAATTCTGTGTAAAAAGCAGATTGGCACACCCACCAATGGGTAATATGCCGTGATGATATATTTATTTATTTATAATTATAATCCTGGATAAAAATAAAACCAGGAATTACTATAGGTAATAAGAAGTCATTTCAAATTAAAATTTATACTAAACGGGTGTAAAACCTGTATTATAAGAACTTTGATGATTGGTAACTCGGATTATTGGAAACGGCAGGCGAGTGTGAGAAAAATATATGTAGTAAATTTGATAAGAAGGTTAAAAAAAGGGTAAAAAATTACAAGAGTAAATAGATGTCGATGTGCTGATTCTCAGTCAATAATAATTTTTTCAAAATTCACAAGTTAATGGGTCTTGAATTGTACATTTTTAGTACCACTGGCCGATGAAATTTTAAATAAAAGTAATAATGAATTAATTTATTTGTTATTTCATCAGTTATGTGATTATACATCGTTTGGAACTGAACAGGATTAAGGAATCAAAATTTTCAAAAATAATAAGTAGAAAATATAAAAAATTCGCTTTGTACTTCTCTGATAATAGCTAACTAGAAAGACTTCAATAAACCTTTCGAAAATCCCTTTTGAAGACTTGCATAGCCGTAGAGAGAATTTTTTAGAGGGATTTGTTTATTTATTTATATTATCTGCAAATAAAAGTTCTTTATCAAAATTTATATTTATATGAATGTAAGGAGACTTTAGCTGATCTCGACAAATTAATAGACACAGAATTATCGTCCTACGCAAGTTAGACATCTGTCATTCAGAATTGTTTGTACTTGCCGTAACCATAGCAACCATTAGTTTTAAGCAGTGCCGCTAGATACGCTATGTGCAAATTGCACTTGTGTACGTGTCTGTAGAAAACTGAAACGGTCGATCTCTAACGAATTCAGTCTTTTCGACTATTCCATAGCAAACAAGTATTGTCTCGCCACTGAATATGTTTGATGGATTGATTTATTATTACTCTATCTCATTTTGAAGGGGAATATAACTAATACCGACTAATACATTATTTTTATTAAAAAATTCGTGTCAACCAGAACATAATTTTCCAAATTTCAAAAACTATTTCTGATTGAGAATCAGCCCCACGAAATGTACGTACCTACGAAGTAACCTCTAAGTTTTTTTTGCCCATTTCATAATATATGAAAACTTTGTGTACAATATATCAAATACTTATTACTCTTCTTCTTTGTTTTAGGTAAGCATTGGTTACCCTGCAGTTTCCTTTCTGGTGTTGATTGTATGGGGTTTCCCAGGATGTCGGTGAGTGAATTTATCGTTTGCTTGGGATATACGTAGGTATAATTTTTGGAAAAATTCTATGCGATTAATTTCGCCCACGAATTCAGAATATCGTGGAGTTCTATCTTTTCCAACGCTACGAACAAAGTTACTCGGTATTGATTCATTTATATGAGTGATATTTTGCCAGCACGAAAATTGGAAACTGATAACAAATTGTCAGACGAAAAATTATTTGTTCAATAATTCAGTGTTTATTTCATGGTATTCATCAAACAGAAAAATATTTATATCATGGTGAAGTTTCTGAGAATGAATTATTTATTTCAACGAAGTTAACAGGAGTAGGTAAATTTATAATTATATACATCTGGTGCAAGTGGATATACATGTAAGGATAATGGTTTAACTGTTAATTTCTACACTTCTACACAGAAGTAATGATAATGTACTTCTCTCTCCGTAAGTACTGTATTTCACTATGACAAAAACAGAATAATGCAGAAACTTTTTCAGTATTTTGCGCGTTGAGAAACAATGGATTCACTGATTCACTGGTCTTTCAAATCAAAAGAAGAAGAAGAGATATTAACTGTCCCGTGACGCTTAAATAAAAGAATCCGTGAAAAGAATATTCTAAATTTTTGATAGTTTAGGGTTATTAAGAAAATTATATTGTTGTAATTATAATATAAAAATAAAAAATCTGATGTGGACACCACACGACTTCCTTGTACGCAAGACTAATATGAAGTATAGACTCAATTATAAAATTGCACGTATTTGTCGTAATTTGACATTAACATCTATTTTTTATTTTTTTGTTATTTTTTGTTCTAATTCATAGCAAGCTTCATTACAAAAACCAAAATGTATATAAGTTTTAAATTTACAAATCTCGCTTATACAAAGGGCTAATTTAATAATACTTGATGTGCTAGACGAAGAATTTAATTCTCTAAAAGCATTTATTTCTAAAATCAAAATGAAACCATTTTATTCAAGAAAAACTGTTAACAACTTCAGGTAATATATCACTTCCGGTTAGCCTGTTTTAATCAAAATCTGCTATGTTAGTCCAATTGACATAAAAGTCATATATACCAAATTAGAAAAGTTTTGGATTATATTCTAATATAGTTTTTCATTAAAATCTATTATAGGCTTCAAATAAAGTACCATTTCTGGAAATTATGTAATCACCAAAAAGGAAGGTGCACAACTAGATGTTATAGAAGTCCTAAATACAAAATTTCAACTTTCTACGGCTTACCGTTTTTGAGTTATGCGAGATACGTACGTACGTACAGACGTCACGACGAAATTAGTCAGAATGGATTCAGGGATGGTCAAAATGGATATTTCCATTGAAATCTGAAAACCGAAATTTTTCGCGAATACAATACTTCCTTTACTTTGTACAAGGAAGTAAAAACAAGTAAGAAAAATCTATGTTTTACTTTTAATAAATTCCATAGAAAATCGTATATTTTTCGTCTTTCGAAGAGAATATCTATAAAAGTAGCTGGTAACTGGACGTTTTTTACACTAATGTATAAACTGTCGCTTGAACTATCGTTAGGTAGTTTTTTGTACAAATCTGTCGTTTATTATGTGAGTTACTACGAAAAAACCTTCCTTGTGGGAACTATTCCTATATTATCATTGTATTTTCGCTCTATTTGCATACATGTGTAAAAATATGAAAATTAACAAACTGAAATTTCATTAAAAACTGTCGTAAATCCTTCTTCATTTATCTGTCGTATTAAAACCACCTTAAATCCAACTGATATATATTTTAAATGGAAGTTTCAAAGAAAGAACGAAACTAAAAGAAAGACAAGTTTTCCAAGATATAAATGTATTATTTAATGATTTGTCCAGCATTTGAGATCAATAATAAATATCGTGTTCAATGAGTAAATAGAACTGCAATTATCTTTAATTATCTAAATTGAAATTAAACATTTTAACAGAAAATAAACACTCCCTACTACTAGCACTTTGTAATGCGTCCACAATTTAATAAAGTTCATTTACTGCTATGGAACATTAAGTTTAATTGCGTCTAATGACTTTTCATATTATCTAATAAAATCAACTGAGAAATTACTACTATGTTTACTTATTTGGAAACATAACGATCCATCTACCAGTGAACATAATATAACAAATAATACAGTACTCCCTCACATAACACCGTAGTTAGCTTCCTAGAAAATCTCGTGTTATATGGGACTAAGAATCAATGCATAATTCTATGGCTTCATGCAAGAAAATCCAATGTCATATCTCCCCTTACCGATTCTGCAGTATCCGTGAAATAAACTCAAAATGATCTGAGCCATTCACTTCAGTAGAAGCGGTAACGCTGTGAGCAAAAATATCAATTTGTAGGTTACAAATGCATTATGAAAGTTGAGTCTTCGTGGTTATAAAAAAAATGTCATTCAATTTTAGCGGAAAAATTACTTTTTCTGTGCCTATGTGAAACGTTGGTTTTTTACCTCCCGCTACACTTGGTAAGGGAGGTATAGGGATCGTGCTAAAAATCGCATATGGAGATTTTGGTAAATTACCACGTTTTAAGGTCTCTAGAATCCAATTTTAACATTTTCACGATGATGTGTGTGTGTGTGTGTGTGTGTGTGTGTGTGTGTGTGTGTGTGTGTGTGTGTGTGTGTGTGTGTGTGTGTGTGTGTGTGTGTGTGTGTGTGTGTGTGTGTGTGTGTGTGCGCGCGTGTGTGTGTGTGTATGTGCGTGTATGTATGTGTGCGTGTATGTATGTGTGCGTGTATGTGTGTGTGCGTGTATGTGTGCGTGTATATCTCTCTCTCTCTGTGTGTGTGTGTGTGTGTGTGTGTGTGTGTGTGTGTGTGTGTGTATGTGTGTGCGTGCGTGCGTGTGTGTGTGTGTGTGTGTGGATCCTTGACTTTAACTTAAATATTATCATTCAGATTTTTTGAATCCTTGTATTTATACATTATAATATGGAAAGAAGCCATTAGATTTTGGTGTAAATCAGATAACCGGATATGGCACTTTACTTGAAGCTCAAAATAGTTTTTCTCCGAAAAATACATTTAAATGTTATTTTTTCGAGATTTATGTTATAAAAATTAAAGATTATTAAATATTCTACAGGTCAGCATCAATACTCTTTCTATAATTTAAATCCCGGAACCTACGCTTTAAACAAACAGCAAACACAAGTCCTTGGCTACACAGTTCATACCTCAAATGTATGTATCTGACTGATAAATGCCAATGTCAAAGAACTAATCATTTCCAACTAATAACAGTAACGTTTTAAAAAGAAAAATAGAACCATAGTTATATGGAATGAGACTTATTACAGTTTTCAGCATGATTAAATATGTAAGTATATATATTTGAATTAATAAAAATTAAATGGCGGGAGATATTGTGTTAGCAACATCAATTTTTAAAAATAAATCTCAGTTTAATTTCGACTCACTTATCAACGGAGCTGAGAAAAAATATTCCAAAAAGAATACGGTTAATAATTAGGTCCTCCACCATAACAAAAAATTGAAATGTAAGTTATATTGAAAGTAGACAAGAGAAAAAGAGGATTGCGACGAAAAAAGTTTTAAAAAAATTGTTAGTTTTTGAAATATTTGAGATTTTAAGTACCTTTGTATATATATCTATGTCACAAATGTTGCTATCTTTCTCGCGCAGCCTACTATAGAAACTGATCCGAGAACGATAGCTATTGGGATTTTCAAATAAGAAAACGCTAACTAGCGGCAAATATTAGAACTGCAAACAGTGGTACACATTTGACATTTACATGAAACTACAACTATATGACTACAAAAACTCTATTATGCGTACTTGAATTATAAATAAAAAATACTAATAAATGAGATAATAATACGAAAACTAAAGAAATACAATTGACAGAAATGCTACGTTGACACACGTCAACAAAAAGTGTACCAATGTTTAATGCGATCAGCGCCATCTCTTGATACTTGAAAATCCCAGTAGGTTTCGTTAAAAATCAAATGCAGTTAAACTAAAAACAATTATGATTATTTAATGCTACGGATAGCCAAAATAATTTTGTAGAAATTTCTAACCATTTGTGTAGATTTTATAATTTATTGAAAATGTAAACCGGTCGAATTAATATGAGTTTGTAGCATTGAGTCGCAAAATTTATGTTTACATTTACATGTCAAGACAAATCAAAATTTTAATACCTTTCAGATTTTGATCGTCAATAAATATTTTATTCTTCGATCTGCAAGAATGCATTTGAGTTGAAAATATAATTTATTAATAAAACAATGATTCGTTGCCGATGTTCAGTCTGCGAAATGCGGTTAGGCGTGCGATATGGCATGACTGGCATATCTGGCGGAAGAAATGAAATTCTCAAGCAGTTAAATGGTTGGATGCGTAAAGTAATGGCATTTCCTTGTAAGGAGATGTAAATTCCGCCCCGTTCTGCTTCTGTCAAGCTCAAGAGCTTTCATCAACCGCGTTTCAAGTAATTCTCAACACTACAGACTCCTTTACACCTGTTGTGTAATTCTTACATTGACGCAAGGACTTAAGACTTGTATAAAAATATTGAGGGGAAGTGAGTGAAGGCTTGAAAGGTGCTTTAGGGAATTAAAGATGGTTTTCTAATTACTTTTTCTAATTGGAAATAAATGCTTTTTTATTTTGAAATTGAAATGAAAGTATACATCAAAGTAATTTGATCCAAACATTAAACGAACTTTATGAGATTTCTCTAATAAAGGAAAACATTTTACTTATTTTGAAATAATACCTTAAATATCTTTCTTTAGTCGAACGAAGTAGTTTTACATTGTTTTATTACTTCTTTTTATGAATCTACATTTACTCAGTATTTAAAATAATAAGTGATAATTTAAAATTTCTCTAGCTTTTGACTGGCTAGTGCTCATCCCAAACAAAAATTAATTTATTTGTTACCAACTTGAAAACTACATTTATTGATACCGCCTACTACTTTTTAAAATTAATCTTAACTAGTTACTAACTTGTAAAATTGACAGATAATTTGTTACAAGTTAGTAACCACGTTAGTAACGTTGACATGTGAAAACTGTGTTCTGTTAATGGTTACTTGGTTACTGTCATACATATTAAAAACTCTGATGTGGCCAGCACATTAACCTTCCGTCAGTTCTATGTATTTTGTACAAATTCCTTACAGAAAGTTTCTTAGAAATGATTCTATATTTGCAGTAAAATTATAACACAATCATACTATGTCAATCGCACTTGACATTGACATCTGTCTATCCGATTTTTTCATTTATATTAGCTGTCTCCATTTCTTAATAATTTTTTAATTTAATATCCAATGAATATGAAGTATAACATGTTATCAAATCGTATAAAGAATAAAATATTCTTTAATATTTATAATAACATTAAATGTGAAAAAATGATATTTAACAGCGTTTTTTCAAGAAAAGCTTCGATTGAGGGTACTTTTAGTCGACCAATTATAACCAAATTATAATCAGCTCTTCATATGGATGTAACGACGGGGAATACCAAAAGAATTGTAGTGTTGGTGTTATCGACGGACACACACATACACACAGACATACAGACATCATCGCAAAAATAGTAAAATCATATTCTAGGGACACTAAAACGTGCTTGCTTATTCTTTAAATACTCACCATCGAATTTTTTAACCAAAAACAATACCTGCCTTACCTAAAGGTATGACGGAAGGTAAAAAGTGTCAATTGCAACTGACAGGTTTTGGTTATAATTTCAAATTTGATTCACAAGTGATTAACAAATAGAATATTGTGCAATAGACGCCAGGTAACTGTTTTATTGCACCACCATTCATTTCTTCCTTTCAGCAGTAATAACCGTTTACCTGTCTTGTAATGTAACATACTATTTCCACTTTGACGTGAAATTTTGTTTAAAGTAAAATTATAATAAAATTAATTTTATAATGAAAGTTATGTTTGTGATAAATATTAAATTAGAATTAAACTCTGACTCTGAGCCTTAGACTGACGTCAGATTTGACCTTACTATGATGAAACGCCGCTAGATGGCGAAATAGTTGTACATGAACTAGAATTAGTATACAAAAAAAAATTACAGTGTCAAATTCGTTTAGAAAATCTTACGAACTCAATCTTAATTATTAGTAATTTCATATGGGTTCCATTACATGTACACTAACTTTATTTAAATACTTAAAGTTTGTTCTGTGTGTACAAATATATCAATGTCCCAGAAAACATAGTGTTATAAATAAATCAATAGCAGTTCAGTAATTGAAGTTTACAAAACCTACTTCCTCGGAAAATAAACAAACCATACTATAGTATAATTATAGTGAAATGGAATCGCTCAGACATACATTAAACATGAACCATTTCGCTAGACATTATTAGAAGTTCGTGTCGAAAAACTTTTACTTGGCGTTGGCCATTCGAGGGCATCGATTCAAAAATGAAATTAATAAAAGTAAAACGCATTAGCAATGACCCATTTTTGCTAATTTCTAATAATGCTGATGTGTTTTGCTATGCTTGATAGATTATCATGTAGTTGAGTGAGCAAAACACTCTCACCATATCAAAAATTAAAAAAAATCTTAAAAAATGGTGTAGATTTGGTGCTAATTTGGTGTAAAAACTAATATTTTGTTGTACGCATTATTAAAAAAAACGTTGTTTTGCTAACTTTACGACAAAGTAGCAGCACATGTAGAATTTTTTTAAAAATTGATGTGCCTTGCCTAATTTATATAATACTTTGGTAAGGGTCCAACAGAACAAATTTTGCCATCCCTTCCATCATCTAAGCTAAAACCATGCTTAATGTAGTTCTTGCCGTCCCTGAGAAGTTAGCGATATTATATTAAGCATTTTTTTAAGTGCCTGCATTCAACAAAATATTGGTTTTCACGCCATATTAGCACCAAATTTACACAATTTTTTAAGATATTTTTTTTGCTGTTGCGGAAGTGTTTTGCTTTCGTTACCTTGTACCCTGTAGTAGTTTACAAACAGAGCTGGGCAAAGTACCGAAAAGTAGTACTTGAAGTACAAGTACCAAGTATCTTAATGCTTCTAAATGTACTTGAAGTAGAAATACTTTTTTAGTTTCTAAAGTACTTGAAAGTACCAAGTACTTGAAAAAGTACTTGTAAATTTGTGTGCAAGTACTTTTTCAGATAATCGATATTTTTCTGATTGTGGATCTTTAACGGTGTTTATTGACAATATTTCAATATGCGATATTTATTGGGTTATTTAAAACAAGAGTTCCTCGCTGGGACTGCCGGATCACCTAGCGATCGCATGACGTAAAATTGACGTCATATGATCTACAAGCGATACGAGAAGCTGTACCGAGATGTTAGAATGACGTCATGTTTACGTCATGCGATCGCCAGGCGATACGTCAAAGTCCCAGCACTACTTTCATATTATCGCTGAAAATATATTTATTAATGAAATTCACATAATTATTTACTACAGGAATAACACCACACTACTGCAAAAGAAACACTGACAGACAAACAATTCTCATAACATTGTTAACCTTTAAATTATTCTTCGCACTGCAGGTACATTTAAAATAATTCAAGTA
This sequence comes from Harpalus rubripes, assembly GCA_963082715.1. Taxonomy (NCBI): domain Eukaryota; kingdom Metazoa; phylum Arthropoda; class Insecta; order Coleoptera; family Carabidae; genus Harpalus; species Harpalus rubripes. The sequence continues at coordinate 16,257,377 of OY720449.1, forward strand.
CATAATTGCGTAGGCTTCCACAGTCTGAGTCATGAGAAATATTCGTTTTCCGGGAATGGACTGTGTCATATTTTGAGTCAGAGCTCAACGTTTCGCCCGCAGTCGTATGGGGCATCTTCAGGAGGAAGGGGGATAGTACTGTCTTAAACAAGGTTACCCGACGTGTCAACCACGCTAGAGGCCGAGTTTAAGACAGTACTATCCCCCTTGCTCCTGAAGATGCCCCATACGACTGCGGGCGAAGCGTAGAGCTCTGACTCAAAATATGACACAGTCCATTCCCGTACTTCAAGTACATTTAAAGTACTTCAAGTATTTAAAAATACTGCAAGTACTTTACATTGTACTTCAAGTATTAAGTACCAAGTACATTTGAATATACTTACTTTGTCCAGTACAAAGTACTGTAAATGGAAAGTACCTACTTCAAGTACAGTACTTGTAGTACTGACAGTACTTGCAAGCCTAATAAAGTACTTGTTTTGCAAGTATTGCCCAGCTATGTTTACAATACGTGACGCTTTCCTGATAGTTAAAAATAGTACTAATACATTGTTATGTAATTGTAGATATTTTTATTTTAAGTCAAATGTTGTGGCTTCTGTTTACATTATAAGGATTCTAGTTACAGTATAAATTAATCCATCTTTCCGGTAATTATTTCAACTCGTATGGTTGAAATATGTGCAATAAGATTGAAACGGATTTCATCCATTAGTTAGATATACAAAGTAATTGATCATACAATATAAATTACTTGTAATTATTTAGGTTGTAATACGTTTTACAGTAAATCAAAAACAACCAATTATTGATATAATCTTATAAGTAAATACATATTTCCGTCATTATTGTTCATCTGTGCTTGGTGAATATTGACTACGCCCGAGAGCAGGTATTAGAGCGGAGTATCAATGCCTAAATTCGAGAATGTAACTGAAGGATTCAGAACTTTCATATGCATTTACAAATATTCAAAAATGTTTTTTTTGACAAGGAACCTGTAAACGGTTTACGAGCCAAGTCAATTGAAGAGCTTTTAGTAAAAACAAACTTAGGCCCGATCGTACCATCTCCAGTTAAAGTGACTGTTTATTAAACATTTAGTTAAGAATTAAACTGAAAGATAGAAGCGATACGAACAAAAATTTTAACTTCCACTTAACGCTAAACAAAGGTAATAAGCACAATTTTGCAACGTAACCATTGCTTAACACTTACTTTCACTAGAGGTGGTTCTTCCTTACTTTTATAGATATCTGCAACTTAATTTGACTCAGGAGCATGCTTAAATATTATTGCGTATGTAAAAGTACACTTTTTTCATTAAAATGGGTTTTTAATACATGAAAGTGTGAAAAAAGGGCACTTTTTTAACGCTGCGGAGTGAAATAATGAAACGCTGTGGCACTTTTTTCACACTTTAATTTAGAGGTAAAAAAAAATGTATGTAATTCGTGTATAAAGGATTTGCGCAAATTTTCCTTCTCGTGAAAAAGGGTATAATTTACTCACTTGTTACATAAATAACTATTACTGGTTGTTAAGAAATAGAAAATTTCATTTTGATGAGCAATTACGTAATAATTAGACATATTTATAGGACGTTTTCGTAGAAAGGCTAAAACTTTAAAATGTAATAACTTGTAACTAAGATACTTTTTGCGAGAAACATTTACCAAACTGTTTGGCGCCCTTGAAAATATATGTTGCTGCATGTATGTAGGTAACTCATATTTACAATATTTGGACTATGGTTGTTTTTTTTTGCCAAGAGCTCTTCAATGTGGTTTTCTACGATTTTTTGATTCTTGATATTATTGTGGATATAAATATTAGGCTCAATTTTTTTTTATTTTGCATAAAGATTTATAGTACGGGAGAAATATGCAAAAGACTTTTAGTGCATTGTCCACGCCAGCAATGAGTGCCCGTGAGGAGACGCCTGGTATGCGCCCGCACGGTGCAAATATTTCATCATTACCGATATCTCTGTACAAAGCAGATTGGCACACCCAGCAATAGTAAGCCATGATGATATATTTATTTATTTATTTTAATTTTTAAATTTGCCATGGCGTCATCTCGTTACGTCACAACCCCAGCAAGAGAGAAGTCTTGATGAACTATGAGATAGAAACAATTGTGTAAAGTGAATTTAGCTACAAAAATGTAGCGAGGGAAAATTAAACGTAACTCACAGATAACCTGCGTTGACTTGCATCTACGTGTGATCCCGGTCAACTGAGTGGTTACTGATTCAGCTCAGCATGTGTGTGCTTGTTATATGTATGTATTTTTAATGAAATGCGTTAGATTTACCACAGTTTTCTTATTAACCAGGTGTGTTTAACCTCTGAACGTCATCAAAATAATTCGCGGTAAAAGCCAGGCATGCGCACAAACACCATCAAATGAAATAACTTCGTTGTGTGACCTCGTTAGGGTTGTGGCGTCATTTGGCGACCGTTTTGAATATATGTACTTTTCAATTTACCTTGGAAAACACTATTGGTTTGAGAAATGGTCCAAGTGTACAATAATACCAGAAATTGTTGAAATAAAAAGACAAAGATGTAAATAATTTTATGATCAATCAAATATTTGTTGGTATTAAGTATTATAATATTTTGAATCACCGTGAATCTTAATTATTTACCTAGTTTTAAACAATGAATAAACACATTAATAAAAGAAGTTGCATCTATCGTTATTGTTTTGCGCAACACACTTTTCTTTATACCTATAATTTTAAAAGATAAAAATAGCAATTTAACTATTACAATTTCAATTGTATAACAAATAATGATGACTTTCATGGGGAAACATGATACATACATATTTAGTTTATGTGTAACTGTAATACTATATTTCAATTAGTTAATATGATAAGGTTAATCAAGTAATTAAAACAGATTTCAAAACCATCGCCATTTTCAGTCATATATGTCAACTGCTATAAATGATACAAAAACACACTCTATTGACATCATTTAGTCATGAAAATATTTGAAGAATGATTCACTCATGTTATCGTAGTCGTAATCTGTTAACACTTTATATCAGAGTAGTATATTTTTGATGTAGATTGATTACCTATCCAACTTATTTCTTTTTATAATTCGGGGTTACTTTCCTTTTCTCACGTAGAATGCTAAACGTGGTAAAAATAGATCTGGTAAAGTAGGTATGTGTTCAGAATACGACAAATAAGACATATGTAATTGAAGAGACAAACTATAAAAAAATATATGTGATTACAGAAATGACAATGATATTCAGGCTACGGAAACTCATATGTAAAATGTCGAGACCATATAGTAGCCTATGGATAGTACTTTTCTTCCAAGCGCTAGATGGTACCAGGTATAATAGGGCCGACGCGATAAGATATTACATATTTCGAATTGATCTATAAAAAACCGCGGAATTTCAATTTGTATAACAAGTGTTTTAGTTATTTATGTCAAATTTATCTGACTTCAAGTCACTTTAAAGTAAAGAAAGCGATTAATATTAAACGATTTCTTATACGATTATTGTTAATTTCTGTTCAGTTACGTAAAGCTAATGGTACGTAAAATTGTTTATTGTATTTTAATAACAATAATATACAAGAATTCAAATATTTCTTTTAGATATTTTACGGCTGTGCACTAACTACTAACATTCATGCCTCAGAGGGATTCAAACCGGGAACCTTTGCTTTGCGATTACGTTGCTCCTACGCTATTTTGCTCTGCTATTCTGATCTATAAACATTTCAAAAATGTATTCATTTATGTCATGTGTTGCAAATATGCTGCTCTCCAATGATTTGGGCTACGTCAATGAAAGTATTATGATTATTGCCAATCATTGCAATCATTATGTAACAAAAATTTGATGAAACCAGAAAATAAACTTTTTCCATTAATTGTGGTCATACTTTATTTAAACGATTTTCTACTTTAAAAATTTAGTGTATTCCAAAGTATTGCGGGCCGCTGGTTCTCCTTGATATTGCCTATATACACACCAGGTTGCCTGCTTCACAATTAGTTTTTCTTCCAAGCGCCAGACGGCGATACGTGCCACATTGTCTCAATTGTTATAGTGGTGGCCATCTATAAAGGGTATATATGATCCGTGATGACTTTTCTTCTTTTTTATTTTTTCTGTATCTAAAAAGGTGACGAACCAACAATAAACTTTAATATCTTCAACACTATGAAATTGTTCAAGAAAATGAACGAAGAATATTAATTGTTTTAAAATAGTTTGATGCGTCTTTAAGTTATGTAATTATCAAGAGTGTTAATAAGGGCGATTAATAATCGAGATATTAGTTGAGATTACTAATTGTCGATTAAAGCAAATTAAATTAATTCGTTTACCAAAGACAATATTTCATAAAAAAAAATTACACAAAAATAATATATTAAGTATTAAGAACGGTAAGGACAGTTTACCGATCGAAGACAATGTTTGGGGACTGAGGGAAGCGAAGGTCCCAATTTTGTCTGAGATCGGTAATTCCGGACCTAAATCTTCTTGAAATATATTTATAAAAAATAAGTGAATATTATTATACTGTACAAGTCTACATGATTTATAATTGGAAATGTATTTAAATTATTATACTGTATTTCAGATAAGAATAAACTTTGGAGTAAGATAGGGCTTACGCTTCTAGCTTTCTGATTGGTCTAAAGGCAAACCAAGTTTACAATAGCACTATGTATATTAAATATATTATTTATTCTATTTTGACTTTATAATGTATTTAACAACGTTAAGTAACCGTTTATTTACTAAATAATCAAATTTTAACGTTTTGAGCTGCCAAGTATGTGGTACACGAAACAAAACTAATTCATAAGATTTATGTGTGAAAACAGGATGGCGCCGTAGCGCCATCAAGTCTATTCTTATCTGAAACACAGTATAATGCAAAATACTGATATTCAAATAAAAACTGTTTGAGAATTGAAGTACTGGACTAATAGCCACCCGTCCGCTATTTGAATTTGTCTAGTTCCATTGGTAGTAGGCTCCTACCCTAACTGGGTATTCGTTATATATTTATAGGTCGTCTTTCAGTCGCCAATCAAAATAGTATATATGGAATTCATATGAGTGACGAGCTGCTATAACAAAAATCCCATTATTTCCGAAGTATTTCAATTATATAGTTTTATTCCTTTATTAATATTCATTATTAAGCATATACTTTCAATATTTTTTCCTATTTTCTCTTAAATCAATTGCGCTGTAGTCCCGTATTAAATTTAATCATGATTGGAAGGAATCATTTTTAAAAGAATCACGAATTAGAAAATCACAGTCACATTCGAACGAAAGCGCCGTATGTTGAATCTATATTGTGAAAACGTAGTAACTTTTAGGTAAATAGAATAACACGAATAATGACACACCTATTCAATGTCGGTAGTTTCGATTACAATCTCCGACGTATAACTTTGTAGCAATATGTCTAATTGTCACGCAAACTTGTGAAATGAATCAGAAGATATACTAGCAATTAAACCCTCATTAATATCCCAGATTAATTACTTGCTACATTAACTTTAATTCATTTCATTTGCATAAATACATAACTTGAAATCTAATTATCACAGAAACAGCGATTTTTGACATATATTTATTAGAAAACTGAGCTTGGCAATTATGAAAATAATTAATCGTAATAATTATAAAGCTGAGAAAGTTTAAGAATGATTAAGTTACGTTACGCGATTCATTACCGTAGAAAAATATTTTTCCGTGAAAGTGTAAAATGGTAATATGTTATAGGTGTAATTTCATGCGTTCGTGTTTATATGTATAATGTGAAATTTGTTTAACGGGTCACACAGCATAAATATTTTACTGAAATAGGTTTCTTTAATTCTCTAGAATGTAAAGGTCACTGTATTATTTTATTTTTTTATTGTTTATCAATATTGTTTCATGAATATTCAGTCGGAACATAAAGGGATATTAATTTCATAAATATGGAATACATTTTGGGTATAAAATATACAAAATATTTATATATAATTTACATTTATTAATCAGTTTTATAATTTAAAATAATAATATTGTTTACATAATTTTAATAAATTAAAATAATAAATAAATGTCACCTATATCGAGATTCTAGAGTACTTGTGGTATTAGTCATATATAATGAAACGTATATACACATAGGCGAAGTTAGACTTTAAAATTAGGGGGTGCTAAAGTCCCTTACCTTAAAATGAAAAAAAGTTGGTGTACAAAATAAAAAAAAGTATTTATTTGATTAATTTATAAACAAGAACATAAAATATTATTTATAAAATAAATAAATAAATATATCATCACGACTTATTACCCATTGTTGGGTGTGCCAATCTGCTTTGTATGCAGATATCGGTAAAGGCGTCACCTCACGGGCACTCATTTCTGGCGTGAAGAGTGCACCACAGGGGTTAATGTTGTGCCATTTAAAATTCGAATTCCCATATTCTCGACCTGACACTCAGGCACGCGGCCACGAGACCCGATATTATTTAAAGTAACAAAATAGTTATTTATGATATAAGTGTTAAAAATGACATCTTAGTTTGTGAAAAGGAAGTTTGGAACACGACGCGAAGCTAATTTTCTGTTTCCATTCAGAAGAATAAATTCTTGCAAAATATCTTAGGTATTATTTATTTATTTTTAAAAATTTTTTTAAAGGTCCATTTCAATATTCTATACTGATCTATCTACTAGTAAATTAGTAAAGCGATTTTGTGTCATAGTAGTGCTCAGCCAGTTTTTAATTCTCCTCATAACAGAGAATAATAATTTTATAAAGTTTATAATAAGTACCAAATGTACCTTGATTAAGTACATTTTTATTTTATTTGATACTTGACCGCTCATCATGTTCTTTAGAATAGTAATTTCAGCTTTCAAAATATCTTTATTTATTGCAAAAGTGGTGTAACGATCTATATCTACGGCTATTGCTAGTTCTTGACTTTCTAGGGAAAATCGGTGTTTTAGGTATGTAGTTATTGCATCAATGAGAGCCTTAGCACAATATTTCTCCCGATAGGTTCGCTACTGGGCTAGTTACTTTAACCTTCAAAAGACTTTGAAACGTCAAACGAGCGTCATACATAACTATTAATAAAAATAACAAATTTAGACTACGTATTTGTTAAAAACGTTTGTTTTATTGCGCCTATATTGTATATTATTCTATATTTTGTGTTTATATAATTGTGCCACAACTATGGAAAGTCACGATTACACACAATAATATCTGTGTATTCTTACAAAATGAAATTATTAAAATTTACAGAAATTAGTTTGGGGGTGTTAATTCAAAATTTGGGGGTGCTAAGCACCCCCAAGTACCCCCCTAACTACGCCTATGTATATACAGTTATTTGCAAATGCCAGCAAACTTATGACATTAGCGCCGCTTCCAATAGAAGAAAGTGAATTTAAATTTTGACTCTTGCAAAAATTTCTGATGTTTGAATTTAAAGCAATAGAAATTATAATGCCTCTCATTTGCTTTATCTTGCGAAGATTACAACACAATAACTATCCTCGAATATACAATAGCATACATAATATGATTGATGATAATTGGAAAAGGAAAAGACGCTGTTTTTAAAATACTTACATTTCTATTTCTATTGTATTCAAATTCAGACATTTATGAGTGCTAAATACACAAAATTATGCTGATTTTAGACATATGACTTCCTAAAAATACTTTCTTTTTAGAAGGTTGTATTTAACTTCATTTATTAGTTAGTTCTGCTCAAATATTGTAATCCAATTTTGACACACCGCCCCCACCATTAGTAAAATGATTTCTAGCACCAAAAAATTAAAATGAATGAGATATTTGGACATTTTCACACAGTTGGCAATGATGGCTATACGCCAAAATAGTAATGTTTATTAATTAAATTAAATTAATTAAAAATAATTAGGATTAATAAAATAAAATCAAGAACGAAATTATAATTTGATGGTATTCTTTGTAAATTTTGAATTAACGAAAGACCTACAAATTTGAACGTCGGTTTTTGCAAAAGTTGTTTTAATATACAGGTGTTTCAAAAATTCTGTAAAAAAATTTAAGGGCATATAGTACTGACCAAAATAAGTAAAAAAGCTTAATCAACATAGGACTGATCTTCAACAGTTTCCGAGAAAAGCGAAAAATCGAAAAAACTAACAAAGATAGTGATCTAACAAAACATAAAACTATAAAAAAAAAACAATAAAATTTTATATGAAACATTTTTCTCAATTTCTAATAGTTATGAAGTTATTTGAAAATTAAATATTGGCCAAGGTCGCCACAACATTTAACATAGTACAATTATTTGATTTTTTTAAAAAACAAAAGCACATCTAAGATAACCTCTCAAAAAAGTAAACAAAAAATCCCATTTAATCAAAGTCGTAACTCTTATAGTTTTCGAGATAGTAGACGTAAACCCCGTAAAAACTCATTTTTCACTGCCTCAAATCTCGGAAACTATGGTAGATCGGACCCATGTTGATTAAGCTATTTTACTCATTTTGGTTAGTACTATATGCCCTTAAATTTTCTACAGTTTTTTTGAAACACCCTGTATACGAGTGGGAGTAGACCAATTATCTGAAGATGGTACGAAAAATATATACAAATAAATTAGTTATTTATGTATCAAGGTATTGAAGTTGTGAAGTTCTGCTTTATGTCACAAATGTGGAATTTAGTTGTCCAGGCCGTCCGGCCGAGGAAAATAAACCATATGAGTGATAAAAAGGAGCTTCAGTGCCAAGGTGTATATTAAATTTTATTTGAAATCGAAATTTTGTGAAAATGAAAGTATTTATTTTTATAGGTTATGTTGACAAATCTGTTAGTTGTTGTCAATCAAACAAACGAACTTATGTTTGATGTTGGTGTTACTTATCTCCGGACATCGTAATGAACATTCAAATTATATGTATGTGTTATCTCAGTCTTCTTCATCGGAATTATTTAATTCGTTCTTCTTGCACATATTTTTTTTCAGTTTACATACAAATTTGTATTGTATACATGGTACACCAATCTAAATTATCTTTTATGTACAATAATTATCATTGGCTCCTGTGATGCACTCTCCACGCCAGTAATGAGTGCCCGTGAGGTGACGCGTAGTAAGCACCCGCCCGTTGCAAATATTTCATCATTACCAATATTTGTGTTCAAAGCAGATTAGCACATCCAGCAATGGGTAATAATAATCATAAGATTGGCAATTTTAAAATTGTCATATAGTGGATTACTTTAGTGCCAATTTCTGAATTTTTATTGACGATTTTAGTGCTCTTTAGTGACGTTTTCAAATAATTGTTATTTGTGATATGTGTTAAAAGTGACATTTTATTTTGTGAGAAATCGCGTGCCAAACCTTCGAACAAAACAAAATCACTTTTAACACGTATTCATACACTATTTTTTCATTTAAATTTATATTTCTAATATTTTTTTGACATATGCAAAAATGTCGATTTTGTCATTCGTCATTACCAAGACAACTAATTTTCTTTTAACATTAAAACATTTTTACCGGTTTCAGGATATTAATATTAATCCATTGTTTACATGTACAAAAGTAGGCTGGTAACTAAGTAATAACTGTTCTGTATGGTAATATTATTACCATACTGACTTGACAACAACGGTCTACAAAATGAAAATAAAATAAAATGAAAGTATAATGCTCTTCATTAATACATACAGATAACGTTAATGTATCGTTCTAAATACGGTTTACTTTATTCTAAAATAATAAACAAGAGGAATAAAGCACATAATTTGAATATTTGTCATATTGACGTCAAAGAATTGTTGTTAACCATTCTGAAAGTAGCATTAACGAAAGAATTTCAAAAAATAATATTTATTAATATAGTCTTCATTTTCTGAAACCGATAAACTAGAACAAACAACGGATGTTATGTATCATAACAAGCCTTAGATGTCTTAAAATCCTCGCTCTACGAGCTCGAATTTCAAATTATGATATACATAACATTCCTAGGTATGTAAGTAGCTATAAAATAACAATGATCTGTCACTTTTTAACACTGGTGTTATAGAATGACATTTTTAAGCCTAAAAACAAACATTAAAGAGCCTACTTTTAATGGATTTTAGAAAAAATAAATTATAGGAAATTAGGAAGTATTGCAGTCCATTGTTTATTGGGAAATTCGTCATTCTCCAATACGATTTGTTTAAAAATAAACGCCAAGAAGTGTAAAATAGACCTGGAGCAATGAACGTAGTGCAATTCCAAAGACGTGAAGAATGTAAACAATTATAAACTTCTTCTGCAAACAATTAAATGTGAAGCAAAATGCAGTTTGTATTCCATTATGCAAAAAGCCATAAAATTAATTACTGTTATAATTAAAAGGAGTAAACCTCTATAATACTATTTTCCACTCAAGTTCAGATTTAGTGAGACTGCATAAATTAACCATACAGTTAACTCATATTGAATAAATTTCCTACGGTGAACGACAAGCGATGTACGAGTATTATACAGTGATAAATCGATAAATTAACAGTTTGACTGCATGATTAAATTACCAGCATTGCGTATTATGTTGTGATGAATGCGAATCTATTTGTATATTGCCAACACATTTCGAAATCTACACAAGAGAGCGATATGGATATAGGGGTGTAGCTTTGATTTCAGCTCGTCAGGTGGTGCTGGCGATAATATCCACTTCAATATTATCTCTGGGTGATGCGATTGGTGCTATTAATTTTGTTTGATTCCTAGAGGGTGATCACATTTGATGTATAATAGAAATTTGTTTGTTTTACTCATTATTAAATTGAGTTGTCTGTGGCGACAGTTTTCATTAAATTCTGATTCTGTTTTGTTGAATTGTAATATTTGAACAAGATATTTCCCGTATCTGTTGTCATGATATATTGTAAGGTCGAGTGTAATGTATTGTTGTTCAGGATCAAGGCCAGTCGAAAAAAATTCGCTGTGCTATTCACGAAATATGTTAATAAAGTATTAAGGGCACTAAGTACTTCCTACCGGATATGAGGATGATCCAATCCGGTAGAACACTTACTGACCGCAATACTTATATTTTTTGCGGGATCGACGCATAAAATTTAAAAAAATATTTGAAAATTAACAAATTAAAAAATTTTAGTTGTCATTTTTAAAGCAAGTTTAATCGTTGTTTTTCTACTAAGGCTTGATTTACATTAGCGGTACAATAACGGTACGGTGACGGCATGTAAATCAGTAAATATCAAAGGGCCGTTATCGTATCGTCATTGTACCGTGAATGTAGGTGTAATGGGTCCATTAAAATACATTGGAGCAAGAAGTATCCGTACCGTGATTGTACCGCTAATGTAAATCAAGCCTTACCGTCTCCGCCTCCTGATCGGTAAGTAGTCACAATCACTTACCGATCAGTAATTTGTAAATAAAACCTACTGCCTTGGAAACGTTACAGTTTACTGATCGAAGACTATTGTTTTGGGAAGGAGTGTAGCGACTATACTCCAATTTTGTCTGAGATCGGTAATTCCATAAAGTTCGTGATGCTTATAACATTTTTTGCACGATTGACACACACAATTTTAAAAGAACTTGAATATTATCCTCGATATTATATTAAAAAATGTTTGTTGTCGTTTTGAAAGTTAGCTATGATCGTTGTTTTTATTTAAGTACTTACCGTCTTGCCTCCTCAACGGCAAGTGATTCACATCACTTACCGTTCAGTAATTTGTAAATAAAACCTACTGACTTGGAAACCTTGTCGGTAAACATTTAAAAAACCCGATCGTGCAAAAAACATTAAATAAAACCCGATCGTGCAAAATAGTAAATTAAGTTATAAAAAATAATAACAGTGAAAATATTTCTAGATAGATAAAAAACTGACTGATATATGTAACAATAAATTCTATTTTTAATTATTTTTTTTGTAATTTGTGAATAATTGGTGCAAGAATTTATAATGATAAAATGCAATGTAATTATTATACCACTGTAAAATTCTTTATACATACATAACTCATAACTGATACCATCGCAAAAAAATAGGTGAACAATAAAAAGTCGCAAAATTTCGTCATTTAGGAAGCATGCACCATAAAAATGTGCATACGTAATTATTTGTTTACATTATTCCAAATAATATTATTGTTTTTCACTGTTGCGTAACCGACGGATATAAACAATTTTTTTCCAGTGATATGGAATTCATCCTTGTGGATGATTCTCTGTAAGTCTTGTTATTCATAGTTTGCGTGTGGCGCCAAAACTGCCTTGCGCGGTCAAGTATTATACTAACGGCAGTCGGTAAAGTAGAGAGAAGTGGATGGTGTTCTCCTTATCGACCAAGTGAACTGAGTTTGCTGTTTGCCGCTAGGTGGAAATCTGTAAAAGTTGAAGCTGAATTTTCAGTGTTCTGCAGAATGTTTTGCTACTTGCATATAGGTGACTCTGTAGGCGAATTAAATTATGAATTATAAGCCATTACCATTAGTGTTTTAGTAATGATTTATTTGTTGGAACGGTTGGAACAATAAAAACTTAACTGTTTTATATTAAATGAATTCTGTGATTATGATGAATTTTCAAAACTTTTATTCATTACATGAAAATGATTATATTTTATGATTGTATTGCAATTTTTAATCGAAACATGGTACAATGGTAAAATAATTTTCATTTGGCTGTAAATTCTGCCCTATTAATGTCAGAACTGCAAAGAAAATACAAAAAATCTGATGTGGCCAGCACATTACCTTCCGTCAGTTCTATGTATTTTGTACAAATTTCATACAGAAAGTTCCTTGCTAAAGATTATATTTCTTGTACTTTACCTTCCGGCAGTTGCATGTATTTTATGCAAATTCCATACAGAAAATTTATAGCAAAAGATCCTATATTTTCAGTAAAATTATACGACAGACACACTATGTCAATATCACTTGACACTGACATCTTTCAATCAAAATTTTCTTAATATAGTAGCTGTTTTCATAGCTATGGCTACTTTATGAAATTTAATTTCTTTATAATTTTTTAACTCTATATCCATTTAATATTAAGTATAAAATGTAGTCAAATCGTATAGAGAATAAAATATTCTTTAATATTTATAATAACATTAAATGTGAAAAAATTATATTTAACATAGTTTTTTCAAGAAAAACTGTTAAAATCTTCAAATGAAGGTACTTCCGGTTGTCCAATTCTAACCAAAATCTAATCAGCTCTTCACATGGGTGTAACAAAAAGAAATACGTAAGAATTATAATTTTTAGAATTGTAGTATGGAAGTTATCGCAGACGAAAATTTTGTTACATACACACACACACACGGACACACATACCTACACACACACACACACACACACACACACACACACACACACACACACACACACACACACGCGCGCACACACGCACACACACACACATACAGACATCATCGTAAAAATAGTAAAATCGTATTGTAGGGACCCTAAAACGTGCTTATTCATCAAAAACTCACCACCGATTTTTTTGACCAAAGACAATACCTTCCTTACCTAAAGGTGACGGAAGGTAAAAATGATAAATAAATAAATTCAATAATTTTTAAAATTTTATGACAGATGTCATCTGCCAAACTCAAGCAATACAACTGTTTAACATTTTGTGCTATTCCTCATGGCACTAAATAGCTAAAAATTATTACTTTTATGTTCCCGCTCTTTAGCAAGACGAAACCCATGTAGACAATAATTTTGGACTTGTTTTGTTAGATGCAGTTTTTAATTCTGAAAATTTATTGTATTTAAAACTTTTGTTCTAAAATGAATAGGGCAGAATTTACAGCAACACTGAAAAAAATAGATTGCTTCTAGTAGCAAAAAAGGTACTCTAATATCGTGACAAGGAAAATATTTCCTAAGGAAATAAAAAATTATTTCTATTGATTTTTAACTGCTTCAGAAACTAAAATTTCTAATTAATTAGTAAAATTATTTACTAACGTTTCTGAAATAATATCTGATATAAGTGAATATAGAAATCGCTATTTCAGTGAATTTTTTTTAATGAAATAAATATCACAAATTCTAATTCAAGTAAACCTTATTTTTAAAATAGCAAATGCATTTACTATTTTAGTGAATTTATTCAAATTATTAGGTTTAAATTTATTTCTAGTACCGAAAATTTTTATATGGTTCCAATAATGGATGTATATATAAATGGAATGAGAAATAAATAAATTCATAATGAATAAAGAATTTATTTATTTATAACAAAAACCTACATTGTTTATTATGTTATAAATCTGAGTAAAAAAGCAATTATAAATTATAAACAAACCGAGAAATAAACCTTCAAAGTATTTTATTATTTCTTCAATATTCATCCTTTAAAATTTTCGTATTGTCAGAAAACAATAGCCGCTACACTTTTTTCATCAATTTCTCTGCCATTTACCAGTATTGCATAAAATCGGTTGATTTATGTTCCTTATATGGACAGTACGTTATTAGGGCTGCGAAAAAGATCGATTGATCGATCTTGAACGATCTTTATTTGCAAAAATCGGATTGATCTTTTATTTTGAAAAGATCGATCAATCGAAAAAATCGATTTATCGGAAAGATCGATTAATTGAAAAATCGATTTTTTTAAATTGATTAATGAATTGAAAAATTCATTTTTTTCCAAGAAGATCGCTCAATTAAAAACAATTATCTGAATTCCGGAAAATCGATCTTTCTAAATGATGTCGGTGTTCTAGATTCTGAAAAATCTTTTTATTAATATTTATTTCAAGGATTTTACCAGCATTTGGCGTTTCATGCGCGTTAGGTATATTTTTTCATAATTTGATGTGCGTATGCGTATTAGAAATTTCATATCAATAAAAATCGAAGTTTTAATAAAATAGATCTTACGAGTTTATATTAAAATCGATTTTTGATCTATTATTAAAATCGATGTTTTGGTTCTTTATTAAAATCGATTTTTGATTATTTATAAAAATCGATTTTTTGATACAGTATTTCGATATCATATTAAAAAATATCGATTTTTTGCTATTGATCGATCAATCGCGACAAATCGATTTTAGCAAAAGATCGAAAATCGATTTCAAATTTATAAGATCGCACAGCCCTATACGTTATAACGATACAATATCTTTCAAATTGGTGTGTCTGTGGTTTTTGTTTCCGTTTGTTGCCTTGTTAGTAAATTCCTCTGCTACAATAAATGTATATGTATGATATTAAATAATGTTTACTATATACATAGGTATTTAATATTACTTACATTACAGAAGAGGCAGCATCTTTCGTTTATAACAAATAACACAAACTTACTACAACTGTTTACAAACGAGTCGCAATTTGCTTACGACTTACGACGCCATAGCTTCAGGGTGCAATCTTTACTATTATAGAATATTTATACGCTGTCTTAAAAAAATATTTATAAACTAAATAAATGTATACTCTAATCATTTTGTTAAGTTTATATTCTAAAATAGAGAATTTAATTTTTAAATTAGTAATCAATATTTGTAATTCAGTAAAGTGAAAAATATTTTTTTCTAAATTAGATGATTATTCCTTAAAAATAAAAATTTGTTCTCAAACAAATCTGCATCAACTAAGGCAAACAAAATAATTATACTTGAGTAATTTTATTATCTGTTAAAATCGAGAAATATAAAATATCGATTTCGTCTCGTTTTCGGATCTACAATCTCGATCTCGCTCTCGTTCTCGCACATTTTTTTGGGTCTCGTCTCGTTCTCGTGCGAGAGTCTCGCTGTAAAATTAAGCGCTTGCGCAGTACGTATTTACCTCGGTATTTACGTATCAGTTGAACTACAAGAGACAAGTTCGCACCAATCATTCCGTCTTCCGTGTATTTACAGTCGTATAACTATAATAAAGAGACGAAACACTAAATTCTAGTCACCAAATTATTTCAATACGAACATGTGTTAATACATTCTGTCATCAGTAAAACTGATTAAACATTAAAATATTCTTTTTTTCAACTAAACGTTTCTACACTTGATTAACTATATGCCACTATTTAAGTAAGATTTACTCATAAAAAAGCGCTACACTAAGAACCCGCTGGCAACCAATCACTCCGTTTCACTCCGTGTTGGTTCCTATCGACGTTTAATATAAAATTCTTTACTTTTCAGGGACGACAAGAATTTTATTAACCGTAGTTTTAACTGGGATGAATTAGGGGCTTTGGAGAAAAACTAGTTCTATTAGATGCAAAACCGATCTTGTCTTTACTTTGCATTTCCTCGCTCTCGCACTCAAAAAATATAGTGAATTCATATAATTTTCACATTCACGTGTTCTATGCATGAATTACCGTTGACTCCACTCCCTGTACGGTGCATTTTTCATTGAATTTATGTATCAAAGCTATAAAGTTACAAATACTTTTATTGCGATACTCTCGCGAGAATCTCGCAAGATTTCTCGCTTCTCGCAGTTGGTTTATCGATCTCGCCTCGATTTTTTAACTGCAATCTCGCTGTCGTTCTCGTCTCGCATAATGCAACGAGACTAGACGAGATGCGAGAGTACTCTCGCCTCGTCGTGCATCACTATTCTTAACCTGGTACACACTACATTAAACGCAATAAAACAATAATAAATGATTCCCAAAAAATCTCGTATTGTACAGATTTGTCTGTATTTTTACAAAATAAGTGATAGAAATCAATATCACCTTTTTTTAACGTCCTATTATTTCCAGTCCGTTTGATTCATACTAACAACTGCCACATCTAAAAACGAACATAATGTTTTATTTAATCCACTTCTAAAATCATCCTTAACCATGTTGTACATTTCGTTGTACCATCTATGAATACTTGTTCCTCGTAGTGGAAATAACACGATTACTCTTTCAAAAACTATCCACAATGAAATTAACACGACAGCTGACGCGTGCAGGTCACTCCATTGACCACTACGTTGAAATTTGATTCGCGACAATGCGGTTGTTCCGTCCGATTGACCCGGGATAACATGCTTACCAACCTACTATTACAGGAAAAAAAACTATGAATATATTTTAGATAATTTGATAGACAGGGCTAGGGGGTGTAATTTAAATTGTGTAAATTGTTTAGTGAATTGAAAATAAAGGGTGTGAAGCCACCATATGTTGATGAATTTGTAACAATTTTTTAATAGAAATTAAACGGGTATTGTGTTGTAGTTTGTAGATGATAGTTATTTAAATGACTATTAAATGTGGATTAAAGAGTTAAAGATTTTTTTAAATTCAGTGTGTACCACAACTTCCGGTACAAATTTTAAGGGTATATACTACGGAACAAAATGAGTAAAAAAAGCTTAATCAATGTAGGCCTGATATGTTTCCGGGAAAGAGGCCATTTTGTATGTGAATCAAAGAAACGCTAACAAAGATAGTGATCGTATAAAATTTTGTCTATGCCAGTAAATAGACTAGGTAAAACAATAAATTTTATTTGAAACATTTTTCCTAATTTGTAAAAGTTAATTTATTTGAAAATTAAATATTAGTCAAGCTCGGCACATTGTACTTAAGACAAGTACTTCAATCAAGTAAAGTGTCAGTTAATTTAACTTCCAGAAAAAAATAAAAATATCGCATCAGCATAATTTACACGTGTATAATTTTGTCAATTTACGCTCTTACACTCATGCGATATATTCATTTTATCTGGCAGTTAATTAGCAATTTACCAAGAGATTGAAATACCGACCGTTTAGTAGAATTATAGTTTTCGAGATAGCAGAGGTAAACCCCGTAAAATCTCATTTTTCACTATTGAAGATCGGACTCATGTTTAATAAGCTTATTTTACTTGTTTAAAGCCCGCTTCTACTACTCTACTACTCTGTTAAACTGACAGTTAGTGTTAACCAGCAGTTATGTTGCATATTTGTTCTTGTCAGTGGCATTCCCAGGATTTTGGTCTAGGGGGGGGGGGGAGATAAAGAAGAAATTATATATATATATATATATATATATATATATATATATATATATATATATACAGGGTGTAAATGAAATAAGTACATTAAATTTAACCAGTAATATAACTAGTCGAGAGAAACAATATTTCTTAATAACTTTTTCTCGAAATTTTAGAATTTTTACAACCCCGTAAATTGATGAGTCGTTCCAAGTATGTTTCTAATAATTGAATGCAGTAGCAATAGCTCTTAAAATTTTGCTTTTTATAGAAATTACACAGAATTAGAGAATAAAAAGAACAGTGCGTTTGAAAAAAAAAATTAAATGTGTCATTCGGAAAGTGTCTTTGTGTGCCTTATGCAATTGTTCGACTCGCTTCTCTCGTCGTGCAAACTTCCATATTCGCCACACAAAGTATCACTTTTACTCCTAGTAACACAATATACTATTTTAAGATATTAAGGTACGAGTACGTTACATTAAAAATATTGAAAACATTAAACAAGAAAATCTATCAGTCACCTGATGGCAGGATTTATGCTTGAAAATTGCTGTCGCTTCCCTAGAAATTCTGCCGCAATTTTTTCATCACGCCAATTTTTTTCTTGATAACAAGTTGTAAAGATCTGCTACCATGTTTTTTTTTACCTTCCGTCACCTTTAGGTAAGGAAGGTATTGTCTTTGGTCAAAAAATTCGGTGGTGAGTTTTTGATGAATAAGCACGTTTTAGGGTCCCTAGAATACGATTTTACTATTTTTACGATGATGTCTGTATGTGTGTGTGTATGTGTGTGTGTGTGGATGTGTGTGTGTGGATGTGTGTGTGTGTGTGTGTAACAAAATTTTCGTCTGCGATAACTCTAATACTACAGTTACAAAAATTATAATTTTTTCGTATACTTCTTCGTTACATCCATAGGAAGAGCTGATTAGATTTTGGTTACAATTGGTCAACCGGAAGTACCATCATTTGAAGATTTTAACAGTTTTTCTTGAAAAAACTATGTTAAATATAATTTTTTCTCATTTGATGTTATTATAAATATTAAAGAATATTTTATTCTCTATACGATTTGACTGCATTTTATACTTAATATTAAATGGATATAGAGTTAAAAAATTATAAAGAAATTAAATTTCATAAAGTAGCCATAGCTGTGGAAACAGCTACTATATTAAGAAAATTCTGATTGAAAGATGTCAGTGTGAAATTGACATAGTGTGTCTGTCTTATAATTTTACTGGAAATATATGATCTTTTGCTTTCTGTATGGAATTTGTATAAAATACATACAACTGCTTTAAGGTAATGTACAAGAAATAATAATAATAAATCTTTTATTTCTGCAGATACATTATACTGTATATAGAAAACGTCACAAAATAATAATTTTCTGTATGAAATTTGCATAAAATACATGCAACTGCCGGAAGGTAATGTACAAGAAATAGAATATTTAATTTAGCAAGGAACTTTCCGTATGAAATTTGTACAAAATACATAGAACTGACGGAAGGTAATGTGCTGGCCACATCAGATTTTTTTTTATTGTGAACGATATTTAAGTCAGATTTATTTAACTGAGGGGCCATTATTAGAAGAAATTTAGAGATAAATGAACAAAACTTAGAGCACATTTATAACAATTTTTACAACTAACTCGAAATCTCATTGATGTACAAAAATTTGGGTTGGATGTAGGGGTTGGTTGGGGGGGGGGGGTTTAGTGATCACTCCATCGCCTTCCCCCTAGGTACGCCACTGCTGGAAGTTAAAACTGTTGTTCGCATTGCTTGTAACCCTCAATTTAATTTTTAACTAGTGTCATTTTAATTGGTGGTGGTATGATCGGCCGTTAGTACTACAGTATAAGGTTAATATGTAGGAAAAAAATATTCATTCTGTACAAATATGTTATAGTATATTACTTAGCTAAACCGAGGTACTCCGAGGTCAGTTATGAGCATGCGGCTGTGTACTCTTTATTTATAATCAATGAATATCGAGAACAAACAAAAAAATTTAAGAGCGTACATAAGTACATAATACTTGGAATCTCCCTTCGTGTCTTCTTTATACTTCTGTGAAAGG
Organism: Harpalus rubripes; assembly: GCA_963082715.1. Classification (NCBI taxonomy): domain Eukaryota; kingdom Metazoa; phylum Arthropoda; class Insecta; order Coleoptera; family Carabidae; genus Harpalus; species Harpalus rubripes. Next base: position 16,277,502 of record OY720449.1, read on the forward strand.
CATCAACTTTTTCCCTTTCTCGACAATTAAACCACCAGATAAATCAGGCGCCAGTATCTTTCCTCCAACTTCTTTTTGTCAAGTAAAAACAACATACGGATGTGACGCAGCTGATGGCGTCATAACTCGGAACGATAGTCTAGTCTAGCCGTCGTAAGACGTAAGTCGTCTTCATATAGCCAGAGCAACGCTCTTTCATTGTATGTAATCAGAGGAAGTCTCCACCATGTTTGGCGTTGCATTGTTGGTAGACACCGGATACGGATAGCACGCGTCATATTACCCCCTCCACCTTTTAATCTTTGCAATGTACACTTCCTTTGGGAGGAACATCCTAAGGATGGCTAATCCTAATCCGGGAAAAATTCATTCAAGATATGCTAATAGAATGACGTCAGATTTTGATTAGGTGATGGAATTGGAACATAGAAGACCGTCAGATAGATAAATAGTGTTAATACTAATATTTTATTTATTTAGTGGGATTGTAGAATATCCACCCCCCTTGATATTCCAATATTTTTGTTACAATGTCTTCTTTTAGTTAAAATATAACAAAGAATCAAAATTAGAGCGCGGAAGCAGGTATTTTCGTTTTTTGCAAAAATAAAGTCAGATTTTACCTATTCTAAATACATACATACATACATACATACATAAAATCATGCATTTCCCACTTAGTGGGTTAGCACAAACCCGAAAGAATAACAATAACATCATCCAAAAAATAATCAGTCTCTCTTTCAACAACATTATTACTAACCTGACATCATAGGTACAACATATATTCCTCACTCTTAACATATTAAAGTGACCGATTTTCGGTAGCGAAATACCGCATCCGGACCACAATAATAGTTACGAAACATTCATCCTCCGCCACACATTCCTGTCTAAGCACACTTCTTTCGCCTCGGCCACATTCATAATCGCATTCATACACGCTCTTCTTCTCTTCCCACTCGGAAACTTTCTCTCTTTTAGTACCTTATCAATCACATCCATCCACTTACACACTGGACGGCCACGCAATCGAACACCCTCAATTTCACCAAGATATATACGCTTAACAAGCCGTTCACTCTTCATTCTCTCCACATGACCAAACCATCTCAACTGGCTCATTCCTACTCTCTTAACAACATTCTTCCTAACCATACATTCTTCATACACCAAATTATTCCTCACGCGATCCCGTCTTACATATCCACATACTCCACGTAAATACCTCATTTCCACGGCAGTCACTCTCTTTTTATGCTTTCCCGTCCATGCCCAACATTCGCTTCCATACATCAAAGCAGGCACTAGCACTCCATTATACACACTTAAACGAGCTTCTCTAGATACGTTTACGTTTCGAGCAAACATACCCAGAGCACCCATTACCTTACACCCCGCACTCACTCTCCTTTCAATTTCCCTATCAATTCGACCATCCCTTGACATCATACTACCCAAATATACAAACTCATTCACTTGCTCCAGTTTCACTCCATCCACCAACACATTGCACATAGTCACCAATTTACTCCTTTCAAATACTAACACCTTGGATTTATCAACATTTAACTCCAGATTCATACTTCTTCCAACTACATGTATTCCTATTCTAAATGCTGTACAGAACTCAATTTGACGAAATTCGGATATATAATGTAATAAATAGATATGTTTAGTGATGCACGACGAAGCGAGAGTACTCTCGCATCTCGTCTCGTTTCGTTGCATTATGCGAGACGAGAGCGAGAGCGAGATTGCAGTTTAAAATTCAAGGTAAAATCAATAGAACTGCGAGAATCTCGCGAGTGTCTCGCAATAAAAAGTATTTGTAATTTTATAGCTTTGACTCATAAATGCAATGAAAAATGCACCGTAAAAGGAGTAGAGTCAACGCTCATTCATGCATAGAATACGTGAATGTGAAAATTATATGAATTCACTATATTATTGAGTCTATTTAGAGTCGATTCAGTCAGTCCGAGCGAGGCAATTCAAAATAAAGACAAAATCGGTTTTGCATTCAATAGAACTATTTTTTTCCAATATTTCAGTCCCTAATTCACCCCAGTTAAAACCACTGTTAACATTATCTGAAAAGTAAAGGATGTTATATTAATAATATAACATCCTTTACTTTAATATAATATTAAGCGTCGATGGGAGCCAAAACGGAGAAAAGTGGAGTGATTGGTTGCCGGCAGGTTACCAATGTAGCGATTTACAAAGTTACAAAAAAGAATGTTTAATGTTTTAATTCGTTTTACCGATGACAGAATGTATTAACAGATGTTTGTATTGAAATAGTTTAGAGATCACAATTTGGTGATAAACTGGATATTTTACAAGTAAATTAAATTATTTACCTACTTATCACATTCTCTGGTGACCGTTAATGAATAAACATTATGTTCGTATTGAAATAATTTGGTGACCAGAATTTAGTGTTTCGTCTCTTAACTATATTTATACTTATATGACTGCAAATACACGGAAGACGGTGCGATTACGTAAATACGTAGTGCGCAAGTGCTTATTTCTATAGCGAGATTCTCGCAAGACTCTCGAGCGAGAACGAGACGAGACCCAAAAAAATAAGCGAGAACGAGACGAGACCCAAAAAAATAAGCGAGAACGAGAGCGAGATCGAAATTACATATCTGAACCGAGACGACATCGATATTTTATATTTCCTGTCTCGTCTCGCCTCGCGTGCATCACTAGATATGTTATCTCTATTCGGGTGCGTTTCACGACAATATTATTATTATTTTCAAAAAATACTTTGACTAACGCAAAGAGCTCCATTTGACGAAACTTGGATGGTTACATTCATTTTATAGGAATTTAACCCTATTTTTTTTAACTCGTATAACCATCAAAATATAATTCTTTAGGGGTGGGTATTCTAGACTTTAGCCATTTATTTATACAAGGGTATAGAAAGGTAGAAGTATAATCTCTGAATCAAAAAATTACATTTTCAAGGCTCCATCACAACAATCACGTTCATCATCGACAACATTTCCATCTGTGATTTCATTATGTACTAACGATGAGTCAGCCGAAGTGTGCAATCGAAATTATATCATCCGAGAGCGGAAATCTAAAAGGGCGTTGCTCTATTCTCCCCAATGGGAAAACTAATAGTATTATCGCAATTCCAACCACCGTTCGAAGCCTCTGGCGAGAGATTTCGACTTATTCGGAAGCAATCAGCTGCCAGATATAGTGATATGTGATAGTGTACGCCCATTCCATTGAAATATAACGTTTGGCAGAGGTTTGGCAATAAATTGTGACATATAGAAATTGATTTGTAAAAGTGGAAATAATCAGGAAAATATTTTTACTTTGGGAATCTTTTATTTAATTTACTTAGCCATAAAAGAAAACAATAATTGATATTTTCCTTCAAATCTTTCACACTTTGAGACATATTAAATCGATTCCCATCATAAAAAGAAAAAACTATTTGACAAAGTATTTTTCTCATGTCTATTGTTGTTTTTAAAAAGAAATGATCTAAACTTTTAAAAGCATCTAAGGTTCACGCGAATTATCTAATTCTTAATCTTTGTTTTGAAGTTTTGATGATGCAAGCCTTGATTTCATGACACAAATCTTTTTGTAACGCTGAGTAATTATTAAATGACTTAAAAGGTATTTATAACGAGGAAAGGTGAATGACGTAAGATAAAAACAAAGAATGGAAACATGAGTAAAATAAACAATTAATAACAAATGCGATTTAATTTATTATTTATTTATAAAATTTATCATTCTCTGAAACCCATTTAAAATAACGACATCATACGATTTGTTCTACAATATAATAAATAGATGCGAACGAAGCTGATCGATTATAGATCATAGATCGATAAACTCCATGTTTAAATCATTGTTTGTGTGTAAGTGTTTAAAGGATTGAAACGAAACGCTGTTGGAACGTGAAGTGCGCGCGAAAGCTCTTACAAATACATAGAAGAAAACAAAGCAAACAATGAAGATTTTTCGCGTTTTGAAAAGTGAATGCTACGAGTACTAGGAGTCTGCCTGAATAGCGTCAAGACCACAATGGAAATTTGGCGTTCTAATGGCCATTGCGGAACATTTTAATGAGTGAGCCCTGCTAAAACACATGCTGATTTGAATTCAAGTGTGTTCTTGATGTCTGCACAAAGGTTTTATGTTGAAAACCCTTCTGGACTGAAATCAATACTTCGTTCTTCATCGCTTACATTCGTAAATAATTATTTGGCGTTGATAACTACAAAAATGAAATGTATCTACTTAAATATAAAATTGTCAGCTGTAATATCAATAAAAAAATATTTTAAAAATAGATGATGAAAAATAGTTATTTAAGTATTAAAGGGCGGTAAGTGCAATTTACCGCTAGAGGATAATATTATTCGAAAGCGGTATACATGCACTTAACGTTCCGTGATCCTTGTTATATTTTTTACACGATCGGAAATTTGTAGCATTTTTATACAATTATCGAAAGAAAATTTTAAAAATCTGATGTGGCAAGCACATTACCTTCCGTCAGTTCCATGTATTTTTTTACAAATTTCGTGTCAGAAAATTGTTTACAAAAGATTCTATTTCTTGTACATTACCTGCCGGCAGTTGTATGTGTTTTATACAAATTCCATACAGATAGTTTCTAGCAAAAGATCATATATTTCCAGTAAAATTATAACGCAAACATACTCTGCACTTGACACTGACATCTTTCAATCAGAATTTTCTTAATATAGTAGCTGTTTCCATAGTTATAGCATAGCTGGCTAATTAACACACACACGCACGCACTAACTCGCGCGCACACACACGCACACGCACACACACACACGACATCATAGTAAAACCGTATTCTAGGGACCCTAAAACGTGCGTATTGCTTAAAAACCCATCACCAATTTTTTTGACCAAAGACAATATCTTTCTTATCTAAAGGTGACGGAAGGTAAAAATATTCTCAATATTGATACTGGGAATAGTTGTTTTACTAGACAACTAGGATTTGTATTTATTCTGTTAAAACAAATTATTTTTTTGCAACCGGACGCGAAATAAGCATTTCGCAGCCGCAATACAGGCCGCGAAATTAAATTTCCTGACCGTTCTTTTCGCGGCCGTTGTCATGGTAGCGGCCGCGAAATTAGGTAAACAATTACTTTGACACTTGAGAATTGCATGGTTTTGTTTATGAAATGTTAATTCCGTAGCCACCTTGAAAGCTAACTTTCTATTTACAATGAAACTGTTTAAAATTAATAAAATTTGTAATTACATATTTTTACGGTTGCACAAAAAATATTGTGTACACCTTGTCCGCGAAATCATTTAGCGCCCTCGAGATTGTCTTGCCTCGGCCGCAAGCGGCCTCGGCGACAATTTTTCTCTCGGTACGCTAAAGAGTGATTTCGCGGCCTTGATATACAAATAACTATTTTTACTTACCGCCCGTAGGCTACATGTTCGATTTATTAACTTTGTTATCTTAGCAACTAAATTTTGATCAGTAAATAAAACCTGCTACGTTGGAAACCCTATTGATAAACATTAAAAAAAAAACGTTCATGCAAAATAGTTATTAAATTATTAAGGGCAGTAAGTGCTTTCTACCGGTTGACGATGGTTTTGGAGATCGAGACGACGTCATGCTTTAAGTTTTATTGCACGATCAACGCAAGAACAAAATTTAGACGTATTTGAAAATCATTTTGAGATTTTCAAAAATTTAAATTGTCTTTTTTAAAGTAAGCTTAGATCGGTAAGTAATCATAATCGCTTGCCGATTAGTAATTTGTACACTCTAAGAAATTTTTAACTAATTTTAACACTAAAATTGGTTCCAGGAGGTCCACCAGATTACGTGTAATTTTAACAAAGTATCTGTTTGGTTAAAAAGTACACTGGAAACTGGTTTAATATTTAACACAAAATTTCTAGTTAAAAATATTAGTTCGTGTTAAAATTTACACTGAAATTCGTATTTTAACTAAATGTACGAGTTAATTACCTTCTACACTAAATAGTGTAAAGTACGCGTTTCAGAAGCACCTCTTGGTGTATTCATTTACTCGTATTTGAGTAATTTTTTACAGAATATGTGTTAAATAAGGTAAATAAGGATATCATTGAAATATAAATAATATAATTTTATTATATCAAAAAATACATAAGTAAATAAATCTTATATTTGGCTAATATCTGTGTTGTACAAAAATATGTTAATAATATAATTTCCATCGGAACTCGGAACATGAAAGCGTTTCATATATAGTTCTTTGTACAAACAAATATTTAAAAATATTAAAGTCATTTCAGACACATCTAATTTTGCAATTTTAGTGGTTATAAAGTTTAAACAAAATATATTGTATCCATAGACTCAATAATTTCTGGCACGAGGAAGTTAGTTGGTATAAAAAAAACCACATGAAATTCATTTAGAACTATTCATTTTTATATCACATGGTATATTGTATACTAATTTTGAAGTATGTAATAACACTTTTGTAGCAATAAACACGTTCGTACATCTCACAGATCAAACCAAGAATATGTATATCACATATCACAGTTGCACAATCCACACTTTGGTACTGATTTGATCGCTGCTTGTAGTAAATACACGTCATATTAACAGCGTTGAGTGTTATTTTACTTTTAACGAAATATAGTGTAGTTGCAGCACCGTATTGTGCAAATGTACACTAAGTTGAGCATAAGTAACTCAAAAAATTGTTGGTAATTAAAAGTAACCATATTTTTGAGTAATATATCTCATTTACTCCATATGTGGTTAACATATTTGAAATTTATTAAAATAACACGGACAAAATTTAACTAAACCGTATTTTTAACACGGACGAAAAATGTACTTATTTAAGTGTTAAAATTAACACTAAATTATTTCACCAATCGATTTGGTTACTTTACACGGACGATATTTCTTAGAGTGTAAATAAAACCTACTGCGCTAAATTAAAACAATACGGATTTTGCAGAAAAATTCTAGAGGAAAAACATTGTACCATATTAATTCTTTTTATTTAGCATATCATTCGATAGGCAATAATTTTCGCTTGTATAGTTTAACCCCCTAATAAGTGCTCGTATTTGAGAAAGTCATATTAAAAATGATGTGGTTACAGAAGGCAGCAATAAATCGGGCTTATTAATGTCTGTGTTAACCCCTGCGCCTGATGTTTTCAACAATCAGCATGAATATTTTGATGCCATTCCATTGTGCTGGCTTCGTTGATAGCGTGCTACCCGCTGTTTAAAACGAACGTGCTTTGTGTGCTATATGACGCGTATGATTTATATTGCCCGGTATGTGATTCGCATATCATGTTTGGATGCTGCGAGCCTTCCCTTATATATCGGGATTTTATTTCGAGTGCTTAGTCTAATATTTGCTTTTTATTAACCAGCGTTTTGAATTCTGAATTGGCCTGCAAGCGATAAAAATAGGGTGGATTTTGAAAATTTTGCAGCCTAACGAAGAGATGACAGTATTAAGACGCATAATTATTTTTGGGGGTTATATGAACTCTCACTACTGTCGTTAATTTGTGACAATTGGATTTTTTTGAATTAACATGTGCGTTTTTTAATAATGAAAACTCTGCTGTGGCCAACACAATACCTCCCGCCATTTACAGCCCGAGTAACAAAAAAGATTAAGTTAATCCTTATTTTTAGATTAGCAAATTTTACTCTAATTTTGACAGTTTATTTTTTAAAATATAGTCTAATCTAATCCAAGTAACTACCTTTTTTTAAACCCCTCAACAGGATTAAATCCCAATTACACAGTAGGTTCACATTCACACACATCCATGCCTTAGTGGGATTCGAACCCAGAGCCCCGAACGCTCTCATTACTTATGAGGCGTTGCTCTAAACATTGAGCCACCGGAGATATAATAAAATGAAGATTAAATTTTAAATACCGGGATAGAATAGAATTCACTAATTCAAAAATGATGATTAGCTTAAACATTTTTGTGAATCGTTAATTTTTATTAATTTAAATACATACCCACACACACACACACACACACACACACACACACACATACACACACACACACACACACACACATATATATATATATATATATATATATATATATATATATATATATATATATATTTACTTATGCTGGAAACTATATTGAATTCGTTTTCTATTATTCTATTTGAATAACTGCGTTTTGTTTGTTTAAAGCGTAGGATCTGGGATTTAAATTATAGATAATTTTATAAATTTATCCATAAAATATATAGAAAAAGTATTAATGCAAATCTATAGAACATTTAATAATCTTTAATTTTTATAATAACATTAATCTCGAAAATATCACATTTAAAGGTATTTTTCGAACAAAAACTATTTTGAGCTTCTAGTACAGAAAAAGTTCGTAATACAATGTTTCAAAATTTTCGAAATAATAGTATTTGAGTAGAGTGGAGGATCCACACAGACATCGTCGTGAAAATGTTAAAATTGCATTCTAGGGACCTGAAAACGTGGCCATTTACCAAAATCTCGATATGTTATTTTTAGCACGATCCCTATACCTCCGTTACCAAGGGCAGCGGGAGGTAAAAAGTAGAACACAATTAAATAATAATAAATGTACAAAGTACAATTACTATACTTGGTGTAAATGTTCTAATATAATATTTAAAAATCATACTTGACACGGTTATTTTGATTGGCGGCTCAAAGACGGCCTATAAATATAAAACGAATACCAAGTTAGGGGAGGAGCCTACTACCAATGGAAGTAGAGAAATTCAAATAGCGGAGGCGTGGCTATAAGTCCAGTACTGTAATTCTCAAACAGTTTTTATTGGAAAATAAATGTTTTGCATTAAACTTAATAATTTAAATACACTTCCAATTATAAATCATGTAGACTTGTACATTTTAATAATATTTATTTATTTTTTATAAATATAATTTAGAAATAGCATATACTTCAAGAACATTTAGGTCCATTAAGAAAACAGTTTGATATAAAAACTTATATTCGTGACGTCACATCCATATTTTCAAATTTCGGGGGACTATAACTCGCTTATTAATAGGAATTTTTCACCGGATTTTCACCGACAGTCTTAGTTTTACTTATACGTTCAGAAAAAAATATATTTGAAAAAAAAATTCCACACCCTATTTGACAGTAAACGACCTTACGCGATTGTCATCGATGCACGCACTGTGATCATGTGCATTGATAAACTCAGGTTTGTTTTTTACTCGATCGTGCTCGATCGATATTGATAGTTCAGTGTGACCATGGCCTAACTTAGGAATGACAAAGATTTGTGACGATTGATCAAAAACGTTAGTTTCTAGACATCGTCCGACTTTGCTGCTTCATACAATGAAGCAGATTTCGTTATTTTTATAGAAAGATTTGTTTCTACCGATGACAGTAGGATTCAACCTCAATCAAAGCAATAGTCGAAACAGTGGAAGCATATGGGTTCATCACCTCCCAAATAAGTCAATGTATACGTTAATTTTTAAAAATCAATTGAGTTACAAATGTGCGGACGTACGTTGATCATATTATTGTTCTGATCTATCTCAAAATGTCTGGCAACAAGGACGAAGATTATTCATCACGCAACGGTAGAAATGCAACAAGTCAGAAAGCATGTAAATTAATATCTATGAGGAATCGAAGCTCGGTTAAATTTGTGTACAGAAATCATTAATTTCCTTGTTACAGTCTGAGTAAACAAAGCTTGCAGTGTTCCATTTTAACGAAATAATAAATTAAAACTGTCAAGTTGATTGGTAGCTGCTCTGTCGAAGTCAAGATAAATTGCTCTTCGAAATGAATCTGCAGCGGAAAACAATTAAATTTTACTAGCTTTGATAAATGATTGCTTCTAATAAACTAATTTGCCAATCGGGTCATTTGATAGAGATTTATTTTCATTTCGTTGGAAATTTCTAGAAAGCTAGAGATATTAGTGTCGGAAAATCCACTTGAATGAGAATTCAATTTCGATAAAAGCTCATTTCATTTCATAGTATGCTATCATTGTTATGTTAAAATATCTACTAAATGGATAATAGGCGAGTCATCTGTTACTAGATGTTATATGGAAACATCAGATCCAGCCAATTATTTACTAAGATTATCCCGATAGTTTCAACCCGGTTGAAATTCAACCCGGTCGAATTTCAAGGTTAACTCTCTACCGTTTATTTCGCTCTTGTTATAGCGGGTCAAGTGAACCCTATTTGAAACCGATCGAAAGCGTTAGCGAAATGTCAATATTTGTTTGGTTATGTTTACTTGATTTTTGCGGACAAATATAATCGAAACAAGAACAAGTAATGACATTACGCACATATTTTTAAAATAAAAGGTTGCAAATGAAAAATAAAATACGAAGTTTTGACTGGTGGGAAAATATTGTGCTACAATTTACAAATACAGATTGAATAGAAAATTTTAGAGTCTCTAAAAGCACTTTTAATTATATTTGCGAGGTACTAAATACTAAATTGAAACCAAAATATAATTTTTAAGCGATCCTTCTAAAATTGTAAGTTTTGACTCGCTAGCTAATGAGAATATAGAGTATTCTAAGCTTTTTTCTGTATATAAGACCGAGAATTTTCATTTCCTTCATTAAGGAAAGAAAATACATAACTTTCTGATTCTGCTAAATGTTTCTTTTTGACATAATTAAATTATAATCACATTCGATTTGACTGTAAAATGCAGCTGACAGATAACCTCTAATGATAGTGATACATGTACTTCGATCGGGTTGAGCGTTTATCCCGTAAAGTCAATGCGGTCGAATAAGCTCAACCCATTTGTATTTTCGAGTCGAGTTGAAAATTTCAGTCCGGTTGAAAATGCGTTTATTCCGATTTAAATCCGCTAACTTCATTCGGGTCGATTCAACCCATTTTCAAGCGGGTTGAAACAATCGGGATAAACTAGGTAATTGATGCTTTTACGAACATTAAAAATAAATAAGTTTGTACGTCGGAAAATTATTTTATTTACAATCGGTTAGTAATTATGTGCGTTTCTAACCTAAAAAACCTGTTTACATTTTTGTTTATTGCGTGTAATATTTTTGGTACGATCCTTTGAGTAGAAAACAAAAAAAAAGGGTTGGATAATATTGAAATCGGATCGTTCCCGATTAATAAGTATCATTTTACGAACGCATCGGTTTTATATGATTCATTATACAAACCCATGTAATCCTGATATTTTTTCAATTTCACAATTTAATATTAATTGTCATTCGCATATTCACAACAAAAAAATTATGGTAGCGGTAGAATTACTGGCAGTTGTGGTGGCATGAGTAAAAGATTGAATGCGTTGTAGCAAACGCATTCGTTCATATCCAAAATTAAGAAGTTTGCCAAACTTTTACGTTGCCACTACCGCTGCCGCTTAATTTTTTGACGGTTTTGGCAGTTATTGACACCTGATAAAATGAGTAATAACAAAAAGATTATTTTGTTGTGGGCATTTTACATTTGAGCGAGCACTTGAGTGTTTAAATTTATTAATACAAAGTGATTTATAAGAGTTACAAAAATTTTGTAATGCTAATTCCTTATATTTAAATACCTCAAAATGTTATATCGTGAGCTTCACTCGGAATTCTAACATAATTCACTATAACTATTCCATAAATAACACAATTATTCAACGTAAAACTCTAAGGATTTGGGAATACTGTATGACTCTAAATTATTAATTATTTGTTTGTTTGTTTAATGCAATAGTTCGTTCTAAATTAGAATATGCGGGTGTTGTATGGAGTCCTTGCTATAGAAAAAATTCCATGTTTATAAAAAATGTCCAACGTAAATTTACTTCTATTTTGTGCAAAAAATTTAGAATTGACTGTAACGATTACGATGCCAGATTAAAATATTTTAATATGATGTTTTTGGAAAACAGAAGAATCTTAGCTGATATGATGTTTCTGTATAAAACATTTAATAATTTTTTTGATAGTGTCTCATTTATTTCGTATTTTAAATTCTCTATAAACCAAAAAAATACAAGATCAAAAAATTTTGTTTACCCCACTGCAATACAAATAATTACAATTCACCCATAAACAGAATGATGTCAACGTACAATCACTCTAGATTCATGGATATTGATCTATTTCATAGCTCATTACAGCTATTTAAAAAAAACTGTAACAACTATTTTAAAGGAATTGTAAAAACCAACTTTATCAATACTTATATTATGTACACTAATTATTATTATAAGCACTAAGGTACTGTATAATTTATCTGCGAGAAACTGCCAAAGGTATGTATGTACTGTTGTTTCTCTTACACAATAAATAATAAAGAATAACGTTTCTGTTTGTGAATCAAACAAACTGTCTTCTATTTGTCATTTTAATATCAAATGCTTACAAACAAGATAAAGTACATAACAGTCTGTCGCATTGACGGTTTAGGGTAGATACGAGCTTCTCGGAGTTGATCTTGGTAAAAAGAAAGCGGCTCTAGAAACTATAATTTCAATAATTTTTCACTGTGAACGAAAATAGTTTTTACTATAAATTCCGTACGCTACCGATGCCACTATTTTTTTTTTTCATTCTTAACGTGTCTTTACTGATTGGAATATTTTCTACCCTAGTTAGTAGTTATGATTTGTATTCATTCAAATGCGATGAGCAAACAGTATAACAAATAACTAGAATTATAATTACCTAGATGGGAGAAAACAATGTCCGCCCAGGTAGTTGCCAGTTCCATATATTAACCTTTACATTCTGACAGGCAAAACATATTTTTTATTCGCCATCCAGCGCATTGTATACGAAAATTATCATATATTTTTGTAATGCAACAGTTGGAAGGGGTAGATTGCTTAGGGCAACAAACCCACTTGAAGTAACGTCTCTGCCTTTCATTGCTAATTTTAAATTAATAACATTTCTTGAAGGAACCGGTTGTCGATGCAATCTCCATAGCGTTTTGTTACTGTAGCAATACGGAGCCTCAAGAGCTCTCAAAGGCCGTTTTTCTCTGGGAGATATGTTTTGATATCCCTGGATAAAGGATACCACCCGAGGCGAGCCGCAGTGTCAAGTGGTTTGCTTGCGGTTGTTCGAACAATGCCGGACAGCTCTTAAGATTGAACGGAAAATGATACTCTGCTCGTTCGCAACATATGAATTTTTAATAACGGTCGTGAAGATATTTTGACCGTTGCAATGGCTTAATTTCGAAATGACGATGATGGAGCAGAAAATTATTTCGTCTGCGGGAGCTAAAGATATTTTCATTAGATATTAGACATATCTTGACATACAGCATCTGGTTTTTATAGCAAGGTGATGTTTTCCGTTATAATTTCTGTCAAAAATGAAGTAGTTCTGCTTGTTAGTTGTCTGAATTCGAGACATTTTGATTTGAAAACTATATGTCGGTTACAAAACTGAACGTATAATCAGGTTGGCAAAAGTCATGGTTTAAAAAAATCAAATAAATCATGTTTTTTTATTCTAAAAGACCTATTGGTTTTATTGCACTTTTTAATTGTTTTAAAAGCAAAATAAATATTTTATTTCATGAACATAGACGAAATCTGTAAAGAACAGCTAAACGAGCTATGTCAAATAATTTCTATACTATTAAAGTTACAATAAAATACCAAGGGAGATATCCGATTAGAGAAGAAAATATTTTTTTAAACCATTGATTCTCAAGTTACAATACAATGTTATATTTTTTAAATGGGATGATATATTTTTTAGGCATATTCGATAGAGTATTTTTTTCTGAATTCAACCGTATACTCACTTTATATCTTTACATAACAAAAATATTGAAAAATATTTAATTGAAATTTAAATAAATTTATATTTTATAGTCTTTTTTGGTAGGCTATGTATGAAAAACAAAAACTTCTATTTTTCAATTTGAATTATTTAGGATATAAATAAAATAGAACACTGTTTATAACGTTATTAACAAATATTTGTTTCATTTTAATTTAAAATCAATTGTTTTTCATACATAGCCTACTGAAAAATAACTATAAAAATCAAATTCATTTAAATTTAAATTTAATTTTACTCAATATTTTTTTATGCAAAGATATAAAATAAGGATATGGTTGAATTCAGAAAAAAATACTCTATCGAATACGCCTAAATATATATATATATATATATATATATATATATATATATATATATATATATATATATATATATATATATATATATATATATATATATATATCATATGTAACTTTATATTGAGAACCACTGGTTTCAAAAAATATTTTCTTCTCTAATCAGAAAATAGCATGTGGTTGTGTTTATAATATCAAAATATTTTATTTTCGCTTGTTACCTCTGCGATCATATTCCTAGCGAGCTCTGTACAAAGTTCAAAGCATAATATTCTCCCTAATTCATAGAAACTCAAACGGTGGGGGAAACGTTACGGCTCCACTTACTTCTTACCTCACCTCTTACACTTGCAAAACCGTAGATGGTTAGGGATTGATACATTCCGGCCTTAAGAAAATGTAACTATATTGAGAACCACTGGTTTAAAAAAATATTTTCTTCTCTAATCAGATGTCCCCCTTGGTCTTCTATAAGATTGTCTTATAGCATTTTATTGTATCTTTAATAATATAGAAATTATATAAGGTAGCTCGTTTAGCTGTTACACCCTGTATAACGCGACCAAGCGCGCCTGTTTAAACTTAAACCATGCCTACCTAAATAAAACAGGTCAAAACATATCTTGCACGGCACTCTGTAAAAAGCTTAAAACGGATATTTTATTTTACGTTTATCTCATGACATGAACCTGTTATATCAATAAATTTTGGCTTATTTGATGCAGTATTTAATTCTGATTTTTTTTTACACTTTAGTTCTAAAATTAATAGGACAGAATTTACAAATATATGAAAATACGACCCCATATATTGCTTTGATATTAAAAATTAAAACTGCCTGAGTGTCTGGTTCGAGTTCGATGCCGACCGACACCAAAAGAAATATTTCTAATTTTAAATGGCACAAAAGTGACTCCTTATAGTGCACTCTCTACGCCAAGCAATGATTGCCCGTAATGGACACCTAGTAAACGCCCGAAGAGTACAATTATGTCATCATCATTACGGAAATTTCTGTACATAGCAGATTGGCATACCCAGAAATGGGTAATATGCCATGATGATATATTTATTTAAAACTATAAATTAATAGTAATATATCATCACGGCATATTACCAATTGCTGGGTGGCCAATCTAGTTTGTACACAGATTTCGGTAATGATGATGACATATTCGTACCGTGTATGCGTTTATCAGGCGTCACCACAAGGGCATTTATTAATTTTATATATTTAAAGGTCCCAAATATTTCAGTAATACTCTTTCATTTTTATATTTTATTTTTATTCTCCTTCCTGTAAACCAAATATGGAAGAAAACAGTTTAATAGGTAATTGCGTCACTCAGGGCACCTGAAACATTTGGAAATATCATACCCTTATCACACAGACCAGCGCTATTTATTTTTACGCAGTTAATTACTTTGACAGTATGGTTTTAGTACTTATAACGAAAATTAGCATTGACTAAGTTTCGTAGAACGTATTTTTCGAGGAAAAATATTTTTGTTTTAAATTGCATTTAGTACGTTTTGAAATTATTTTCTTTATATCCTTACTAACATTTTTATTTTTTTCAGGTAAGGAATGAATTTATTCCAATATCTGTGTTGCTGATCATCTGTATTAAGATGTCGGTGAGTGAGATGAAATTATACAGAAAGTGTTCTTAGTAATAGGGGATTCCACCATTTTTTAAAATATAATTTAATCTGAACATATAAGTAAAACTAAGACTGTCAGTGAAAATACGGTGAAAAAATTCCTATTAATAAGCGAGTTATAATCCCCCGAAATTTGAAAATGTACAAGAATATAAGTTTTTATATCAAACTGTTTTCTTCATGGACCTAAATGTTCTTGAAATATATTCTATTTCTAAATTATATTTATAAAAAATAAATGAATATTATTATACTGTACAAGTCTACATGATTTATAATTGGAAATGTGTTTAAATTATTAAGTTTAATGCAAAACATTTATATTCAAATAAAAACTGTTTGAGAATTGCAGTACTGGACTGATAGCAACGCCTCCGCTATTTGAATTTCTCTACTTCCATTGGTAGTAGGCTCCACCCCTAACTTGGTATTCGTTACATATTTATGGCGTCTTTTAGCCGCCTATTAAAATAATATATATGGAATTCGTATGAGTGACGAGCTGCTATAACAAAAACCCCCTTATTTCCGAAGTATTTCAATTATATGCTTTTTATTTCTTTATTAATATTCATTATTAAGCATATACTTTCAATAATTTTTTTCTAATTTATCTTAATTCAATTGCGCTGTAGTCCCCTATTGTAGTAACTATGAATCTATACTGTAGTGTACTATACAGCGTGTTATGTTAGTATCGTGCCATACGTTACCACTTAATAAACAAAGTTGCAATGTATCGTAATTTGCAATAATTTCTTTTCTACAGTGCTTGTTGCAGTTGTAAAAGCATTTCAAGATGGACCAATAACAATTATTTATTTGAATAAAGAAATATTTCAAAATCACAATAGTTTGAGTGAAAACAACAAAACTTGTTGTTTTTAAAAGTTTAAAGTCACAGGCGGAACATGGATAAGACACTATTTATTAATGGCGACTGTTTTGGCACACTTCTCTCTAATCAAATACATGTCGGTGCATTTTTGATTAGTGAAAGCAATACGCATTTGTAAATATCTAAGTACTACGACACTTATTGCAAATTTAACGTCTTTTACGACAACCAACAAATATTGTCTTTTAGAATTTTTAGATTTTAATTTATTAAGAAGCTGGTTCGTAATTGGTGAACTTTACAGTCCCACAACTTTTACAACTTGATAGATTTTGCAGAATATATTTCAAATTATAACTTCTTTTACTTCTCTTTCTCATACCATGAACTTTGGCCTCGACTTTGGCACATTACTTACATAATATACCAATAGGAATATTTTTGAACGATCAATTCTGTAAAAATATGTACCACACACACCATTGCGTCTTCTGGTTGTTGCGTATTTCTCAACATATTGAATACAGAAACCCACAGTAGCCGTTCACCTTTGGTTTATATTACTGTATGACACGTCACCTAAGATTAATGATAACTTAATACATCGTAGCAAAAACTTCTGTGGTATAAATCGACCGCAGTTTTCTAGAATTGATCATTTATTTCGTTCGTGTGACATGTATATGCTCAGATTACCAGCGTTTAGTTTTCTATTCGCAGGATCTTTCCAGAGGACAAAATCGATTAGTCTAGAGATATTAAGCTGTTTTCAAGATATCGAGGAAAATTTGAATTGTATCCCAATGAGTTGACAAATGGAGAAAAATGAAAAACATGTTTATTTGTAACGCCAATGAATTTTGTGCGCCTTAATGGTAGTTACGAAAGTAATCTAGCAGATTGGAAATAATGCAATAAAATTTTCAAATAACCTCTTTAGTGGAAGTACATCGTAAATATAAATCTGGAATTAAATATTTTTTATTAGCTCGAACGAGGTATTGATTAAATTGTCTGACTCAACGTCTATTTTTATTTATTCTTCGATTGATAATAGATATTTATGCACCAAGTGAATAAAAATTATTAAGTATTAAGTATTAAGAACGGTAAGGACAGTTTTCCGATCGAAGACAATGTTTGGGGACTGAGCAAAGCGAAGGTCCCAATTTTGTCTGAGATCGGTAATTCCTTAACGTTCGTGGTGCTTATACTATTTTTTGCACGATCGACGCACAAAATTTAAAAGAAAAATAAGATTTGAAAATTATTTCGACATATTAAAAAAAATTATATGTCATTTTTGAAGTAAGCTTTGATTTTTGTTTTTATTTATTTACCGTCTCGCCTCCTGAACGGTAAGTGAAGCACATCACTTACCAACGTGAGTCACATCACTTACCGTTCAGTGATTTGTAAATAAGACTTACTGTCTTGGAAACACTATTGGTAAATATAAAAAATAACCCGATCGTGCAAAAAGAAAATTCAAGCCACGAGCTTGTAGGGCGTTAATAACCATTCTTAACTCACGTGGGTTATACAATAGTCGTGTTCTTTTTATCATTTGCCTCATCTCATCTAAAAATGAGATGAGTTTCACATGAACTGTGTTGAGATCAAGTGAGATTTTTATGAAGTAAAAAAGGACGACAAAATGCAAATTTTGGTGGTAACTTGAAAGACTGATGTCGCTGGATATCTTCTGTGTGTGTACCTGTGTACCACATATGTAAAATTATTTTTTTTATTCATTAGCAAATAAACAGTTACTTATAGTTGCTATGGAGTTAATAAAGACAGTCTAAAATATCAAAATTGAATAAAAAAACTTATACGGTTCTTTAAAAAGAATTCGAATAAACTTCGGGAAAGCAAATTGAAAAATTAAAATTCAAATAAATTATCCTGTACTAGAACTATTCACATTTTTAAAAATTCAACAACATTTTGATTTTATACGAAAAACGAGAAATACCGTTTTCTTTATAAAATCAAAGTCAAATACTAATAGATTTCAATAATACTTTTTTTTTAAAAAAATGTAGGATCATATCATATTCGTTTATTGTTGAATTTTTTAAATACTACTTCTAGTAGAGGAACAATTTATTTGAATTTTCGCTTCATATATAATAGGCAGGGGATCCATTCCTCTTAGAGCATTAATATTGTCTTAAACTTCCAGTTGGCAATAGGAAATTTTACTCCTTTTTTAAGTGTTTTTATTACAATACACTACTAGTGTAGACGTCTAGACAATAACACTTAAAATCCAGTTTAATATTCTTTACTCGATGTACTAAAACATTCTTGTGAAGTTTACTGTATTCCTTTTTTTTCTGTGAAATTCTAACTTCTTTCTTACCCTTATTTCTGGTTAAATCGACATTGTTTTATACTGAAAAATACTTGAAGTTATGCGTCGCTCCGCCTGCCATTCTAGGTGTGCCATCTGTCACAAAGCAACAACACCATTAAATGGAATACGGTTTTATTAAACCATGCTTTCGATCTTAGCAAGAAGATATTAGTACTTTGTCATGGCTTTTTCAAAATTCAAACTTCAACCTATTGATTGATGTGGCCGTCACATTGCCTTCCGTCAATTCTGTGTATTTTGCACAAATTCCATACATAAATTTTCTTGTAAAAGATTCTATATTTCCATTAAAATTATTTCAAAAACAGCAAACTATGTTAATTGCACTTGAAAGTGACATCTGTCAATCGGAAATATCTGAATATATTAGCAGTTTTCATGGTTATAGCTTAAATGGCTGATTTATGAAATTTAATAACTTTATAATTTTTTAATTCTATATATATTGACTATGAATAAAAACATGTAATCAAACCATATAGAGAAAAAATTATTCTTTAATATTTATAATATAAAAAGTCGAAAAATTTATTCAAGAAAAACTGTTACTAACTTCAAATAAATATAGGTATTTCCGGTTGATCAATTATCATTAAAATTTAATCAGCTATAGATGTAAAGAAGAAGAATATGAAAGAATTATAATTTTTAGAGTTGTAGTATTTGAGTTATAGTTCCTGAAAAAATCACACATAGACATCATAGTAAAAATAGTTAATCGTGTTCTAGGGACCCTAAAACGTGCTTATTCTTTAAAAACTCATGATCAATACAATACATTAAATTCTTACCTAAAGGTGACGAAAGGTAAAAATTAAATTAGTGGCAAATTAAAATGATATATATTGCTTATTCAAAAGAAATATCGGATAAATTTTCACATGACAAGATGGTTCTATAGAAGTCAAAAGACGTGTAGGAATAAGAATACGAAAGTTTTGCGAGTGGCGGTGTTCAAAAAATTAATTAAAGTGGGCTCAATTTGGCTTTTATTGCCCTAGAGCCTATAAAGTTGCCAGGCAACAGCTATTCAAACATATTAAAATTGTGGTTTATGGATAACTGTCAAAAAACACAACAAATTCGGTAAATGACATTTTTTGAACACCGCCACACGCAAATCTTTCGTTTTCTTGCTCGTATACGTCTTTTGGCTTCTATGGAACTAACTTGCCTTGTGCAGTTTCAAATTCATGAAAAATTTCTTTGGAAAACCGATATCTGTCATATTCATTTGACACTAAATTATCATTGTTTTTAATAAACAACATAACAATACCTACAATTTACGTAGAAACCACAGCATACTTACAATTCACAACGCCAGCATAACGATAACGAATATAAATATACCTATTGAATCCTTGATCTTCGAAAACCAACAAAATAAAATGAAACGTTGGGCATAATCAAGATTGTAGCACTTGGGAAACAACAATCTTTCAATTATAGCCTTAATACATAAATAACTATTTTATGTTGTCTGACCAACAACAATTTTGATTTGTTTGAACATTTATTGTTTCGCAACTTTATTGGCCCTCGGGCGATAAAAGCCAAATTGCGTCCGCTTTTGAGTGCAAACAAACAAGTTTATGACTACGTTTACCTCTACGCTTGAAGCCGCTTGAATTTAATTAATCCCTTTTCAATCTTCGAGATAAACGAACGATAAACGAGCCAATTGAAAATTTCAAGTCAAGCCTATAAAATAAAAGGCTTGGTCAAAATAAACAGTGAAGCTTCTTCTCATAAAAGTCCTGACATAAAATTGTCCAAAAATGAAATATTTGGAGTGTTGAAGAAACAAATATTTATTAATGTTTTAACATGAGAATTTTTAGATTTTGAGGTTATCCAGCATGAACTTAGCTCATGTACTTCTCCCTGTCTGTCTGCATAATCTAGTATTTAACTTTTTACCTTTTCATAAGAGAGGTATTGAATTCATGCTAAAAATCGCATATCCAGATTTTAGTGAATAAGCACGTTTTAAGGTCCCTCGAATCCGATTATAACATTTTTTTTTAAGTTTTGGTAACAATTGGACAACCGGAAGTAGTAGTTACAAGAAAAAAATCATCTAAATATTATTTATCGAAAATTTATGTAAATACTTATATTAAAGAACGAATTCTTTATTCGATAAATATAAATTCATTATTATAGCTTCCATAGATTTAGAGATAAAGAAATGCCTATAAAATAATTTGATGTAATAAATCCCAGATCAAACTACTTCAAGGCAAGAAATTCAAATGTTTTTATAATTGACACATAAATGTCACTGTCAAAAATATTTGTATGCCACTGTCAAAAATATTTGTACATCATTATGAAAATAAAAAAGTCAGCAACGCAAAAGAATGTACGTAAAAAAGAATATAAAAGGAATTTTCGAAAAAATGACGAAAATAAAGTAATAACTCAATCCAATATTCAATTCGCTGAATAAACCAATAGGATATTTCAAGTCATAATTTACTTGAAGTCGCTTAAATTGTCAAGATAAATGTAGTCTTACGAATCCAAAATTTCTTGCGATAGATAATTTTCTCAGGTTCTTCTCATATGTCACGTTACGTAACAGTAATGTAGCATGCCACGCTACACTTCTTATTTACGTGTTCACACATTAGTGGGTTAATTAAAACCAAAAGTAATTCCAGTGAAACAACACAATTTCATGCATAGTTCAGTAACATTCTCAGTCTGAAAGCAGCATTTCTAACATTTCTAACGTCCAAACTTGCGGTTAAACTAAGATTAGATGATTTACAGAGCTTGATTTCTCCCTACCGGGGTTGTCTAGGGCTGCAAATCATAAAGTAGACAGCAAGAAAGAAGATGGTGTGTGCATTTCTAGCTCCCTCTTCGTTAGAGCTTTCATAATGGCTCATTAAGGTACCATACATTAAAAGTCTTACAAATATTGTGGACTACTTTCGGACATCTGGAGGCAAGTATGACTAGACGATTTTTGAGAATGTGTTCATAATTAAGTTCATTAGTTGTGGTGAAAAGTTTTTCACTGACTCAGAATTTTACATAATTTCGTTGAACTGGTTCTTGTTCTTGCTGAACAATTTTTATCTCCCGCTACCCTTTGTACATAAGAGAGCTATAGGGATTGTGCTAAAAATTAAGATTTTGGTAAATCAGTATGTTTTTATGTTCAGTTTTTAACATTTTCATTATTATGTATGTCTGTATGTGGATGCAGTCAGGAAGATTTATCAAATACTACAAAATTATAAAAACTATAATCTTTTTATTCCTCAATAACATTGGTGGGAAGAGCTGTTTAGTTTTTGGTAACATTTTTATAATACCTAATATATTGAATAATCTTTACAAACATTGATTTCCAAGTTGTTGTTTAATTTTGTATATGTACTAGACCGAAACAAAAATGTACAAATCGGTATTTGCTTTATTAAATGCATAGTCTTTAAGGTTGTTTTATGGAAGCATTTACAACAGATTTAAATTCCTATACACTGTGAAAAAGATATAAAATTATGTGAACTGTAAATTTATTTGCTACAAAAATTCCTAAACTTGAATAGATCCAAATATATCTACAATTGAAGCAATGTAATACTTTATTTGAAGCAATATATATATATATATATATATATATATATATATATATATATATATATATATATATATATATTGAGATCAATTATATCTTCTATATCATGAGAACTATGCATTTATTTACATTAAGAATAAAGACCATTATATTTATTTTTTTCGTACACTATATTTTTATTAACTCACAAATTACATCATTAAGAATATTAATGTATACATATAACAAAAAAATTATAAAAGTATAAATACACAGTCTGTACAGGTACCGATGCATGTACCTTGGCATAAAATGAACACTCAGAAATGACCACCATCATAAACAAGATGAAACGTACAACAAATGAAGTCCAGTCACTTCACTTAAAATCGTCATTTGACAAATAGAACATTGTTCATTCAATGGAAATATTATTTTGCCACAAATAATAGTTATTTGTGACAAATAAATGTAAATTCATACAATAAAAACTATTTTTCAATGTAATGAATATAAAGTTACATATTTCTAGGAAACAAATAAATATTTCAGAAAATTATAAATTTATTTATGAAAAATCTCAATTTAAAATACTATACATAAATATACTAGTTTATTTGAGAAAATTAAATTAAATGTAAATGAAATAAATCACGGTCAAATGAATCAAATAACTGAATGAATAAAATACATTTCATATTAAAAATCAAATTATATTTGTTGCAAGGTTGCAATAATTGAATGAATGAAGTACCTACCTCTTGCCTAGTTACGCTAGTAGTAAACCCATTTTTATTACATTATTTCTATTTTTTAATACCATTTTTCTCGAAATAATTGTTATACAACCCTATGCTATATTTATATCGTTGAAATCAGAAAATAATATTCTATTTAAAGGGCTAAAAAATTAGATAGGGTCCCATTTAAAAAAATATAATTTTGTTCTACCGTTTCAGAACCACCGGTTAAATATTCGATTTGTTACTATTGATACATTATCCCTTTATTCTTGATCATTTTTGGTATAAAACATTGTTCTCTAAAGTTGTTAGTTTACCCAAAAAAGCGCTGGTTGTTTTAAAGGAAACACCCTGTATATAAATTTAATTCTAAATTAACTGTCAATGTTGTAAAGGACGAAACAAAATCCCTTAGTAACGAATATAAATAAAGTGATAATTTATTTGTTTTTTTATCATCGCTGTGATAGACATGTAACTAGGGAGATTCTGAGTGTTGATTGGCGGAAAACATGTCACGTGACTAATGAATTATATTCTCGTAGTAATTTTCTTCGAAAGTTGGAAAATATGTGATTTTTCATGGAATTTTCGCATTTATTAAAACAGTTGTAAGTTTTTTTATATATGATATTTACAACGACAATTTAATTTTCTTGATAACCCTAAAATATTAGAAAATTTGAAGTATCAATTTTTATAAATTCTTTTCCTTAGAGAACGTTTGTACGAGTATGAGACTGTCATGATATAACCACCTTCAAAATAGCAAGATCTACAATATTCAATTCATGTACCTAAGTAAAGATATAAAATCCTTAGTCCTCCATTGTGTGGCTTAGGCTATCCCTGTTCTCAAACAAGGCGTTACGGTGGTAAATCCGGTTAACGGCAAGGAGGAAGGCGTAAGCACGGAAAAATGTCTTCACGCATGAAAGTGATTTGTAAAGTGGCGGACATGTAGTCCTGTCTACCAACAAATGTACTTCTTTTCCTCCTCTTCAGCGTGCTCCATGTAGCGGAAGAAACACATTTGCTTCACTACTCGACATCAAAGGGTGGATTACCCCTGTCGGACTGTAATTAAACTTCAGGGTAATTGGGCCACTCTTTCAGGGATTTAAATAAAGTCGTTCCGCAAACAAGAACGTGAGATAAGCTGGTAAAACTAAACCAACTAACGAGGGTACTTGTTTGCATTTTTTCCAACCATGGTTAAGGAAAATATTTTGCAATTGCCTATCCCAACAAAATAAGTTCTATACTTGTACCAACTATGTGTCCAATAAGTATCGGCACAAATTTCAACAATTTTTAATACTTAATAATTAACTGTTTCATGGGCAACAAAATTATAAATAAAAATTAAAATAAATATATAATCACGGCATATTACCCATTGCTAGGTGTGCCAATCTACTTTGTATGCAGATTTTGGTAATGATGATGACATATTTGTACAAAATTATGAAGAAATTAAATAAAGAGGGCCGTGTTCTTCTGCAAACACCTATGATTTGGTTTTGGATGACATTTATATCGGAATCATTTTGGGCTTCCCATCGTTCATTGAAAAACTGTTCGAGATAAAAGAGCCCAAAAATCTTCCACATGAAGAGGTTAGGGGTAGGGCTGCGAGAAAGATTGATTGACCGATCTTGATCTAATCGAAAAAATCGATTTATTGAAAAGATCGATTAATTGAAAATTCGATTTTTCCAAAAAGATCGGTCAACTAAAAAAACATCCGAATTCCGGATAATCGATTTTCCAGAAGATATCGATCATCTAGATTCTGAAAAATTGGTTTTTAAAAAATATATTTATTCCAAGTTGAAAAAATCTATTGATTTCATCAGAATTTGGAGTTTTACATGTTATTCGTGTTTTTTTTTTGTAATTTGATGTACGTATGCGTAATATAAATTTCATATCAATAAAAATCGATCTTTTAATAAAATTGATATTACGATTTTTTTTTATTAAAATCGATTTTTGATCGATGTTTTGATTCTTTATTAAAATCGATTTTTGACCATATATTAAAATCGATTTTTTGATATAATATTTCGATTTCATATTAAAAATATCGATTCTTTGCGATTGATCGATCATTCGCGATAAATCGATTTTAATAAAAGATCGAAAATCGATTTCAAATTTCCAAGATCGCACAGCCCTATAGTTAGGGGAATTGTCGTTTCGCAGAACAAATGGTACGTTTTGGTATGTTAGCCAATTTTGAGTTTGTCTTGAATAGTGACAAGGCGCAAAGTCTGGCCAGAAGATAAAATCGTCCACAGCGTTGTGAGACAATTATTGATGACTATCCAGAGCTTCACCTCACTGCATACTCTCTTTGTGGAAATAATGCACCATATCGACATCTTATCTGCGAATTTGTCTTTTTGTTTATATATGACATTATTAGGGTCCTCTGCAATATTGTTATTATAAAAACTATCATTTTCCTTAATTTCGGATTTGCTCAGTGTGAAGTCAAGTGTCCAAAACCTAATGCTAGGTGACAGTAGAAAGTTGCACCTTGGAAAAGAATACTCCCATCTTTATTTAATTTAAGTTCAGAATTTTGTTGTTTATGGAACAGTTATTTATTTATTTATTATGAGTACTCAACAGGAACAAATTACAGAGTACTATTTAGATTACATATACAATGGTACTTAAACAGTAATGAGTAGAATCAAATTATAATTAATTAACAATGATTTGTAAAATATTCCAATATCTTATTTCTAAAGGTTGACATCAAATCAGAAAAAATGTCAATTTCTACAGGATTATTATAAAATTGGTTGAATAATAAACATGTACGACGTAAAGGACTTTTAAATTCATAATTTGTCCTACGAGTTTTATAGGATAAAATTACCCTGTAATGAGGATGATGTGACCGTGGAACAAAAATATTTAGTTGAGATAAAAGACTGGAATCTATTATAATGTTATTTAGCAATTTATAAATAAACAAGAAAGAAAGATTGTATGATACGTCTGTTTTCAACTGAAATCATTTTAAAAGTAGATAAAGCCGAACTATAATGAAAATCAGAATAAGTAGCACTTTGTTTAAGTTTTTACCAACAATATCTTGTATATTTACATTGTATTGCTTCAATCGGTCTAACAGAGTTTTTGTATAAAGGATTCCAGATAAGAAAGCAGTATTCTAATTTTGCTCGCACAAAGCAATTAAAAACGGATTTAAGGGTTGCTGAGTTCTGAAACTCACGAGAATTGCGTACAATAAATCCAAGGTTTTTATAACTGCATGAAACAGTGTCATTAATGTAAGGAGAAAAATCGAATTTTGGATCAGATAGAACCCCAAGATCCTTTTTTCGGCAACTCTAGATAACTCAGAACTATGCATTACATAATTGTGGATGATGGGAGACTTTTTCATCGAAAATGTCATAATATCACATTTGGATGTATTTAATAACAATTTTGCCCTGAATGACCAAGTTACAAGATTATTAATATCATTTTGGAGTTTTAAATAATTGTCAACTGTATTAACTACTGCATAGAGTTTTAAATCATCAGCACAGAGCAGGCATTGAGAGTAATTTATGCAAGTAACTATGTCATTAATAAATAAATTGAACAACAGAGGACCAATATTAGAACCCTGAGGTGCACCAGTGGCGGCAATTAATAGCTGTGAATAGAAACCATTGTAGGAGACATGTGAATTTCTGGCGGTTAAGTATGATGACAGTAATGTTGCTAAGTTAAGAGAAAAATCAAAATTGGTGACTAATTTCTCTATAAGAATTTGATTATTAATTCTATCGAATCGAATGCCGTAGCGAAGTCTGTGTAAACAACATCAACTTGTAAATTTCCATAAAGAGCATTTATTGAGAATTCCTTAAAATTCAATAAGTTGTAGTGACTTGCCTTTCATAAAACCCTGCTGGGAATCTGTAATTTTATTGTGAATGGAGACGTAAATTTGATTAAATATAATTTTTTCAAAAATTTTAGACAAAATAGGTATGGGACGGTAATTAGAGATGTTGTGAATATCACCTGATTTGTAGATTGGGGTAATATTAGTTGAAAACAAGATGTGGAGGGGTTTTACAAAAACATCACGACACCCTTTGATAATGTAAGCTGGAAGATTGTCAGGACCAGGGTAGAAGATGGTTTTATTTTATTTATAGCATCAATAATTTGTGACTCTGAAATATACTCTATTGACACC